>OY720045.1:9741014-10156226 GCA_963082485.1 Eudonia mercurella
CCGCTCGCTCGCTATCATAAAGAAACTAGAAACTCGCAGTTTTGCGTCCGCGCTGCACCCCCTTAATTGAAAACTAGCTTCGGAATTTTGGCTTTATATAAATAGATAAGGGAAATTATATTTTCTCATCGACCCCGGTTGTTGTCGTTAAAAACCACCAGCATTGAGCTAGTAGGTCATAAACCAATCTCCGCGTCTCGTATATATTCGTGTGGGAAGGCACGAGCCCACCAATGGGACATTTATAGGCTGACGCTGACTCACCTTTCTCCTGCAGATAAGCGATGATGCTTTGGCCGACGAGCTTCGCCGTCCGCACCATGTGCAACACCTGGTCGTACTGACGCGTCAGAAGAGCGAGTTTGAACCTAAAGGATAACGCAATAAGGTTTAAGGTAAACTAAGGTCAGAGATGGATAACAAAAAAGGTTTTTACTGTATTAACTCTTTATAAGCCTTAGTTACATTAGATGCCAATCTGAACACTATTTTAATTTATTTCATTAGGAAACTCAACAGTATTCTTGTAAAAATCAATACATACAATAAATACATACAAAAAGTTAATCCAAACACTCGAAATGGTTTCAGTGCAATTAATATATAAGTGCTTATAAATTATAATTATTTCAATTAATTAAATTATATTATATTTTATGAATGTGGTACATTCATTCGATTTTATTACCTAGTACTATAGTAATATAGGTATATTTAGATAGATTATAATTGAAATGGTTAACTAATTGATTTATGTAATGTATTTAATACTAACATTTCGTTTTAATACCCTTTCACAGTCAAAGGGATGTATATTTCTACCACATTTTGAACTTTATAAGATTGAGATAAGGTTGAAAACCAATGAAATATTCAAACATTGAAATGAAACAACTTTTACGGATCTACTCGCGTTTATTTTACACATTACTTTTAGTTAATGTTTAACCTGACGTTTCGAACCCTTTGCAGGGTCCGTGGTCACAGGGAGACTGCATCGGTCACAGGGAGTAGATCCGTAAAAGTTGTTTCATTTCAATGTGTAGTGTTCGCGTAAACTTTAGAAATCAATATATTCAAACATGTTCTGTCAGTTAAAGGGTCAAATACTACTAGTCTACTAATAATTCTGGATCATTGTTATCTGTTAATATTAATGTAAAACAGTTAGATATATCAATAATACTTTTAATTTATTAGATGATGAGTGTGTAATCGCGTGCTAATCACCTGTACTCGGTAGGGTCGATGTTGAGCACCTTGGGGCGGCACTCGCGGTCCAGGCACACGACGCGCGCGCCCGACTCGCTGGCCAGCACCTTCACGGCGTACACGGGCACGTCCAGAGTGCGAATGATGCCGTAGTCGCTGGGAAATACCACATTCATCATCATCATCATCATCATCAGCTCATTTATGTCCCCACTGCTGGGGCACGAGCCTTCCCTATGGATGGATAGGGAGAACGGGCCATAAACCACCACGCGCGGGCCCAGTGCGGATTGGTGATTGTTAACGACTGCTAATGCAGTCGTTAACAATCACCAATGTTAACAATGGGACTAACGGCTTTACGTGCCTTCCGAAGCACGGAGGAGCTCGAGATGATAAGTATTTGGTCACCCATCCAATGACCGGCCTTTGCGAAAGTTGCTTAACCTCAGCACGCGCAGACCGGGCGCGTTAACCACTGCGCCATCGAGCTCCTCTATAACGAGCGCATTTTTCATTTCATTTTTCATTATTATTAATTAATTTAACCATGCCTTCATCTCAACAAAAAGGCTTAAGGTGGAAGTGCACTTCCCTCGGAATCCTCAGCTACTGAGGCACTGGCTATCTTATCTCTAGTTAGTAGCGTTATAACGTAATTTTTCATTATTTTGATCATTTTGGTTTATGGGTCGACTAAAACTTAGGAGTCGTTGAAAGGTGTATTCTAAAATGTTAACAAAGACTTGAACCTATATTCAACCGATAACCAAATTCGATGGCGAATGTTTGTTACAAATTATTGTCTGTCTTTATCATCTGTTATATAGATTTATACAAGTTTTAAGAGATGATGTTTTAAGAGTTACATGAAAACCTCAAATAATGGTTACTTTTTATCAAGAAACAGTAAAAAACACAGAGAATTATAAACCGAGATTACAAACATTCTATGTCGAATTTGGCCTGAGTATATATGGGTTTTACAGAAAGAACTACAATTTTTTTTTAGGATTTACCTAGCTCAGGCAATAGTATAAAATTTAATTTGGAATCTTAGTTAAGAACTTTTTGTTAACAATAGACGTAATCGTATTTGAATAAAGATTTTTTTTTAATGTGTTGTACACTCACCCGTCTTTACAGCAGTACTTGATATGATTAGCCGTGGTGTATATGAACACGGGCTGCGGTGCGGAGTCGTCGAAGGCGCCGGACTTGACGCGAGCGCCCTCGGTCACGCTGCACAGCTGTTCCAGCTTCTTGGTGCACAGAGTCACCGTGTGCTTGCCTAGTAGGGCTACCATCGACATGTCCGTGTTCCAGATGGCGTAGCGGCATTTGGCTACTTTCACCTGTTGATACATAGATAGATACTAGAAAACCTGTTTGGACCTGTTTGGACCTGTTTGGACTGCTTTAACTCATCCCTGAACCAGTTGAAAAACAAATATAATAATAACTTCTTTTTGAAAAAAAAAAGTCTTGCCAACATTTTCACTTGAAAATCGAAGAGATTTAAGTAATGTTATAAGCGGAAACTTGTAATTGGCCGTATTTATTTTTTTTTTAAACTTTTATTTTATGTATTAGCTATAAGTTTTCAAAAATAAAATAAAATAAACCTGAAAACACATATCTACAGAGAATTTTATCCCCACTCTGCTAGGGCACATGCCTTTATTATGGATGGAAATAACGCAACAAGCTACGCTCGGACTGCTTCAAGATGGTCTGACATTCGGTATCCGAAAGAAGCTTTACGTGTGCGTTTTTATGAAACGTATATTCTTATGTTCTGACTTAACTTAGGAAGAATATAATGACGATGTCAATGCCAGAAAAAGAAGAAGACGAACAGCTAAACTAAGTCACAACACTCACGCTAGCAATAGTCCTCTTCTGCTGCACATCCAGCAGTTGCACGCAGTCAGGCTCTCGCAGCAGCAGCATCCCGGTGCCGGCGTACATGATCTCTTCACAAGTGGGAGTGGAGATCTTCTTTGACACTTCGTTCTTCAAGTTCTTGATGACGAGCTGGAGAAGGAGGTTTGAGTTTACTACAAGAGATGTCGTAACAAAAATAAGGATTTTTTTGGTAGGAAAGTGAGGAGCTCTGTTTGCAGTTTTTCATGTTTTAAAGTTTGTGTTAAATGTCTAATATATAGGGAAATAAAGGTGGATTAACCGTTAAGTTGTTTGTGAACGCATATCAGTGGTTGGCAGTCATATTTATAGAAAAAAAATCACAGATTTCGCAGTTCCCGCAAGAATCGGAGCATTGAAAATGAATACAACAATTTACCAAAAAAAGACATTTTATTTTAAATAACACAATTCCAACCTGAATGCACTTCTCGCCTGCATCCGCATCTTTTAACACCATGACCATGACGATCGGTCAATAATCAAAGAATCTACATCACTTTATATATACGGAAATACCTGTTTTTCTACAATACCAAATCTAAAGGGACCACCTACAGGGCACAATTATTAACTGATTTTCAAAAATTTTTCGCCATTGTGTAGCTGAACTAATACCCTAGGACCCTTTTTTATTTTTTCTTAAGTCGGTTTTTTTTAATATTTTCAATTTAGTATACAAACACTCCCCAAAAAAACCGATTTTTTTCACATTTTTAAAAATTTTAAAAAAAGTTTCCAGCCGATTTTCAAAATTCAAACGCTCACACGTGTCTTGGTACTATTTACATCTCGATTCTCTTAAAATCCTCGGAGCTATGGCCAAAAATACGTCTCAGGCGATTTGCATCTGATAACCATTTTCAATGGTAAAAAGTATTAAGTATGATATTCATTCTTTCTAATCCAATTACCAGAGTGTTGTTTCTCCAAAAGAAATAAACTGTAGGACGATACACTTTTTGTTAAGTTGTTCCTCTTTAGGACAGACAACACAAAGTGACACACTGGATAAAGTTTTTTCGCTTGCAGTAACGGCTACCAAAGGGCGTCACATTGGGGACCGAGTTATTTCACTATTAGAACGGACTGCCACAGGTCACTACACTGAGCCCTATTTATTCCTCACTTAGGAAGGACTGTCGCAAAGCGTTTCAGTGGGCCCTTAATTCTTCTACCTTGTAAGCGATTTGGACAACCATGTGGCACTATATTGGGTACCTGATGTTTTCTTTTCCAGATCTGGAAACTAGCGTGCCACAAGGCGTTCCACTGGGTCCCTAATTCTTCCTCCTTTTTAGCAACTAGGACACCTCAAGGCACTATATTGGGTACCTGGTTATTCTTTTCCAGAGCAGCGAACCGGTTGCGGGCGACCCAAACGGCGGTGGTGGCGGGTCCTCGAGCGGGCTCGGCGGGGGCGGAGTCCGCGTTGTCTTTGGGCGCTGTGTATAACTCGTAGGAACTGCTATCGCCAACTCGCCAGTTTACCAGGACGCACCATTCAGCGTGGTTTAGGGACATGCTGAACAGGAATAAAAATAAACACTTATAGACATACACAAACTACGTAGTATAGGTATCATTGGTATTTCTTTATACACGACGCTGTCAGCCCTTGACCACGGCCGGTGTGAATCGCTCGAAACCTCAGTTATAAAGGTATGCCTATGATAGTAGTGCTTTAAACCCCGTTATAAAACTTTTTTAGGAATAATGAAAATAATAAACGCGTAACATTGCATTGATAAAACAACCTTATCAAAAATTTATACAGTTAACATATTTTTAGTAAAACTAATTTAAGTTCAAGCTACAATTACGAAATCTCATTCACACTTATTAAAGTAGTCGTTCTTACTATAATAATGTAAAATTTCAAATATTACCTGTATGGCTGATGACGACCACCGCCTTTGATTTGCATCACCGGAGAGTCCCGGTTTGTCTGCATGTCCAACTTGCGTAGTTGTCTATAAAAAAAATTGACAAAAGTTAAGTAATCTTTTCCACTACCTCTTAGGTGTTTGTACTGTTTCTACTCATTTATAGGTTTAATTCAATCAATAGTTTGAAAAAATCTAATGATAATTGCACATTAACACAAATGTTGAAAAAAGTTCCACGAGCAGGATTTGAACCCTTGCCCTTCTGACATACTGGATCAGGTGCTCTTCCAATTGAGCTATCGTGGTCCTAACCAGCCCGCCATCAACATTTGTGTTTTTGTAATTTGTTCGCAACAAAATTTGCGTTCAAAACTATTTGAACATTTTTTAAATTGCACATTATTAGGTGTGCAAAAAAGTCTTTGGCGTAGTAGCTTGCGTGTTCAGTTTGTAACCTTGCAGGTTAACCATTCGCTGATGGGATGAAAATTAAAACACACTAACTAACATATTTAGGCCAATCTTCCCATGTGCAATTTCAAGTGGGAAACGATTGAACCCAGCAATTGACTGTTTTATGGAAACATGTCAAACTTTAGATAGAGATCATTTGTTTTATATCTTTTTTAAATCTTTCGTGTAAGCACAGTGCCTTCATTTCACCTAAGTGTTGATAAGGCCAATGGTGGAAGCGCACATTATCCGGGATCCTTAAAGGGGTGTAGCGCGGACGCAAAACTGCGAGTTTCAAGTTTCTTTATGAAAGCGAGCGAGCGGCGCGTGGCAGTGGTGTGACAACGGCGCACGACTACGAATACGCACGCACACTAATATCTGTACAGAGTAGGCTGGTGATTTAATAAGAGCAATGTTTACTTTCGTAAAATCATAGGCGTTTGGGTAAAAAATAATAAAAGTCTTAATATTTTCATATTCATATCTTTTAATTAAAAAATAAGACAACAGTGGCCTGCGGAATATCAATACAAACATTTTGATGTCAAATCATTGTTTCATTTGTGCTATATTTACAAAGTTTATGAAGAAATAAGTTTTTAGATATCATTACTTTTACGTATTGTTTATGTATTGTATATCAGTTTCTGGGTATTTATTTCAAATTCCAAAACAACCATGGCCTTGTGAAAGGATCAAGCTAACCTACACTAGTCCTTTTAATGTGTATGACCTATTCAGCGCCTAGCACCAGAGACATAGAAACACGTAAATTTTCGAAATTCCGCGCGGCACCTTCTTAACTACTGAGGCACTGGCTATCCTATCTCTAGCTGCCGGAACACAACAATGCTGCAAACATTGATGTTATGGTGACTTATTGTACTCACCTGTCCTTTATGTAGAACAGAGTGTTGTTATGGGTCGCGTAGGCTGGTCGCTCGCGCTGCAGCTTGAACAGAAGCATGCCAGCATCGTGACCCGCCGCGAACAGATTCAGGGTGGGGTGAGCTGCTAACACCCAGTACCTGACACAAAACATAATAAAACTTAAAAGGACATGACCAAAGTAAGACTACAAAACAAAAAAAAACTGCCTTTTAGCAATAAGGTATTTGACTGCAACGAAAATATAGATCAAACTGTTGTTATCTTAACAGTAAACATTTTTTTAAACCAATTTATCCAGCACATAATTTTAAAATAAGTATAATTTTTATAAAAAATCATTAATAAAATAATTAAACTTTTATGATTGACCACGTGATCGAAAACGCACGGGATTGGTCACGTGATGTCGTGACGTCATTTGCAAGTAAATCAAAGATGTCACTCAAAGTTTTGTATGGTGTGATTTGACAGCTAACAGTTTGTTTACTTGCAACTGACGTCACGACGACATCACGTGACCTGCATGCATCGTTTTGGCGGCTATTTCATTAGAATTTTAATGGCGATTTTCATAAAAAATAAAGAAATTCACAACGAATTAATCAAATTGCAAATATATTATGTATGTTATAATGAACCATTAGACAGTTTTCTAAAACTTGTCAAATACCCTATTCAAAAAAAACTTTTTTTTTACATTTTGGACTGCCTGAAGGCGTGACACTGGATTCCTAGTCGTTTCTTCTAGTCACTAGCAGTTTGGACTACCTCAGGGCGTTACACTGGGTACCTAATTGTTCCTTCTAAACACAGGTACTTACCGCTCATGCTCCCTCCGGAAGGTGTGCAGACAAGTGCGTTTGGTCATATCCCAAACGCGGATGGACTTGTCCTCGCTATTGGACAGTATCAGCTCGTGGCGCGCGTGGAACAGCACGCACGAGACGTTGTTGTAGTGTCCACGGCAGGTGTCCACCTCCCAAGCCTGAGAATTGTTGTACAACTGGCGTTTTAATGTTTTGGTTATTGTTTAGCTGCATTAATTTTGGATGTCAAGTTTTTAAAATTTCTTTAGTAAAACATACAGTGATACACAACAATTTAATTCACAAATAACTCACAAACAGACTCTGAGAGATGCCACGCAATCCACGTCAAATTATATGGCCACCAAACACGAACCTTTCTTCGCGCTAGTCCATCATTCCAAATTAATGGAATTTGGAATGTTTGTAAAACCAACACTTAAAGCGACGCCACGCAATGCAAGTTTCAAACCCTATGCAGGGTGCGTGGTCACAGGGAGACTGAGGTGTTATTATTATTATTATTATTTCTGGTGGGGACGTCGCCGGCCGAACGGACGATCCGCCCGCGTTGTCTGCGGGCCATTTCGTCCTTTTCCCCGTTCTTCCCTTCGAGGGGGTTAAAGGTTAATCCAGCCCTCACGGCGCCCCGTCAAATCTTTTTGTCTTTTTGGTGAATCTTGCTATCTGCTCCACCTCCAGATCCTTTAGGTCCTCTATGTCTAATGTGTCCGACCCCCATAGCTCCCGTCTTATCCGTGAGTATATAGGGCACTCAGCGAGTAGGTGAGACTGAGGTGTTGGTGAGGTGTTTTATTTTTTTCTAGAATAAGGAAAAAGAGTAAAAAGAAGCAATACCTTAGCGTCGTTCATCCGCCACAGCTTGACCTGCCTGTCATCGGCAGCCGACACTATAAGAGGCAGGCTCGAGTGAAACGACGCCCAGTTCACGCCGCGGTCGTGGCCTTCCAACACGTGTTTCACTACTGCGTCGGCCTAAGACACAACACTCGTTAGTACAATCAATGATAAATAAAGCAACTTTCGCATAGGCCGGTTATCGGATGGGTGACCAAAAATTTGTCTAATCTTTAATTTATTTAAAAAAAACACAAAATAAAGATTACATCTTAAAATTACCAGCTTTGCAGTTTCTTGATGCTGCAACTTATGCTGGGAGTAGTCAAGTTCGTCGTAACATTTTTAATAACTTAATTCCAACTGTGCTACATGAACAAAAGGTTTTAAATTTGATGTTTAGAAAATTCGGATTCCTTTTTTAAAATCTTTTACTCTAAATTGAATACTTGACGTACAGGTAACGGCGACGCATTTATACAGTGGCGGCCAAAAAGTTTTACAGCATTAAATATAAGAATATAGCAAAGTGAACGCAAATAAAATAAAATTAAAATAAGTTTTATTTTACCATAACGGACCAGCACACATCCTAAATCATGTAAGTAACCAAAAAACTTAAAAAACAATTTATTTATTTATTTAATGAACAATTACTGAGTTGAAAATAAGTATCTAGCTCTCGCAAAACCTTATTTTATAATAATACTAATACTAAATACCAAAATATCAATCCAAATAATTGTTACATATTACCTTATTGAACACACACACTGCACCCAAAAATTAAACAGTTTCTGTCATCAAGTATACAAAGAGGTGGGTTTGCTGTTCAAAAATTATAATGTATTTAAAAAAAACCAAAAGCATAAAACATACAACTGTTACTGACATGACATTTTACCCTTTGTATTATATGCACAGCTTGTGATACTATATTATAATTTAAACTGGTCACATGTTGAAAGTACACATTTCATTACATAGTATAAAACAAAGTTGCTTCCCACTGTCTGTCTGTCCCTATGTATGTACCTATGTACTTATATGTACTTATGTTCTTAGATCTTTGAAACTACGCAACGGATTTTAATGCGGTTTTTTTTAATAGATAGTGATTCAAGAGGAAGGTTTATATGTATAAACACATGCATTTAGTGTCAGCATTGCACCCGTGCGAAGCCGGGGCGGGTCACTAGTATAAAATTGTATTCTGCATAATAATGGCACCAGAATATATTGCATTTATAGATTGTTCTATTATAGTATATTATTTTACAATGTAACAAACTATTGAACAACAAGATGTGAAGAACCAATACCACTTTTAATGATAAGTGAAGAAGAGCAAAGTTCAAGAAATTAGTTGAAGATTAAAAAAGAATGAAACGAAGAGACCCACGTGCCAGGTGTACTATGACGCCCAAAATCTACAACAAAAGACTAACATATACCTGTCCAAAGAGATCGGTGGCTTGCGGGTTCCTTAAATGCTCGGCTAAGCCTGCCGGACCAGGGGCCACACTCTTCTTGCGGAGGCCGGAGAAGTCCCACACACGCACGGACTGGTCCAGCGAAGCAGACACCAACAGGTCCTCCGAGGGGTGGAACTGAGCGCACATGACGTAGTGGTTGTGGCCGGTTAGCACGCTGATGCATTGACGAGACTGCCAATTCCATATTCTTATAGTCTGAAAGTAACAAGTACACATTTTTCTTTTATATTATGCAACAAATTTATTTAAAGTTCATTGCATGCAATAAAAAAACTAAACATATTATTTACATCTACATACCATATCAAAGTGAAACTAAATAATTATCAAATCTTATCTTTTTTTAGGTAATAGTAGTTGGCAATATCATACAACAAAATATCATCAAAATGCAATTACCTGGTCATCAGATGCACTCAAAATCCAAGGGTATTCATGGTGGAAGAAAGTTGTGCGGATGTAGTCCAAATGTCCCAACAGAGTGAATAGACATCTTCTTTGTTTGTAGTTCCATACCTGTAAAGCAAACCATCAAAAAAACTTGCTTAGTAATGAATAGGCATAATTTATCTTCATTTCAATGACAATAAATGACCTTGAACCTTTGGTACAATCTAAGTACTTTAGAACTATTTCGAGCTGCAACATCACGGGCCCAAGTGGCCATAATAATAGTCGACCTCCGATAGGATGGCACATGAAGAAGAAATCAATCAGTAGTCTGTTAATTCATGTATGATCCATTAATTCTGGCTGCTAGCACTACAACCTCCTTGGTATACATTTTATATTAAATAAGGTTTATAAAAATATATGTAAAACTTTTGATTATTTAAAAAAATAAACATAAAACTTTTTCAATTCTAATCTCAACTAGTACAGAAGTGACTAATATTACAAAGATAAATATTATTTAGATATATTAGGAATGTATTATAGGTTTAATAAATTCTTACCAAATCTTAGTAACTATAGTTTGATGATGTAAGTTTTAGCATTATTATGATTATGGCTAAATTATCATGTCAAAGGAAAATTAAAATTAAGCTTATGACCCTTAATAGAATATAATCATTATTCCATTAATATGTTAACCAGAACCTTTTAAAACTACTTAGTTTAGAAAGAAAGTTTAGCTTAGAAAGTGAAGTCACTACAACTCAAATACCCACTTTCATAAAACTTTGCCACTTTGATTTTGAGGGATAGAATTTTGGTGGTGGCGAAAACTCTACAACACTGCAAATTTCTTATAAAAACAAGATTTATCATTCATTGAGAAGGCAAATTATGTTGACAGTTAGAGCTATATTGACATACTTACAACTCTGAAATTCAGTAACAATCAACTGTGCGTAATCTACACAAATTGATAACATGAAACTAATAAGCGGAAATTGTCTCAACGTGTAACAAATGACGAAAACATGGCGTAAAAATACATGTAACTTTGAAGCGGTTTAGCGCAGCGTACCTTGATTTTGTAATCATCTCCTCCCGAGACGAACAAAGGTTGTTGAATGTGGAAGCAGATGCCACGTACAGGACCGTCGTGCTCATCAAATTTCTCCAGCAAAGTACACATACGGTAGTCCCATAGTTGAATCACCCCGTTGTGTAAACTCGCTAAAACCCATGGTCGCTTTGCGTGAAATGATATTCCTTTGACACGCGCAGATTTTGTTTCGAATTTGGTCAGCATTTCTAGCCAAACGTTTAGCGATTTCTGGAGATAATCACTTAAAACACCACCATACAAACGTAAATTCCAATTGTCAAACGTCAATATAACCGGCTGACGTGACACGTCTCCAAGCAATGACCGTGTTCCAGATTTTCGATAAGTTTGCGATTAAAGCATGGAGCTGTAAAACATGTGAAAATTTACTCTGATTATTACTAAACACTGTGTGTCATTAATTAAAACAAGAATAAAACTGTGTAAAGAAACAAAAAGAGCACATTTTCAAAACATCTAAATGACAATGTAAAATGTAAATTCAATATGCAGGAAATATTTCTCAATTTTTTTTTCTTTTTTTTACAGTATTTGAAGAAGACATTGAAGATTTGTGGGGCTGTGTTAAAGATGGATTAGTGAGTACGGCTGTGGGTATATGTGGAACTACGAGAAGAAGGAAAGGTGGTAAGAAAAAGAGTATGTGGATGAACAAGAGTGTGCAGGTGGCAGTAAATGAAAAGAAGAAAGCGTGGTTGGATTGGTTAGCTATAAGAGCTAATCAAAGGATGCAAAAGGCGACAGATAGAGATGTGGTTGAAGCAAAAAAGGAGTACAAAAGATTAAAAGGAATTGTGAAGGATGTAGTGAACAAAAGTAAGAAAGAACGAAAGGATGAGTTTGATAAGAGGCTTACTGAAGATTTCCGGACAAATGTCAAGTTTTTCTGGAAGTCAGTACGTTCTGCTAAGGGAGCATCGACCGTAGCAGAGCTTACAAAAATCAGAGGCGATGATGGAAGGATCTTGAAAGAGGAAGAGTGTATCTTACGGAGATGGAAGGAGTATTTTGAAAGTTTGTTTGAAAGAGATGATGCAGTGGCGGAAATAGATGAGCCGTCCGTGGAAGGAAATGGAGGTGAGGGTGAGATTTGTATGGATGAGATAGTGATAGCGTTGAAAAGTATGAAAGCTGGTAAGGCTGCAGGGTATGATAGAGTATCTGTTGAAATGCTGAGGGCCGGGCGAGGCATAACAGCTAGTCAGTTGTACCACCTTTCTAATTTGTGTTGGAAGGCCGGCCAGGTACCAGAAGATTGGTGCAAGGCCGTGATCGTGCCGCTTTTCAAAGGGAAAGGATCACAACAGGACTGCAAAAATTACCGCGGAATCAGCCTTCTCAGTGTTGTCGGCAAACTGTATGCTAAGGTGTTGATTAATAGGGTTGTGAAAGAGACGGAAGAAAAGATTTGGGATGCACAAGCGGGATTCAGAAAGGGAATGGGATGTACGGATCAGGTTTTTTCCTTGCGTTGCATAGCGGAAAAATTTTTGGCCAAAAACCAAAAAGTCTATTGCATTTTCGTGGACCTGGAAAAAGTCTATGATCGGGTGAAAAGGAATGAGTTATGGTTGTCTTTATCCGCGCATGGGGTGAGCAGCTGTCTGATACGAGTGCTGAAATCTCTCTATAAGTGTTCCAGTGCTTGCGTCAGAATAAACGGGGCGTACACTGACTGGTTTGACATCCATAAAGGGGTTAGACAGGGTTGTGTAGCGTCCCCATGGCTGTTCAACCTATTCATGGATGACTGTTTGACAGATCTGAAAAATAGTGATTATGGACTGAGAATGGATGGGTTGCTTGTTAAATGCCTTCTCTACGCTGATGATCAAGTCATACTTGCGTCGTCGGCCGACGAGTTGCAGGAAATGGTAATATTAATGAATGCGTCGTTAGAAGCGAGAGGTATGAAAGTGAACGTAAGTAAGACAAAAACCATGGTTTTTGAAAGAGAGGAGGACATGACAGAATGTGATGTTTTAATTGGAGGTGAAAAAGTAGAACAAGTGAAAGAATTTGTGTATCTGGGGACTAGGTTCACGAGGGATGGAAGGCATGAGGGTGATATTGATAGAAGAGTGAATGCAGGGAATATGGTGAATGGAGCGCTGCATGCCTTTATGAACAGTCAGAAAGTGTCAGAGAAGGCGCGACTGGCTGTTCATGCGGGGGTGCTGGTGCCGACGCTTATGTACGGAAGTAAGAGTTGGGTATGGCAAAAGAAGGATGAAATTAGGATAAATGCAGTGGAAATGAGAGCATTGCGAAGTATGGCAGGAGTGACATTGAGTGATAGAATGAGGAATAGCAAAATTAGAGAGCGTTGTGGTGTGAAAGAGGATGTTGTCACTAAAATTGAGATGGGAATGCTAAGATGGTTTGGGCATATGGAAAGGATGGATGAAAGGCGATTAACGAAACAAATTTACAAGGCGAGGGTGGATGGAGCTGTTGGAAAGGGTAGGCCTAGACGGACGTACTTAGGACAAGTCCAAGACGTACTAAGAAAAGGTCAGGTCAGGAGTACCCATAACCGACGAGCATGTATGAAAGAAGTAATGAGAGTGGAGGAGGCGCAAGAGGTATGTCAGGACCGTAGCAAGTGGAAGGATGTGGTCTCTGCCTACCCCGTTGGGAAAAAGGCGTGATGGTATGTATGTATGTATGTATTATTGCTATTGTAGTAACAACGTTTGTTCTTAATGAAACACTAAGCTGTATGGGATGTCCCTTTGTCTTTTTATGACAGGGGATAATTAAAAACAATTACAAAAAATAAAAAGAAGGCTCACCTTATCTATAGCTCGGACTTCTTGGCGCGAAAGTGAAGAGTCATGACTGCGGTATTATTTTATTTTCTAAAATTTGTGTTATGTCGAATAATTATGTGAAATAATGGTGGATTATTAACCGTTAAGTATTCGCGAGTGTGCATGAGTGTTGGCAAATGAAACAAAAGAGTGCAACGTCACTTTTCAGATTTTCTCATGAAGTCCGCCCGAGGACTTAGTAAAGCCCCACATCTTTACTGAGACACTCCAGGGGTTGGGGGGTATATCATTTCTCACTTCTTATTTCTATTATCATTCATCATCATCATACAGAAAAGAAATACTGTTTATTTATGTATTACTTGTTAGAAGTATTACTTTGATACTGGCTAAATATGCTAATCGCACAAAGCCATCAACAAAAGGAAAAAATATATATCTATGGCTCGCTGGTCGTCGTTGTTGTTAAACGTAGTGTTAAATCTGTGTGTTAAATTCTCTTTGGTTGTTGTGCATAGAGAAATATATATTGTTGTGTTTTGAACTGTTTTGTGCTGTTTTGTATTTTATGTCTGTTATTTTATTTGTACAAAATATATATCATCAATGAAACATTTGCAGTGATAAAATAATTGTTTACGTTAATTTAGTGTTACATAGCAATAATTTGTATAACCTGTTTCTGCAACATTTTGTAAACATAACCACTAAATACTTATTTTTTAAATATGGATTTGAAAAATCTAAAGGAAATGGGAAAAATATGCATTCCTGGTATGCGACTTAGCGTATCTAATAAAGAATTTATATCAGGCCCGGGTACATATGAGTTGAAGGGTTATATTTATGCTACTTTGGCTGGTATATTAAAAATGATAGAAGATGAAAAAACAGAGGTAACAGATTAATTGTCCTTCTTTACACTTCAATAATTACAGTAAGTAGAAAAATAGAGTCAAACAACATTAATATGAAATTAATATTTAATCATTTTAACAATAAATCACACATAGTCTTGTCTTGTCGCCAACTTTATTTAAATTAGGCCCCTTCATTCCGATCACTGATAATCATTCAAGTAATGTAAATGATACTTGTTAAAGAAATAACTCTAAAAGTTAGCTGTTTATTTAGTTATTTGTTATCTATTTATCTCATATCAAATCAGTCTATCTAATACTGTGAGAACATTTTCATTAATAACTACATTAATCTTATTTTTCAGTCTACAGTTGTATCTGTTGAAAGTCCAAGAACACCAAGTGTTCTTCCAAAAACTGGAGACGTGGTTACGGCCAAAGTGTCTGTTGTTAACTCCCGATTGGTGCAGTGTGCGATACTCTGCGTGGGTTCATCAATACTTGTCAGACCTTACAAAGGCATCCTCAAAAAAGAAGATATAAAGTCAACAGACAAAGACAGGATAGATCCGTACAAGTGTTTCAGACCTGGTGATGTTATTTTGGCAAGAGTCGTATCCTTTTTACTTTATTTTAATTCATCAACAAAATGGCAAGTGTTCCAATGTCATGATTATTTAACTCAGAATCTACAACCACAAAGGAAATGGTTCAACAAAACATATAAAACACACTTGTTACACATAACAAACATAAAAGCTGAACTTATGTCTAGAAGAGATCTCTTCCAGCTAACTAGCTGTGATGTAATAGAAAGTATGTCTTATCAATCTAAATAAAAAGTAGTTTTTTACATTACTATTACACAATTACTAAATATTTAACTATCTGCTTCAATAATTTATTTTCTGATTATAGTTTGCTCATGCAATGTTTCCTTAACTATCCATGCAGTTACCTATGACTGAAATCCACTGGTATCACCTGTCAACAGCTGAAAATGAACTTGGTGTGGTCATCGCTACAGCTGAAGGTTCCCCGCAGGGAGTCAGCATGGTACCAATAAGCTGGTCTGAAATGCAGTGCCCCAAAACACTAGTGAAGGAGCCAAGAAAAGTTGCTAGAGTAATACCTGAAAATATAAATCAAACAATACTCAAAGAAAGTGAAGAAGACAAGAAAGAAGAATAGTAGTTGTACATATTGTTAATAAATATCTATATTTTTATTATGCCGTTTTTATTTGGTCTTTTAGCTGGAGTTATTTGAAAACATACCTATTATGGCCTGACCACAGAACACCTTGACTGAAAAGCTGCGCGATGCAATTTCAGAGGGGACTAGAAGTTTGGCGCGGTCATACCGAAGTATTATATTCAATAAAATAACATTATCATTGTTAACTCTTATGAATTTTTAATCAAGTCTCAACTTAAATTCAAAGTAGCTATCGGAATGAACTGGTAAATATTATTACTATTCTAATATTAAATTAGAATATCAATCAAATAAAAAGTTAATAAAGACTAAGCTGCATAGATTAAGTTCATTGCTTTTTCTAAACGTAAGAAGAAATTAAAAAATGTACTGTCATAACAAAACGTCAATGTAACTTTTGTAAAATCTTTTTTTGCAAAATTTAATCATTCAAATCCTATAACTGAATCAGATTTATATATATTTTTGTACCCTTTAGTGAAAATTTAATCATTCCAGTTTACTTTAATGTTAGTTTACTCCAATGAGGTCATCATGGCGCGGTTATCGCAAAACAAACTTACGCCACAACTTCGATGAATTCAGTATTTAATAGTGAATCTTGTGATAAAGACGTACCTTAAAATTATTCAAGATGAAATTTGCTGAGCACCTAAGTGCCCACATAACGCCTGAATGGCGCAAACAGTACATAAATTACGAGGTAAATACTTGACACTTTTCAGCTGTGATGTTGCAATATGAACTTGAATTTATTATTGCTATATATTGTCCTTCACAATAATCTCTGAATAGAAACTTCTGCGAATTGTATTTGGTCAATCGTAACCGCCGTCATATACTCTCTTTGAAAAATTTATAAAGTGAACAGGCTATGTAGCTAGAACTAAGGGAATAGTATCTAAACAAAGTAAAATATTTATAGATGAAAGTCCTAGTCTTAAGTGGGTATTAACAACTAATACCTTGACATCTATTGTTTTACTATGCATTGTGTTTTATTTAGTTTATCAAAAGTACAATTTGAACAACAGCTTGATCAATAACTACAATCTATTTTTTCTGATATAGTAATGGAGATAAATTGAAAGTGAATTAATAATTAAAATAAAATTTGCTTTCTGTGGAAACATTAATTCACTAAGGGTTACCATTCAAAATCTAAATGGACAAATGATCTTACTGTTTTTAATTATTCTTGTTAATTGTAATTATTAAATACTAGCTGACCCGGCGGACTTCGTACTGCTTTGACAGTTTCCGTCATTGGGTTAAATATATATCAATGGTTTCTATGACAACAAAACAAACAAATCATTTTGTATTAGAAAATTAAATTGTTGTTTTTAGTATTTTATTTAATATAGCCTATGTTACTCAGCGCTAATGTAGCATTCTAATGGTGAAAGAATTTTTTAAATCGGTCCAGAAGTTCTTGAGTTTATTTGTTACATACATACATACATACAAAAATACAAAGGTTTCCTCTTTATAATATTATCATCATCATCATCATCATCGTCAGCTATATGACGCCCACTGCTGGGCATAAGTATACATATAAATTAACCATGAATGTTATTTTTAGACTTAATAATATTTTGAATATATCAATATAACAAAATAGTAGATACATGGTAAGTAATGTATTTTAAATTAGAGCATACAGTTTAAAGAATGCTACAAACTACAAAGTATATAATTCGTTTTTAGCTTATTACTGAAGTGTGGCACGAAAAGGTAACTCCTATACCTATCAAAAAGTAAAGTTTTACAACAGTACAATATATATATATACTTCTTTTTGAACCAGACACCACTTCTAGCAATATACAGTATATTTTTTTTATAAAACTAAGTTGTCGCCATACATTTTTATTAAGAAAGTAACTCAGTAAGTCAAATCAAATCAAATCAAAATAAATTTATTTGGGACAAGACAATTCGAACATACAGATAAAAAGTAGAAAAAAATTATAAGACAGTCCCAAAATGGTTCCGACTCAGCAAAATGCTAGCCTTTAGGTTAGCGCTGATTTTGGTAGAAACTGGAGAATTATTTTATTGTGGATACTACTAGATAAGCAAACTTAATGTCTCGGTATGAGTTTGTCTAAAGCCATAATAATTTTGGGATGTCGTAATTTTTTAAGAAGTTTATTGCGGTAACAGGTTTCCATAGCAAAGGTTATCCTTTACGTTCTGTCGCTAACTAACTTATTAGTCGGCTCATCAATATGTACATGTAATTTATGGTGAATAAATAAATGTAACAGGAAATGAAAGCGATGTTGTACACGGCGGTGGAGGAGGCGCCGTCCGCGGAGAACGTGGAGCCCGAGGTGCTCTCGCGCCACTTCGCCAACTTCGACGAAACGTTCTTCCATTACTGTGATCAGGAACTCAAGAAGATTAACACTTTTTACTCAGGTAAAAACCACAACCGCAACAGGGCTACAAACATTTTTTATTTTATTTTATCACTCATGGCTAAGCACTTGACCCTCATTTCACTTGATGTTAAGTGATGATAAAGCCAAAGATAGAGGCGCATTTCACCCGAAGTCCACAACAGAGGAACTGAACATCTTATTTCTAAGTGTTAGCACACAACATTGCTGTTACTGTCATAAAAATAGAAATCTAACATAAGTCAAACAGAAGCGTATATCGCTTAAAAAATTGTTGTACTTTTTCACCTTATTTATTTTTGATTCCTGTAAAGTTGCCATTTTAGACTTATGTGCTTCAGTCTGCCGGCCCTAGTTTTAGAAAGAGGAGAGATAAAATTACTTCAGCACTCACAGTACACTGTACAGTGATTTGCATGTCTTCAGCATGCATGTATTTCAGTCCTATGTGCTGCAACAATTTAGTTTACATACCCTTTAAATCTGAAGTTCTTTGGGCACATATTTGCAAAGAAGACTCAATGAAGCGTCTTGTAAGTCAGTAGGGTTACTCTTGAAACACAATTGCATTAATCAATTTCCAATCACAAATCTAAAAAATTCAAATGGCACTCTTAAAAGCGATAATAGCGCCACATTGGAATTAAATTGCGTGGAAATTGAGTGAACAAATTATTATCGAGATGGGGCGTTTCGAAATTGCGAAACTTATCCCAATATCGATACATATTAATCGCATTCGAATTGTATTGAGATTGAGTTTGCGTCAAGAGTAGCCTACCAGGGCAGAAGGGAGGGCAAGAGGTCGCTCACCAATCAGATGGGCAAACTTCATCAGATCCCTCACTCAATCCACCATGTCCGGCAGATAGCTCTCACAATGCTTCCAACAGAGCTGAATGGAAACGCATTACAGACGTCAATCACCAAGACTCACCTATAAGTCGAAGTCGGAATAATCTAATTTCGACGGCCTTCGTAGTCGTGTGGCTCGCACGCCGGCCGGTCGGTTTCTGGTTTTGGTTTTTTTGTGTTGCCATCTCCGAGATCCCGGGTTTGATTCCCGGTTGGCTCAATGCTTGCTTTGCTTACAAATACACAATATTTTAGTTATGCCTATTTCAGTTTAGTGTTCTAAACAAAAACTGAAGATCTAAGTTGTACTTTTTATATCAATAAAATATATATATTTATCTTTTGTCTTTTCTAAGTAATGTAGAAAAACGAACTGTTTCTTTATTTTCTCGGGGATGAATGGTTGTGGTACCGTCGTTGTTCCTGATTTCCATACCAGAAGTGCTTTTAAGCTACTGTCTTTGGAGTCAGAGCAACATATGTGATGTCGAATATTTAATTTTATTATTATTATCAACCATTACTTTCCCACTGCAGGGAAAATGCCTCCCCTCCCTCCTTCCACCTATATCTATCCTGAGCTAGTTCGTGGCAATTGCTTAAGTGGGAGTCCTACTCATCCCGCCATCTCTGTCTAGGCCTTCCACGAAGTCGTCGTTCGTTTGTTAAAGTAACTAATTAACAATATTAATATTTAATATATTTCTTTAATAGAAAAATTAGCCGAAGCAACCCGTAAGTTCGCAACGCTACAGAGCGAACTCAAGTCTCATTTCGACACAATGAAGCCGAAAGGAGGTGGGGACAGCAAAAAGGTTCAACTGCCCAGGCGGAAGGTGCAAGAACTGAAGCTGGCGTTCAGCGAGTTCTATCTCAGCCTGATATTGCTGCAGAACTACCAGAACCTGAACTATACAGGATTTAGGAAAATATTGAAGAAACATGATAAGGTCGGTATGTGTGTAGGTCCTCTTATTATTATTTTTTTAAATGTTTTAGGGGTAAGCACAGTCCCTTGATCTCACCTGATGTTAAGTGATGATAAGGCCAATGATGGAAGCGTACTTCACCCGGGATCCTCAACTAGTGAGGCACTGGCTATCTTTTCTTTTAGCTGCCAGAACACAACAATGCTACAAACATTGATGTTATGGCGACATATTTAGATAAGATAGTGGTAGCTAGCCAGACGGACAAACAAGCCCTACCACCAACCAAACCGAGTACACAAAGATGTATTCCCCGATGGGAATCAAACCCTGGATCTCTGGGTCTAAACCCTATACAGACATGTATCTGGGCGCTTCTCCCCACCACCACGGCCCGGTCAACCAGTCCGAGCCTTTAGAAGCGCCCTCGGGTTCTTCCGCTCCCCGATCCGATCCGAACCCTTCGGAGAATCTAGTAGCGCACGGGGACACGCACTAGTGCGTGTTGGCGTTCCCTCTAGAAAACTTCTAACGGTGATTCGTTTCACACGGCTTGAGGAACCCTTTAAGTTTTTCGCCGCCGCCCCCAAAAAAGCCCGGTGAAGCTGAAAATGCCGTTTGAGACGATCAGCAAGCTCTCTCAAAAAAACCAGCTTACGTAAAAATGTCACTCATTCACTCACTGACTAAGTATTTATAAAAAATCAAAACTGCTTGATTAATAAAACTGAAATCATCGCAGTTTTTTTTTCACTAAGTATCTTATTTATAAGTTGCCATGAAAATTTCAGTTTTATTAATCAAGCAGTTTTGATTTTTTATAAATACTTAGTAAGTGAATGAGTGACATTTCACTTTTATAAATACAGATAAATAAATACATGACATCTTGTTTTTTGCCTTTTAGTTATTATTTTTTTTGCCTTTTTTGTCATGGCAGTCGTGTTTTTTAATATTTTTAATTATTTATTTTTATTTTGTGCCTTTTAGTGATACGTTTAATTTTAATAAAATATGTTAATTTGTAAGCATTTTTATACAAGAAGAAACAAAAATTAACCTCTACAGATATCATGCTAAACATCAAGTTCTAGTCTCTAACTCCAATAATGACGAATTTTCATCATACAAAATTCATCCCCTATTTTACCCACATAGGGGTTGAATTTCCAAATTTTTACTAGTCTATGTTAATCGTAACGATGCAAGGATTGTAACGATACCTCATATATCTAAATCGGTTCAGGCGTTTAGAAGTTATGGTGGAATAAAAAACATCACATATTATACATACATATGTACATGAACCCTGAAAACATAACACTCCTTTGTTTGGCAGTCGTGTAATAAGGACACATTTTGTAGTAATGTAAGTCTTTGTTATATGTTGCCACGACATTTATACGCAAACGTTAACTTTAAAACTAAGTAATTACTTCCTGATTCTTACGATGCGATACTATGGATTTTAATGCACAGAATACGTAATAGTACAAAATAGATAGTGATTCAAGAGGAAGGTTTATACTCATATGAATAATAAATGCTTTAGATAAGACAACGTCTGTCGGGTTAGCTAGTTAATCATAAATCTAAGACTTCATAAACCCTACGGGGTTGCAACTTGCAACCCTGCCGTTGTGAGAAGCCGCAAGAAGTCCGGCAAACTAACTCATTGATCCTTCAGGCAAACTATTATAATAGTTTTGTAGGACACTCATTTAAAATTGTTCCTCCATCATTGAAATCAAATGATGCTGTAGTTGGATTAATCACTTCGCTTGCCAAATACAGGTAGGCTACTCTTGACGCAAACTCAATCTTAATACAATTCCAATGCGATTAATATGTATCGATATTGGGATAAGTTTCGCAATTACGGAACGCCCATCTCGATAATAATTTGTTCACTCAATTTCCACGCAATTTAATTCCATTGTGGCGATATTATCGCTTTTAAGAGTGCCATTTGAATTGTTTAGATTTGTGATTGGAAATTGATTATTGCATTTGTGTTTCAAGAGTAACCCTACTGGTTGATGATCTCAACTACAATCCGATACATATTTTGCCCGACCAGGGAATTGAACTCAGGGCCTCTGGATGTCGGTGCGCTTTGCCACTCGGCAATTAATTTCAATTTAACAATAACAGTTCAATTGTATTTGTGTGTTTATTTGTAACGTAATGCCATGAATTACGCAACGCCATTCTTTCTCTGTCGGTGTCAAGGTAATCTTTTATGCCCTAAATCAGAGTTTGACCGAGGTACTTGAACTGAGAAACACGTACCAAGGCTATTCTGTTCAGGGTTAAAAGTCATTTTACATCTGGGGGCACTGCAGTGCCCTCGCCAAGTCGAGCAAATAAGCGGCACGGTCGTACCATCCTTTTCTCGAAACAGTTCAGGCCATTTTCGACCCCCTATAACTTCGTTGTGGATAAAACTACAAGCATGAATTTTCATTAACCAAGCAGGCATTGTATAAACACGCTATATTTCAAATTTCATTCAATTTGAACCAGTAGTTTAAGGGGGTGCAGCGCAGAATTTCGAAAATTTACGTGTTTTTAAGTCACTGGTGCTAGGCGCTGAATAGGTAATATACATTAAAAGGACTAGTGTAGGTTAGCTTGATCCTTTCACAAGGGCATGGTTGTCTTGGAATTTGAAACAAATACCCAGAACCTGCATTAGCAATACGTAAAAGTAGTGATATATAAAAACTTATTTCTTCAGAAACTTTGTAAATATAGCACAAATGAAACAATGATCCGACATCAAAATGTTTGTATTGATATTCCGCAGGGCACTGTTGTCTTATTTTTCAATTAAAAAATATGAATATGAAAATATTAAGACTTTTATAATTTTTTACCCAAACGCCTATGATTTTACGAAAGTAAACATTGCTCTAATTAAATCAGCAGCCTACTCTGTACAGATATTAATGTGCGTGCATATTCGTAGTCGTGCGCCGTTGTCAAACCACTGCCACGCGCCGCTCGCTCGCTATCATAAAGAAACTTGAAACTCGCAGTTTTGCGTCCGCGCTGTACCCCCTTAAATAACTAGTCAATGTTTCTTAATTTTGTCATCACTGACTGACTGACCGATCATCAAAACTCTAAGGCACTTCTAGCAGACATAGAAGCTTCAAATTTAGAATACAATGAGTGTTTAGTGCATAAATCAAGGAAAAACTAATAGTTATTTGTTATACAAGAGTGCAAAGTTGCTTTTTAACCGCGTGCTCAATTTTGATGACCGAGCAAGCGAAGTTCGAAACATAAATACAACTCGAAACAAAAATACAACACGAAATAAAAATAAACAACAATATAGTTCGTAGAATTAACAAGACTTTTATTTTTTATAATAACAGAACAGTAACAATAATTTCTCTCTGAAATATATATACATACATACATACCATCACGCCTTTTTCCCAACGGGGTAGGCAGAGACCACATCCTTCCACTTGCTACGGTCCTATATATAGGTAACAATTATGCATTAACTGCAATATAAAACAATACCCTTCCTTTGCAGTCGGTTAAAAAAGCAAGGAATAATTAGGTGCTGATACTATAATATTAGGAACATAAATTTCAACTTTGATTATCATTTACCCATAAAAAATATTCCAAAATCAATTCAATTTGAATGTTATGACTAGAGCGTAATGACAAGACAAGCAATGTAAAATTATAATTTTACTACATAAGAAGTTATAAAAGTAAAACTCCACACAATTATCGTTGGGCACCAGGTTGATCCTTTTACAGTTACACGTTCAAACAGAATGACTTAAAACACTGCGAACGAAATTTGGTTAAAAAAATGTCAATATCACACGTCTTGCAAGTGATCATGGCCTACGAATGAACGCAGGCCTGCACGGGCACCCGTTCAGCGAGGTATCGGCAGAACACGACCGATAAAACATGAATTTAAAAACTTTCATAAGTCGAATTGTCATCGTGAACTGAACGACGGATTTACAGTGACAAAACATTGAATTGAATTATTTTTAAAATATTAATTATTTTATATTATTATATCTACTAACTGAATGGGACATTCATCAAGTCGCAGTGATTTTTTTTATTTTTTTTGTCCTAGTAGTAGTTCTATTTTTATAATTATGTTTTTCTGAGGAGTCGAGTTGGCTTCAAGCGTCTGAATGACACTTGCATAGTTTGTTAAGCTTATTTTTTTAAAGAGTAGGAAAACACATGTAACTGTTTCTTACCTAGTTAGTAGTATAATCGTCTACTCATTATTTGCAGCCCAAATTAATTTAGAAAAACTGAAATTCTATAAATAATCAACGGTAGATTGTTGAGATCGAATGTTGTAGGATCCACCCTGAAATCAAGTCAATATTACAAATTATGGGTAAAGGCTGAATCACCATCACGCTTGCCAAATCCGGGTTGGTGATCACATACCCGAGCTATGCATCGAAGAATCTGAAACACACTTTGCCCTACCTGGGAATTGAATCCGGGACATCCGGTTATCGTTATTTTAATAGAAAACATTTGAAAAAATACGTTTGTTAACTGAAATTGTGCTATGTAATGTTCACTATGGAAAGTGTAGTCTAATAGCATAAAAAATGTGAACATCTGTGATAGACAGTTTTAAAAAAACCCTTCAGCATAGAAAAGAAGAGGAGCTCGATGGCGCAGTGGTTAACGCGCCCGGTCTGCAATTGCTAAGGTTAACCAACTTTCTCAAAGGCCGGTCATCGGATGGGTGACCAAAAAATTATCATGTCGAGGTCCTCCTTGCTTCAGAAAGCACGAAAAGCCGTTGTTCCCGGCTGCACTAGCAGTCGTCAACAACCACTGCATCGCACTAAGCCCCTGGTGGGTGGGTGATTCCATCTATAGAGAAGGCTCGTTGCACCAGCAGCGGGGACAAGCTTAGTAAGCTGATGATGTTTATGATGATGAAAAGTGGCATCGTGGAATCATATATAATCGGTTAAACAGTCAGGTTTAGAATAGAATAGAATAGGTTTTTATTTGACTAACACTGTACACTCAATATTCATTAACAAAAAGAAAATAAAATGTTTTAAAAATCAAAATAAAACAGAAGGTATATTCATTAGTTATGTATACGTTGTTGCATGCAGTGTCGCCAAACAGGGTCTGCACTCAGCATAAGCTACGGACTGTCCGTCCGTAGCGCTGATTTTCAGTACAACCCTTGCATGACGTGGGAGTAGGTAACTAACACTGAACACTATAAAATCATATGATCAATCATATGATGAATCGTTTGAGTGTTTTCAATAATATTGTTTCATCGATTAAGTACTTTTATTACATATATATTTTGATTGTCCAACAGTTATTAAACGTAAGCAACGGTGCGCAATGGCGGGCCGAACACGTGGAGACATCTCACTTCTACACAAACAAAGACATAGACAGACTGATTAGTGATACTGAGGCGACGGTCACCAACGAGTTGGAGGGCGGCGACCGGCAGAAGGCGATGAAGAAGCTGCGCGTCCCACCGCTGGGCGAGCAGCAGAGCCCGTGGACCACTTTCAAAGTGGGCCTGTTCTCGGGCTCGTTTATTGTGCTGTTCATCACTGTTGTTTTATCTGGTGAGTTGTCTATGGTCGTTATGTAATTGTACAGACGCCAGCACATCAATTTATACAAAACTGTCAAATTTCTTCAATACATTTTCAACCGTTTTTTTTTCTTTAGTTGTTGGCTTTGTGCGATTAGCACATTTAGCCAGTGTCAAAGTAATATTTCTTACAAGTAATACAAATCTATATAAACAATATTTCCATTTTGTATGATGATGATGAATGATAATAGAAATGAGAAGTGAGAAATAATATACCCCCCAACCCTCGAGTATCTCAGTAAAGATGTGGGGCTTTACTAAGTCCTCGGGCGGACTTCTTGAGAGAATTTGAAAAGTGACGTTGCACTATTTTGTGTCATTCGCCAACACTCATGCACACTCACGAACACTTAACGATTAATAATCCACCATTATTTCACATTAATATTCGACATAACACAAATTTTAGAAAATAAAACAAAACCGCACACATGACTCTTCACTTTTCCGCCAAGAAGTCCCTTCAACCATATTCTAAAGGCATAAAGTTCAAGGTCTATTCAACGTTTGTACACACGCCCGCACATCAACCTACCACAAACTGTCAAAGTTCTTCAATACATTTTCAACCAAATTATAAAGATATAAAGTTCAAAGTCCATTGAACTTTTGTACACACGTTATTTTTGGGGAGAGATTACTGATTGCCTCAGACGGCATTTTCAGCTTCACCGGGCTTGTTTGGGGCGGCGAGAAACTTTAATGGTTCCTCAAGCCTTGTGAAACGAATCACAGTCAGTGATTTACTAGAGGGAACGGCATCGCGCACTAGTGCGCGTCTCCGTGTTCTACTAGATTCTCCGAAGGGTTCGGATCGGGGAGCGGAACCACCCGAGGGCGCCTCTAAAGGCTCGGACCTCGGCTCGGGTAGACCGGACCGTGGAGGAGTAGAGAAGCGCCCAGCTACATGTCTGTACCTGGTATAGAACGCGTGTGAAACGGTTCTTCGTACCCTTGTTCTTCGAGTACGGTGTCTTCGACCTAAACTTGTGTGCATGTTTAGTGTATTCTGTAAATGTGTAGTGTCATTTAGAGGATCGGGCGGGGCACTGCCATGCGCACGCGCAGGCGCATACGTCCTAATTCGATCTCTATAAACAAATATTTAAAAACGACCTAAACGCATGCCGCCGTAAAAGCCCTTTTGAATTGGATGGCTATGTTAAGCTCTATCATTTAAAAATAAGGACTCATGGGCGTATAAAGGACCCAGGGTTGTATAGGAGTTTTGTCTCCCTTGGCATACGCGGAAAAGAAAATGTAATACAATACAAAATATCTCGTAAAGTAATACATTAGTGATGGATATGTATTTTAAATTCGCTGTAGGGTTACACCCTACCCCAGCAATAAGTGCAATTTAAGATTCGATAAACTCAAACATGCAATTTCCAAATAATGTAAGCAACATAATGCAAAAGTTGTGTAACCTTTACCAAAGCCTTTAGCAAACTGTTTTCCTATATATTTATACTGAGATTTGTAGTTCATAGCCGGAACGCATACATTTGTACAATGATAAACTGGTGTGGTATGATAAAATGTTTGTGGTCATTGCAATAGTGGATAATCGTGTTTTATGACCGCTTGTTTGCCGGAGGATTTGAGCGCTATTTTCGCGAACCAACATTGCTACAGGTTGACCTTGCAAGATTAAGCTTATATACAACCTTATATGATTACTTTTTGAAAAGTATACGAGATTTTCCTATGTGTACAATTTAGTATTAGTTAGATAGATAGATAATACTTTTATTGCAACACTATGAAACATAAACATGAACACAAATATAAATAAGTTACAATTTGGCGGTCTTATCGCTTTAAAGCGATTTCTTCCAGACAACCAGTCGGATAGAGAGAGATAATAAACTGTAAGATCAAAGGTGAAACTAGAATAGTGTGTATTTTAGGTATATAAGCAAAAATAATAATAACGATAAATATACCATAATAACTGTAAAGATAAGAGAGATAAAGAGAGATAAAGATATATTTATTTGTGAAAACATGAGTATACACATGGTGCAGGTGTTATTAGTTGGTGATGTCCTAACATGTTTTGGCCTATAAGGCATACAAATGTAAACATGCATTAACTGTTTATGTATGTATGTATGTATTTATGTATGTATTAACTGTTGAGCAATTGAATTGTCAATAACCATTTTATTACATAGATAAATAAACAGATTATTGTTCACATACATCATCCTCATCAGCTCATTGATGTCCCCACTGTTGGGGCACGAGCCTTCCCTATGGATGAATCGGGAGAACGGGCAAAAAACCACCACGCGGGCGCAGTGCGGATTGGTGGTTGTTAACGACTGCTAATGCAGCTGGGACCAACGGCTTTACGTGCCTTCCGAAACACGGAGGACACATAAGGAAAATAAATCCACTTATGTTAGTATTTATCGGCAAAGCAATCTCCTTATCGCTAAAAGCTATCTTTTCTTGACAACCTTTGTAAATAAATAAATTATTATTATTATCCTGGGGGCCTACCACGAACCACGTTCGGCGTGTTGCCTCTCTGTCGCACTTGTAAATTCGAGCGTAAGTGTGACAGGGAGGCAACACGTCCCTCTGGGTTCAATTGCCAAGTCGAGCAAAAGTGTGTGTAACGGATTAATGATGCATGCGTAGCCCGGATTTGTGATTACTAACCCGCATTTGGCAAGCGTGGTTATTAAGCCAATTCACATGGATTGTAGCGATGACTTGATTTCGGTTATGGAGGCCTTTGCCCATCAGTGGGACAGTATATAGGCTAATTAAATTTACTTTTTTTTATTACATATAGGCTTGGATCAATTATGTACTAGATTGCCGATGATCGCTTGAAAAGCGGTAACGTGACTTTGATGCCGCGGAGCCACAATGACGTTTGTGGCGATGACAGTAAATATTGAGGGGGGTGCCGCGCGGAATTTCGAAAATTTACGTTTTGTTGTGTCACTGGTGCTAGGCGCTGAATAGGTCATATACATTAAAAGGACTAGTGTAGGTTAGCTTGATCCTTTTACAAGGCCATGGTTGTCTTGGAATTTGAAACAAATACCCAGAAACTGCATGAACAATACGTAAAAGTAATGATATCTAAAAATTTATTTCTTCAGAATCTTAGTAAATGTAGCACAAATGAAACAATGATCCGACATCAAAATCTTTGTATTGATATTCCGCAGGCCACTGTTGTCTTATTTTTCAATAAAAAAATATGAATATGAAAATATTAAGACTTTTATTATTTTTTACCCAAACGCCTATGATTTTACGAATGTAAACATTGCTCTAATTAAATCACCAGCCTACTCTGTACAGATATTAGTGTGCGTGCGTATTCGTAGTCGTGCGCCGTTGTCACACCACTGCCACGCGCCGTTCGCCGTTTTGCGTCCGCGCTGCACCCCCTTAGTACAGATATTTTGAAACCTTAATTAATCTTTATGTTTAAGATTTAAGGTTCACAGTAAGCTGAAGTTGTTGATGCTATCCGATGTTTTTTTCAGATTTTCTTATTCTAATTTATTTTTTTGATATTTACGGGTAAGCACGGTAAGCACGGCCTTAATCTCACCTGATGTTAAGTTATGATAAGGCCTAGTGAGGCACTGACTATGTTATCTCTAGCTGCCGGAACACAACAATGCTACAAACATTGATGTTATCGCGACATATTTAGATAAGACGGTGGTAGCTAGCCAGGCGGACAAACAAGCCCTACCACCAACCAAACCGAGTACACAAACATGTACCCCCCGCTGGGAATTGAACCGGGGACCTCTGGGTCTAAACCGGTGGCCTTAACCACTAGACCACAGAGGCGGTAAAATGTGTAGGTATGAGCAAACAGTATCACTTTCGAGATGCATTTTTGTTCCGAATTTTTTATCTATTACACTATTAATCGAAGCATATATTTATCATATTATAACTACCTGGAAATAAGCAAGTTTGAACTCCTTTGATTATAATAAAATAAATTAAAATTAAAATAAACGTTACTTACAGATATCCCAGATTTCCAATTAAAAAAATATTTTACCTTCCGGACCATAAAACCAATTTAGGCGCACACTACCCTCTTGCCAGAGTATGTAAGGAGTACAACAAGATTTCCCATAGAATCCCTACAATTGACATTTTTAACGACTCTTCTGGAATTTTCAAAAAGAAATTGACTGATTATTTATTACCTTCAGTCTACAAGCACACAAGTCTCGTAAAATAATGCACTAAGTTAGTCCGATTGTAATTGGCATAATATGTTCTGTATATTTTGATTTAAGTTAATCTATTGGAAGACAACTGTACAACGAATGTTGTGTATACCTATAATTGGCAAACATATTTAAGACACTACCCTTATAAAATTTATTTTAATTGTTTATGTGTATTGCTGTTGGTGTCCCTTAAAATTAAAATAAAATATAAAATAAAAATAAAATTATCTTAAAATAGCTAATTTCCCAGTGTCTACAACACCTATATATATTAAATTATCCCTTTCCAGCGTTATTCCACGAAGGTGCTACAGAAAATTTCAAGACAGCCTTCAGATTGTACAGGGGGCCGTTCCTACTAGTTGAGTTTATATTTCTAATCGGAATCAATGTCTACGGATGGCGGTCGTCGGGCGTCAACCACGTCCTAATCTTCGAGTTGGACCCTCGGAACCACTTATCAGAACAGCATCTGATGGAACTGGCAGCTATCTTTGGAGTTGTGTGGGCACTGAGCATATTAAGCTTTATATACAGTGCGAGCTTGAGTATACCGCCGTTTGTGAATCCGCTGGCGCTTGTGATAATAATGCTGGCGTTTCTGATGAACCCACTAAAGGTTTTTCGACATGAGGCGCGGTTCTGGTTCCTTAGGATATGTGTGAGTATGATATTGAGTTTTTTAACTGGCTCAGCGGTGTGGTTAGACCAACGGTATACAAGACAGAGGTCCCGGGTATGATTCCCAGTCAGTACGTGTTTTGACGATCACACAGACATTACAGAAAGATATAGGTACGATTCAATAAGGAAACATGTCAAAAAATAGTAATAATAATAAAATAACATTTTTATTTAGATCTTGTGATGTTTACAATAAAAAAATCACATCAATAGATATATTTAATTGTAACGTTTTAAATTTTAAATCTAAGGTATGTGAACTTCTACTTAATGAATTAGAATAATGAACTCTCTTAGAGTCCTAAATATTATTATTTTTTATATGTGTTAACTAGTAGTGGAAACTTTACTGATTACTGTGTAACTTGTGTGTAACATTTTTTATATTTTCTATTTTGTATTGTTTGTTTCCCAAATAAAATAAAATAAAATAAAACAATAAGGAAACATGGAAGTGTGTGAAGGCCAGCCAGGACCCTGCCTCAGCTTGTGCCATTGCGGTGCTGAAAAACAAACACCACCACAACGACGCTGGTGTTCTGACAGGGCCTGTGGTGTGTGACTAGTGTTGTGTGTGTGCGTATACATATAGTGATGGTATAATAAAAATAAAACATAGTTACATACATATTTTATACTAGCTGACTCGGCGGACTTCGTACCGCTTTGACAGTTTCCATTATTGAGTTAAATATATATCAATGGTTTCCATGACAACAAAACAAACAAATCGTTTTGTATTGAAAAATTAAATTGTCGTTTTTAGTATTTTATTTAATATATATTTTTTTTAATATAGCCTATGTTACTCAGCGCTAATGTATCATTCTAATGGTGAAAGAATTTTTTTAATCGGTCCAGTAGTTTTTGAGTTTATTCTGAGTTCATATATATATATATATATTATATTATAGTTATAGTTATAGTTATTTTGAGTTTATAAATATATAATATATAAATATCACACAAACACAAATTAAAAATTATTATGTAATATAATATATTTTGATGTCTTACTGAGCAAACACTGCCATTTTCGTAATGCATTTTTGTTCTGGATCCTTAATCTCGTACTATATTGATTCCGATCAATAATAGTACGAGATTAAGGCTTATGATCAAATAAATTAAGCACATATTGTTTGCCCCCTGCTGCACCTCTGGGTCTGAGAACGCTGGCTTAACCACTAGATCACAAGCGGTCATTTAAAACAAAACTTTAACAGTATCACAATAAGGTTCACTTTGCAGGGGCGAATACTCGCGGCGCCGTTTGTCCCCGTCCTGTTCGCAGACTTCTGGCTGGCTGACCAGTGGAACTCGTTTGTGAACGCCTTCTTAGACTTCCATTACCTGGTAGCTTTCTACGTGGCTGGTGGCGACTGGTTCAACGTTCAGGGTGAGTCAGATAGCAGATTTTTTTTTAATTTTCTGGCAACGGACAATCGTGTGTTAGTGCCTGTCTTAATAAAAAAAGGCTCTGGCAGCAGTCCCATTTGAAAAAGGGCAAAATTTTTACATCGTACGTTTTGCTTCCAATATAGCAATTTAATTAAAATATGTAGGAGACATACAATCGACCGTTTTGTTGCCATTCAACATCGTAAAGTTATAAGATAAGACCGGACGCGAGCTTGTAAATACGACTTTATGTACGATAGCAGAAGGCTGTTAATCAGTTGCAGTAGACATAAAAGTGTTTAGTCCTAACTTGACATGTGCTTTCACGGTCTCATTATGATACCTTGAATGGGGAGAAACCTCATAGCTATATCGATATGTTCTTGATTAATTTGGGCCTACACGATGGTTCCTAGTGAGGCGCGCCCTAATAAACCAGCGCGCAGCGTGGACTCGCTTCTAGTAGTGTACGCCGGTCAGATACAGGAGGCTACTATGCCTCCTGCAGCGGATTTAGAGACTTCTGCTCTCGAGCATATGGTTTAGAATACAACTTTGAGTTCAGCCTTAGAACGCTGATGATGGCATTGTTACGCTGTAATGAGTAGACCTTTAAGATTCCGTTGCTATGTCTAAATATGTAGTAGATAGACCGTTTTGTCGCCAGCCAATTTCGTGTGAAAATTGTAAAAACAACGTTATGCACGACAGCAGAACGCTGTTAATCCATTGTAGCGGGCATAGTAGTTTTTGAATCGTTTTAGCCGTTCTTGATATCGATACCTTGTGATGGAAAGAAACCTGATCGATATGTTCTAGATTCATTCGAAACTACGCGATGGTCCCTAGTGAGCCGCGTCCGAGTAAACGTGGTACCAATATGGACCCGCTTCTAGCAGTGTACGCCGGTATAGGAAGGCTACTATGCCCACTGCAGCGGATTTAGAGACTTCTGCTCTCGTTCACAAGGTCTGGTATACAACGTCGAGTCCGGCCATAGATCGCTGGTGATGGCATGTTACGCTTTAATGAGAAAAGACCTTAAAATTTATATTCCTATATCGAGATATGTAGTAAATAAGATACTTAATATACCGTTTTGTTGCCAGCCAATATAGTACGAGAAATTGTAAATACGACTTTATGCACGATAGCAGAACGCTGTTAATCCATTGTAGTAAGCATGGTTGTTTTTGAATCGTTTCACATACGGTCAACGGATTTCAATCACGGTCTCATTATGATACCTTTGTTGTTCTAGATTCGTTCGAAACCACGCGATGGTTCTTAGTGAGCCGCGCCCTAGTAAACGTGGTGCCAGCATGGACGCGATTCTGGCAGTGCCTGCGCCGATACAGGGACAGCCGGGAGGCGTTCCCGCATCTCGTCAACGCGGGAAAATATTCCACCACCTTCTTCGTGGTGTTGTTCGCGACGCTGAGGACTGTTTACAATGGTGAGCTAAAAGTCTTCATTAGTTGAGGATTCAAAGTAAGAACGCAGCAAGTCAGAGGGGGATGAAGATCCAGGACTATCACAATGGTGGGTCTAAGCTGCACAGTAGTTGAGCGTTCTTAGTGAGGATGCTACCACCTTCAGCCTTCACTTACCATTAGGAGGGGAGATGCAGCTTCAACCGATGTGATCGCCGCACTGGCAAACCGAGCTTTTTTTTTGTTGACCCATGGGAAAAATATGCAAACATATTCAACTTGCTTTTAAAAAAGCAAGAGTGTTCTGAGGCTGACCTTTTATAGGAAAGCCGATCCAGTAAACGACCCCTGGGGTTGCCTTTAGCCTGGCTTTGAAGGTTATCGGAAGCAAACCGCGCGCCGTGACCGCGCTTATATCTTAGTATGCGCTCCATCTCACTCTTGCGCGCATGAGCGCATGACAGCATGAGCTGTCCCAAGCTGTCCCATTTATCATGCTCTCGTGGATGTGGTACCCGCGTGGAGCCGCTTCTTCTTCTTACATACTTTCAATAAGATTGAAAATCAATTAGTCGTATCTGACAGGTAACAGATATTTTCTGTTACAGTGAGCTAGCGCGCAGTTGGCGGCATATCTGAGGGTCTTAATTGCCGTTTATAGGTTGACGTTTGACAATGACGTTCGCTGTACTAGTAGCCTTACGTCTAAGTAATGTTTCCAGACAGTTACGCGGCGAACCGGTACGACAACCCGTTCCTGTACGCATGGTTCGCGTGCCAGCTGGTGTCCTCCCTCTACACGTACACTTGGGACGTCAAGATGGACTGGGGCCTGTTCAGTTGCGGGCCGGCTGCCGAGAACAAGTTCTTGAGGGAGGAGATCGTGTACAGTCCTGGGGTGAGTAGTAATTTTTCCTTCCTTTTATGATTTGACTAGGAAAGCGAGAAAAATTCCTGCTGTGTACTGCCGCTGACTACGTAGCGATGTTATTACGTCCACGTTTGCGATGCAGAGTCTTTCACAGAGCAATTAAAGAGTTTTCCCGGGATACTTATGCTAAGCAGTTTGCGGTAATCCGCGTTAGTAATATATAGGTACACACAGCACACGCATTTCCTTTTTCGTAAAACATCTTAAAACATCCAACAGGATCCTTTAAACGAGGTGTGAAAAAGCAACTTGCGGGACGGCAAGGTGAGGACTCCACTCCACTTGCTGTCTAGTGTCTGACTCTACTTCTGCTAAACATCAGACAGAGTGAATCATTTGCGAACCCTTCAATAAAAAAAATAAAAACAATAAGTTTTCTAAACTAAACGCGAACTACACTTTTTAATAATTTACAACGAGCCTTATAACGTGTTCGAAATGTCAGGATAAAATCAAACGATATGTTTAATTGAACGCGAAAAGATTATGGTATCGCCCCTAGCGCCTAAAGTTGTGAACTAAACTTTGTTCTCTGTTCCAGTTCTACTATTTCGCGATAGTGGAGGACTTTGTGCTGCGTTTCGTATGGATAGTGTCGTTCCTACTCACCGAGAACGACTTGGTCAGTGGGGAGACTATGGTGTCCATGCTCGCGCCGCTCGAGGTTTTTAGGTAAGGGCGTTTTGTTTGTTCTAATGACATAACTAATGAATAAAAGAAAAGACAAATATGAATGAATCACAGTAGTGGTGCACGACAGTGTTCCAATCGTTTCGTTATATATTATTGTCCATACGGGAAGTCAGTGGCAGGCTGATAATAATTTATTTTTAGTTATTTATAATAGGGATAGTACACAGATTGTTGCAACCAATATTGCGCCTACTACATCACTACAATTGAATCGCACGCGTCGGACTGCGTCCCATCCCTAGGAGGCCCTTTTTTGTACAGCCATCTTTTTTATTCATATACACGATTATTATACTTTAATTAAAATTTAACTTTTTCCTATTAATACTCAACAATCCTCCATGTCCCAACACAGCTTAATATCATTTGCACTTACAATTAAATAATAAATTCTGTAGGCCAATTATGATATTCAAATAATTGCCAGGCGGTTCATCTGGAACTTCTTCCGGTTGGAGAACGAGCACCTGAACAACTGCGGCAAGTTCCGAGCAGTGCGCGACATCTCCGTGGCGCCTCTCGACTCCTCAGACCAGGCAGACATCATCCGCATGATGGATCACCCGGATGGAGTGGTTAACAGGTTCGTTCCTCAGATGCTTAAATAGATTAGGCATTAGAGTTTCTCTTTTATCTAACCAAACACCACCACCAGACATCGTAAGTAAAAACCTTCTATAGATACATCATCAGAGTTTCTCTATTGTCCAACCAAACTCTCCCACCAGACATGGTAAGTATGATGCATCACCCCTGACGGAGTGGATAACCGGTCAAAGCTGCTTACACCTTAGAGTCCAAAGAAAAAGGACATACAAAAAAAAAACAAAATTCAAAATAATTTATTCAGTTTTGGCTACAAATAGCTCTTATAAATGTCACTATGCCATCGGTTCGTAAGTCTACTCTGAGCGAGAGACCTTGAAGAAGAACTGGCAAGAAACTCACCAAGTGTCAAGCTCTTCTCTCCTTTACAGCGTCAAAAATATTGGAAAATACCCTTTTCCAATATAAAAGGACACTTTCTCATCACAAATATACACAAAAAAATAAAAGAAATCACAACACACAAAAAACAACAAAATTAAAAATCTATTTATACATCTAAGTTTGCAAAAATTACCAATTTAAATTTTCACAAAGTCATAGGTACAGTACTAATATAAGTAAGTACTATTACCTACGGAAATACCGACATTAGGTGATATTGATAAAGATTTTGGGTACCATGGTAAGTCATCGATAGATACAACGAAGTTAATTAGGGGGCGTCCTTATGGGGGCGTAGCATTACTGTGGAGGAAATCTATCTTTAGTGCCCTTTCCATTGTGCAGTGTAATAATGACCGAATCGTGGCTGTTAAGGTGGATTTGGGCAACTGGTCGTTTTTAGTCATATGTGTTTATATGCCTACCAATTGTCATGACAACCTGACAGAATTCTGTCATTGTATGAGCGAAATTGCAGCGATAGTTGAAAGTTGTAATTTAGAGTCGGTTTTTATATTGGGAGATTTTAATGCAGATCCTAAGGAGTTATTTGGTAAAGAATTGCAAAATTTCTGTTTGGATCAAAAGTGGGGTTGTGTGGACATCGAGAGGCTGGGAAAGAACTCAGGCACATATACATTTGTTAGTGAGGTTCACGGTTCAACAAGCTGGCTGGATCATTGCCTCATTACAGAGGCGGTGCGTCGGTATGTAGTCAATGTTGAAGTTTATTATGATTCGTTCTGGTCTGACCACTTACCGCTAGTGATTCATGCTAATCTTAGTACGATTAGAGCAACTACATCTGCATATGTGGGGAATCGACCTCTCAATAAGGTGATATGGGGTGAAAGAGACCATCGTCAAGTCAAGTCTTACCTAAATAATTGCAGTGCGATGTTAAGAGACATCGACTTTCCTGTAGAGTTAAGTACGTGTTGTGACAAGATGTGTAAGAACATAGAACATAAGGTAGTTATAGACAACTTGTATAATCGTATTGTTAACACGCTTAGGGAAGCTGCTGAGCTTAGTTATGTTGATCATAATAAGACCAAAAGGAAAGGACGGTACATTGCGGGTTGGAATAAGTTTGTGAAGGGTGCTCACGAGAAAGCGAGACAGGCATTCATAAATTGGGTGTGGCACGGTCGGCCAAGGGTAGGTACTGTGTACAGTGATATGTGTTGCGCACGAAAAATATTTAAGTCGAAATTGAAAGCTTGTCAAGAGAATCAGGTCCAAATCAAAATGGATATTTTGGCTTCTCAACACAATGCAAAAGATTTTTCAAAATTCTGGAAGCAAACAAAAAGATTGAGCCCTAAGCCAGCTGTTTCCGTAAGCGTGGACGGGTTAAGTGAGCCTAAAGAGGTTGCGGACCTATTTAGATCTCATTTTAAAGTGGAATCACTTTTGCAGCTAAGTACAGAAATGGAGGTCGGAGATGGTGAGGGCATTGAGGCTGGTGAACCTATTCGTATTACGGCTAAGGATGTGAAGTTGTTTTTAAAGCAATTGACCAGAGGTAAATCACCGGGACACGATGACCTCAGCGTTGAACACCTTCAGAATGCGGGGCCGCATCTTCCGAGGGTCTTGTCTATGTTTTATACCTTTTGTATTAGGCACTCCTATCTGCCAGCTGAGCTAATGAGGACTATTGTAGTACCTATAGTGAAAAATAATACCGGTGATATATCGGACAAGACAAATTATAGACCCATATCATTGGCTACCGTTATGGCAAAAGTGTTTGATGGTTTGCTGGGGCGACGGCTTAGTAACAGCATAAAATTAAGCGATGCCCAGTTTGGTTTCCGTCCGGGACTTTCGACGGAGAGTGCTATTCTGTCGCTGAAGCATACCGTGAGATACTACACTCAGAGACAAACGCCAGTGTATGCTGCTTTTCTGGATCTCTCCAAGGCATTTGATCTGGTTAACTATGACTTATTATGGAAAAAACTTCGCAACATAGATGTTCCTTCGGAATTAATCTCCACCTTAAAATATTGGTATGGTCATCAAGTTAACCAGGTCAGATGGTCTGGAGAGCTGTCTGACGAGTATGCGCTGGAGTGTGGAGTGAGACAAGGTGGGCTGTCGTCTCCTGTGCTGTTCAGCCTTTACGTTGACGGGCTCATTGGTGCACTCAGCGACACCAAGGTAGGCTGTTCTATTGACGGACAAATGGTCAACAGTATAAGCTATGCCGATGACATGGTGTTGCTGAGTCCATCGGTGAGTGCGTTGCGTAAACTTGTGGCTGTGTGTGAGGCATATGCCGCGGAGCATGGGCTCCGTTATAACACCAAGAAGAGTGAGCTTGTGGTGTTCAGGGCTAGTAGAGGGAAACCCTTGGTGGTGCCTCCGGTTAATCTTCTCGGTGTGCCACTAAATAGAGTGTTACGGTTTAAATACCTGGGTCACATTGTAACAGAGGATCTCAGTGATAATTGTGATATCGAGAGAGAGCGGAGAGCATTGGCGGTTCGATGCAATATGCTTGCTCGCAGGTTTGCTAAGTGTACTAGAGAAGTTAAAATCACCCTTTTTAAGGCATTCTGTCAAACCTTTTACACTTGCAACCTGTGGTGTGACTATACGCAGAAAACCTACAATGCACTCCGCGTGCAATATAATAATGCTTTCAGGATGCTGATGGGCCTCCCCAGATTCTGCAGTGCCTCGACCATGTTTGCTGAAGCTGGTGTTGTTGATTTTTACGGCATCATCAGGAAGCGAATAGCGTCTATAAAATGCAGGGTACGGGGGAGTTCTAATGGCATCCTGGCAGTAATAGTAAATAAGTTTGACTGTCCCATTCTTAGGCATTGGAACCGAGTGCATAGTGGTGGGACACTCAAATTTTTAAAGTAGTGTGTTCTTTTGTGTTTGTTTGTTTTTTATTTTTATTTTTGTATGTTTTATATTTGTATTACTAATATATTATTAAGTACTTATGTTACTAACCAATATGTATGGACTCAGTTAGTCTGAAATAAATGTTTTATTATTATTATTATTATATTATAAGTCAAAAATTGTCTATTGACAAAACGTGGAAGTTATCCACGTTTTGACAATAGACAATTCGAAACATATACTCTGTTTATCAGTGCGGGGCTTAGAGTTCTTGTGTTACTCTGACATATAACCTTTTTCTACAGAATGACAAAGAAGAAAAACCTAAAGAAGCCTAAGGAGAGCGACAGGAAGCCACTAATAAAGAAGGAGTCTATCCAAGAGTTGCAATTAGAGCTGGATCTATCCTCCAAGATGCTGTGACGGCCCGCCTGAGGCGACGACTATGAAGAACACGCCTTAAGGCCGGCCGCATATTATATACAAACTTGTATCGTACGTAAGCCTACGTTATTGTACCGACGTCTGCACAGCAACCTATCCAAAACTGTAAAATTTCTCCAATAAATGTTCAACCATATGCCATATACATAAAGTTCAAAGTCCATTGAGGAAATTTGACAGTTCGTGGTAGTCTTGTTTACGAATTGTACGCGCAAACTGCCCCTCAACCGCCTAACTCTCTCGCTTTCGATCGCTTTAAAGGCAAGGCGAGGAGGTGGCGTCATCTTGTCATTTCGAAAACAATATGAAAGCAATATCGAAAGCTATAGGCTTATAGCTTTCGATATTATTCGATATTATATTAGAACGCAAGGCGAGGGCCTCACCTCCAAAGCGATCGAAAGCGAGAGAGTTAGGCGGTTGGGGGGCCGGTTGCGTTTATCTCAGTTGAAATGCCATTAGGGACTGTGACATCAAGTTTTAAGGTGAGTCCAGACTATATTACAAAGCATGTAATATAGCATGGTTATGTAGCATGTATTATTTGTGTGGACGATAAGTGTCAATAAAACAACCTTTTACTTATAGTTTTGTAACATTTTATACAACGTGTAACAGAAAGGTGTGGTAAAAATGAAATAAACCAAAGTGTATCCGATCTAGATCTTGTATGCAGAATCACTGACGCTGAGGATTAATAACCTATCTCTGGTAAGAGATAGGCCTATCTTAGTTTAGTTACCTAGCAACCGCTGTTATTTTCCGATAAATATCAGAAATAACTAAGCAACAAATCTTTAGTAGGCCTATCTCTTGCTGAGGATAGGTTATTGATTTCGGCTGTAAGACATTATTGTTAACTTCAATTTGTCATGCAATTGTAAATTAAATATCAATATTAGTGAAGTCAGGCGCGCATAAGCAAGCAGCAGTGATCACAAATGTAAGTTACACAGAGGTTACTAAACCACTAGGGCTGTGACTTGTTTGTTTTGATGTGATGTCACAAAAGAAATATGTAATTAAAAATTGCGTAACAAATTAAAGTTACTAATTATGTCTAAGTAACTCTGCTAACAAGATCTAAATCGCATACACTTTGGACCGATCCGATCCAAACCCTTCGGAGAATCTAGTAGGGCACGGGGAAACGCACTAGTGCGCGATGCCGTTCCCTCTAGAAAACCTCCGAAGGTGATTCGTTTCACACGGCTTGAGGGACCCTTTACGTTCCTCGCCGCCCCCAATAAAGTCCGGTGAAGCTGAAAATGCCGTCTGAGGCAATCAGCAATCTCTCAAAAAAAAATACACTTTGGATCTTTTCATTTTTACCACACTTTTCTGTTACACGTTGTATAACGTGTTGCGTAATGTGGACTCACCTTCCATACTGCGTTTTAGATCAAACTTGTTAAAAATTATATCGGACTTCTGGATTATACGCGCATACACGCAGTACTAGTTCGCACCTGTGTGCTTAGTACCAACCGTAGTAGTTGGAGAAGTACGTACTCATACGAAATCGCATCCAAAGTGCGGCCGGCCTTTTGGTCAGCGCAGATAAACGAAGTGACGGCGAAGAGACTTATTCATTATCAATTGAAAATCGTCTTTAGATACTCTAGCATACGGTTGAAGTTGGTATAACCAAAAAAGCTCGCGTCTGTCTGCGCTGACTTATAATCGGCGTCACGTAACGAAAGCTTTCGAATCGCACACGAAAATCGCCTTTAAGGTCTAGTGGTACAATTAACAAGTATCTGAACTATTTAGTATCATGTAGGGATTGCAATCCGGTAGGATCATCAATCCGGCCGGAACCGTTCGGATTGGTACCTTTGTCAATCTCAATATTTCTATGGCTATTTCTCAATAAAAAGAATCGTCATCACGTATTCTTACATATGAGAAAAATGTTTTTCCCTTTGTTTTCTCGATAAAAAGTCGAGCTTGTCTGTTTTTCACAAAATTTGCGGTAAACTTTGTAAGTTCCGGTTTTCCAGATTGCAATCCCTAAACATGTCATACAAAATAACCAGTGATCGGAATAGGTAGAGCTATTTTGGTTCATTGACCGTAAACGTTGATGTTAATATGGACATTACGCGAGATTCTAACTGAAACTTTTTTTTATAAACACGATAAAAGAAGGCTTGTCTTACGTATTGGCAGTGGGCGCCACGACGTTGTCAAACTTACATTAGCGACGCGTTGCCAATTTCCATTGCGCACACGCGCAATGTTGCCGCACGATTTTGCCGCGCAACACGGCTTTTGGAAACAAAACAAAGAGATTTAATAGGTAATAGAGCGGCTATTAGAGACTATTTCATACAAAGACTGAGCTGGGGCGCTAGTAACGCCATCTAACGTTGAGAAGCAAAACAATGTATTAACATCAATTAGAATAAGTTTCAGCTACCACACGGTAGGTGTCGCTCTGCAGTAGGGACATGTAGGGATGTTCCGTTATGATTTCGACGTATCGATAATTTTTATAAAGGTTAACTAAAATCGGTATAAAAAATACACAGAACAACCAATAACCAGACACAATTGAAAACCCATTGTTATAGTTTCACATGTGAACCTGCGGGGCGTCAGACATTAAGTTTAATATAAGTAGTAATATTCTGATTCAATGATCATCGCGTCGGGGGACCGATGAGGTATCACTTAGTTTTACTGTTCCAGTTCATAACAGTCCTCCAACGCAATGATCATTTATATTACTACTTATATTTAACTTACGATATAAAAATATTATCTATAACATTAATCGACAAATAAAACGACATCACTTGAACATCACTAAATCATTTACAAAGTCGACATTTTTTACCACTTTTTTGCTTTTTACCACTAGAGGGCGGTATAGAGCATAGGCAAATGTTCTTGAATACTTTATTGGAAATTATTATATAGACTGATTATTGGGTAAATATACAAAATACTTACGAAAATAAACTGTAATCACGTTCAGCCGTTTTACCATATCGGAATTTGCAATTTCGCAATACGCAATTTGGCATATTTTCTGTAGATTTTGTCAAATCTATTCGTGCACAAACACGACTGCATTAGAGGTCGTATCACATCAAACTGAGCGACTTGTTACCACTTGGTAATAAGTTGTGGATTACAGTGTCGATCTCTATGTCCTGTCTATAGTAAGTAGTTAAATGTCTTTGAAACAAAAGAATACAATAGCGGGCTCCGCCGCTAGAAGAACGCACTTGTTTTTGTCTCTTTCTACAACATTCAAATTGTTTATCGACAATATTTCGGGAATGTCCATATTAATACAACATATGGCAAGTACAAACAATTGCTCTACCTATTCTGATTACTGAAAATAACTTAAAGTTGACAACCGTTTCTTAGAATCTTCGCTTTCACAGAGTACTAGAGTTACATGTATAAAGCGAATTAATGTTTTTTTATTGAAAGTTATCAGTTTTGCAAAAAAAATTAAAGACATGTTAGCAAATTCGTTTTGATTTCCAAAACTTGTGATATTTAGAATATTGATATGTAAGTAATGAATAGTGAATTATTAACGGAATAAGTGTACGTGAATATGCATTAGTAGTTGGAATGAAAGTCTGCGTCCCTTGTGCGAGTTTTTTTTTCATTATTCCATGGTGTTTTAAGAGCTTTCATACATTTTGAATTTTTGATATCTCATACAAGCTTTACCCTTGTTCAACAAAACAGTGTTGAAAGTTAAACAATGGCTAAATACGCGTTTAAAATATCGTGTCTCTGTCTAAAAGTATTAGCTAAAAAGAGACAGCATCTGTTTTAAGCGTTGCCCAGCTTTAGCCATCATTTTGTGGTAAATCAGTTAAAGTTCACATTTAAAGTTCATTTTAAGCGAGGTGTGAAGAAGCAACTTGCGGGTCATCCGACTTCACTAGCTGGTCTCGCATCTGGACTCTTTTCTTAACATCAGGTAGAGCATAGTCATTTAATTTTGCCAAATCTACAAAAGAAATATAATATGGAAAGTTTCAAATCTCTTAAATTCAGATGAAACGGTTTTAAATGTTTTCCACTAGCTATTAAAATCCCCGTATTGATTTGAAAGTAATTGAACTTTTAAGTTTGTTAGGTGTTTCTAGTGAGAAGCTTGTAAAACTAACTGGTCAGTTTTGGTGTTTCGAAAAAACAAAAAATATGTTTCGTATGGCAATGCCATCTAGTGAGAAGCTTGTAAAACTAACTTGTCAGTACTGATTCAATCCCATACAAATTGAACACACGCCTGCCCATCAACCTACCACAAACTGTAAAATTTCTTCAATAGACTTTGAACTTTAATCCTTGATGATATGGTTGAAAATGTATTGAAGAAATTTGACAGTTTTGAATAGGTTAATGTGCAGGAGTCTGTACTTAACTTAATGTATGTCAAATAATGAAGATAATTCGCACTCAGTACATAAGCGCTTTTTGGTATCACCCATCATCATGGGAGGACGGATTGTACTGAAAGTAAGGGATTGAAGCTTATAGCAGGCCTGGCCTAGGATGGTAGATCCGGGATATGCAGTGAATGAATATAATTACACTTAAACATATACATCTCAAATTAGGTTATAGCGAAAAAGTCTAGGTAGCTTCCGCCTGTATAATATAAGTGTTAGGCGAAGAGAACGAAATCGTTAATTGAGCGAAAAAGAGCTTACAACGCGTTTTGGTCACTGTAAAGTAGTCACAACGCGAAATCCGTGTAATGGCTCTTGTAAATACAACCATTACGCGTTGTGGCAAACTGTTTTAACAACAGTTGTCTATGACGCTATTTAAGAGCGTGCATCCCATTTCAAACGAAATATCACTGAATATGCTTTTTTTCAAAGATTCCTTTGGGATACAAGGAGTTACATTGATGAAAACGTCGGTTTTAGAAAGAAGTTTTAAACAAAGAAGTTAAAGAGTAAAATAAAATTATTTATCAACTTTTTTTTTTCAAATAAGGACAATTTGTTCAAGAGGATTTTTCAAAATGCAGGTCAGAGGCATTTTTGACGTAAATTATAACTGTTAAAGAATGAAAATTTACATTATGATTTTTTCCTTAAAGGGTATATTATCAACAAGTTACGTATAGAGGCCAAATTACAAAATTCGCTTTAATTTTTACAGAAAAAAAAATCAAAACTGCCCAAAATTTTTTTTTTACAATGATTAGCCAATTTTATTGATACATTTATATTTTTTTATGAATAAAGAAGTATTACTCCAACGTTTCGTATTTTTTCTTAACAATTTATCTATACAGTTATTAGTAATAATTTTCTAAAGTAACCTATATAATAGCGCCCGTGAAATTGTTCTGATCAGTACGCGCCACTAAGCAAGTAATCACTACGTTTTACAGTACGCGTCGGGTCTTCCCAACGAGAGGATCGCTCGTCTCCAGCCACGCACACACAAACACAAATTTCTTCTTTCTTACACTCAAATTATAGCGCAACCGAACAATTTTGATACTTTGGCCAGTGATATTGTTAACTGTAAACCTATCGTGAATTTTTTATGTCACTATATTCATTGATCACATTATTTTTGTTTTTTCAATAACAGCTGTATACAATGTTTGCATCATTAATGTTTTCAGACATGAGTAACAAGAGTAAGCAATTTAGCGGTAAGTAAGTAATAAAAATAAACGTAAGCTAGTAAGCACCCGTCTTGTGAAAGGTAAGTTATAAGCTGTATGGTTATGGTTTGATTATTTATAAAATTAAGAACCTGCTTTTACATTGAAATGAAACTACTTTTACGGATCTACTCGAGTTTATTTTACATATCAATTTGATTTAATATTTATCCTGACGTTTCCAACCCTTTCCAGGGTCCGCGGTCACAGGGAGACAGGTGTTAATCGTCTAGGTGGTAGCTTGTATATCCTCATTTAAATTTAATGACGTGCGTTCTGTTTCACGCAGTAAGGGCTTGCATTATCCTTTGGTCTGGCAGTATGGTGTTGGGGCTGGGATTTAATAGTATGTATGTCAACCATCTTCTCTATTGAAATTAGGATGTTTTTTAATTTCAATAGCCTCGCGTATCATCCTAGGGATGAATCGTTGTTCTCTAGTGAGTATTTGAAGTTTCTGATCTGATGTAATGGTTGAGTCCCTCTAGCGCCGTGATTCCCATCTAATGGTCCGCCGACCACAGATGGTTCATGAAAGCATGGGTAATAGTCCGCGGGACAGAACATAATTAAATCATTTGAAATACTTTTAAAAAGGCAGTACAATGTTTTTTTTTTAATTCCTGCACTGACACTTACCTACTCTATCTATTTGCTTATTCTTAGGACCCAGGGTGGAACAATATGTATAATGGCGTTCCTAGAGGAATACCATTAGACACTGAACGTTTCACATTAACATTTTTGGTAGCATGAAGTCTGTGAAGACAAACTGTCACTACTGAACTTACGCTACAAATACTTTTTGTAGCGTAAGTTACCCTTAAATGTATATGTATGTGTACGTGCGCACACTACAACACGATTTCGAGAGAGAGTTGTGGTTTTTGTTTTATAATAACAAACAACAGAAAACTTTTTTTCTAAGATTTTTTTTTTAATTCCCTAATTTTTGGAATGTGTCACGGTCTTTCTGTGTTTGCCACAACGCGTCATAGCTGTTTTTAGTAACCACGAAGTTATTTCACTCAATAAGCGATTTCGTTCTTAGAATTTAACATATATATATATATATATATATATATATATATAATAGAAAAGGTGGATTATAATCTACCTAACGATGGGACAACATGCAGCTGTTAATACCACAGAATTTAATACTAGTGTTTCTCGAAATTGAGTTTTTTCCTAATTCTACGATTGAAAGTATTTAGATATTTCAATTTGACAATCCTAAAGACGATAAAATTACGAAATGGTTACCGGTACCTACACTAAATGCCGGTATCAAATACGGTGGTATTAACAGCTCAATGATTTTTTTTTCATTTATTAACAATACATTTATAGGTACAAAATTGGTTAATAGTATCTAAATTAGGTTATATTTATTTTACGGGTAAGCACAGTGCCTTGATCTCACCTGATGTAAAGTGATGATAAGGCCAATGATGGAAGCGCACTTCACCCGGGAACCTCAACTAGTGAGGCACTGGCTATCTTATCTCTAGCCGGAACACAACAATGCTATAAACATTGATGTTATGGCGACATATTTAGAAAAGATGGTGGTAGCTAGCCAGGCGGACTAACAAGCCCAACCACCAACCAAACCGAGTACACAAACATGTACTCCCCGCGTGGAATCGAACCCGAGACCTGGGTTTAAACCGGTGGTCTTAGCCACTAGACCACAGAGGCGGTTATAAAGATGAATGGTATTTATGACCCGTCGTGAAGTTTATTCCGATCACTGGTAATATGGAAACAAAACCGCATTGTCCGTAGGAATCAGCTCTTATAACATTTTGACCGCCACGGTTGCCGTGTTCTGTACGCCAAGCATTCAACACAGGAGTAAAAACTTTCAACAAGAATAGGTTTTTCGAAAATCTTTATTTTGTTTTTGTAAACTAAAGGTGCCTTACAAATGAAAAAAGAATAATCTCCGAATAGTTATTCCGTGTTTTGTTCCTGTCATGTAAATGTAATTTCAAATTAGAGTAAAAGAGACAAAACACGGAATAACTATTCGGAGCTTATTCTCTGTTCTCTGTTTATTTGTAAGGGGTATGGGTCTTACAAATAAAGAAAGAATGAGCTCCGAATAGTTATTCAGTGTTTTGTTCCTGTCATGTAAACTTCATTTCAGATTAGAGAAGAGACAAAACGCGGAATAGGTAACTATTCCAAGGTTATTCTTTCTTTATTCGTTAAGGCCATAGGATCTAATTTGAAATGACGTTTACGTGACAGGAACAAAACACGTAATAACTATTCGGACCTTATTCTTTGTTTATTTGTATGGCATTAGTTGATTTTTTTGAACATTGCTGTCGTTGTCGCACGCTTGTCGATTATTACCGACTGTGGCGGACATAAGGTGAAGCTTGGTTGTGATCATATTCTAGATGGGTGACAACAAAATTGATCAAAAACATTTTTGTTCGGTGCAGTGTTATATAAAAATATATATCAAATAGTTAAAAGCGCTATGTGTTACGTGGCGTTGGTTATTAGTATTATATAGTCGGCATATATACCCATTGTGCTATATACCTGTCCTTTAAAATGCTGTGACCTCTGTGATACGCTGCTCGGAGTATTGTTGCAATTATATTTTTAGAATGATCACGTGTTGTTATTTACCACAAACCACCTATGATCCCTCATGTCATTGAATTAAGTGCGAATATAAGTTTCTTAGTAACGTACCGGAAAGCGCAGTGTGGGCAGGCCTCCAACAAGGTGGACCGACGATCTGGTGAAGGTCGCAGGAAGCCGCTGGATGCGAGCAGCACAAAACCGGTTATTGTGGAGATCCTTGGGGGAGGCCTTTGTCCAGCAGTGGACGTCTTATGGCCGAGATGATAAATGATGATGATAATTTTTTTCGAGTAAAATGAATACTCCCTAATAAAAACTACTTTACACTTTAGTACTAAGTTGTTAGCTTCAATTAGAATTTAAATTTTCAAGTAAAATATATTTTATTTATATTATATCAAAACGATGCAGATTACATAAAAAAGCTGATTAACTTTGCAAATTCATTCTGAAAATTATCTAAATACCAAACTTCATTCAATGACACCTTTCGAATCTATTTTGGAGAGTTTGCCGATTGCCTCAAACAGCATTTTCAGCGTTACCGGACTTTTTTGGTGGTGGCGAGAGTCTTAAAAGGTTCAAGTCGTGTCAAGCACTGCCAAAGGTTTTATATGGGGTATATCTTTGGACTCGAAGTCACGAGCACTAACATGTAAACAATGTAGGTAACTCTTAATACAATGTAATAAGAGTCATAGCTAGTAAAAAGTGTATACATTGTTAATGCTCGTGATTCTAAATTCCAAGGGGAGCCGCCGAATTTGGAGAGGGTTGGGAGGGGGTTTTATGTTGAAAGTTGGCAACAGACCTGTCATTTACTATCAGAACCAATTTTTGACGTAAAAAATTAATATTTTTTTAATAATTCCTAGTCCTAATTGGTTCTAGCGATAAAAAATCGTGTACTGGTTCTTAATTATGAGTTCTATACGCAAAAAAAATTACCTCAATATTCGGCTCCCCTTGGAATACTGCTGTACACCATACATTTTGAAACTGATTTGAGTAGATAATATTATTTATACTACACCTGCTTGGAAAGTACCTTGATACTTTATCAAATTTACGGTAGAAAGTACGTCATTGCATATCGAACAAATATGCGGGGAGAAAACGCAAAAACCACGTAAGAAATGGATTTTCATACACTTTTCTCTCCCGCTCAGATGCGTTTTCTCCCCGCATATTTGTTCGATATGCAATGACGTACTTTCTACCGTAAATTTGATAAAGTATCAGGTGTAGTATAAAGCACTATGTATCACTCGAGAGAAACTGCGATTCCCGATCTCGGGTGTTTTAAAGCCCTCGCCTACGGCTCGGGCTTCAAACGACACCCTCGACGGTAATCGGTCACTTTCTCCTCTCGGTGAACAATGTACTATTATACTACACCTGCTTGGAAAGTACCTTGATACTTTATTAAATTTACGGTAGAAAGTACGTCATTGCATATCGAACAAATATGCGGGGAGAAAACGCAAAAACCACGTAAGAAATGGATTTTCATACACTTTTCTCTCCCGCTCAGATGCGTTTTCTCCCCGCATATTTGTTCGATATGCAATGACGTACTTTCTACCGTAAATTTGATAAAGTAAATATCAGGTGTAGTATAAAGCACTATGTATCACTCGAGAGAAACTGCGATTCCCGATCTCGGGTGTTTTAAAGCCCTCGCCTACGGCTCGGGCTTCAAACGACACCCTCGACGGTAATCGGTCACTTTCTCCTCTCGGTGAACAATGTACTATTTCAGCTTGTTCAGAGTCCGCCTAACTAGCTACCGCCATCTTGTCTTAGTATTAGCAGCAATGTTAAAAAAGAATTATTGCGGCAGACCGTAAAACTTACATAAACCCATTTTTGCATTCCATCGACGTTCATGTAAAAGGTGCTCAATAAAACGAACAAATAGTAAACATTAGTGCATAATTTATTGCAAACATAATTACTTATTCTCACTATACAGTACAAACTAAATCTTAAACAGATGCAAATAAGACTCAGAATCGTGAACCAAAACTTCTATTTTTTTTATGAAGTTATAACTTTGAAAAAAACATAAAATACTTCTGGTATATTAAAAAAGTAAAAGAAATTGTAAATTAGGCCAAATTAAGAAGTGTGTATAGTTGTTTTATACTTTTTATCAAGAACTTTTATGTATGTAACTGACAGTGATATATTCACAACCACACATTTATATGTAAGAATAACAAGTGTAAGTGGAAGATATTCGTAATACAATTTGTTCTTTCTTTAATTCATAGAGCAGCTCACAATGGGACAATTAAAAGACAATTTAAAATAGATTTAGCCAATAACATACTAGGTCTCTGGAGAACATCTAGATTTATAAACCAATATAAAAAAAAATTAAAACACTCTTAGATTAACCCTTCATTGGACACACAGCATAAATTTATATCAAGGAAATCATCATCATCATCATCATCTCAGCCAAAAGACGTCCACTGCTGGACAAAGGCCTCCCCCAAGGATCTCCACAACGACCGGTTTTGTGCTGCTCGCATCCAGCGGCTTCCCGCGACCTTCACCAGATCGTCGGTCCACCTTGTTGGAGGCCTGCCCACACTGCGCTTTCCGGTACGCGGTCGCCACTCGAGGACTGCTCCGCCCCAGCGGCCATCAGTCCTGCGAGCAATGTGCCCTGCCCACTGCCACTTGAGCTTAGCAATTCTTCGGGCTATGTCGGTTAATCAAGGAAATAAAGTTACAAATTGTGTCCAACAAACTGTTAAAATAAAGTAGCAAAACAATGTTTTAACTTTTTCGGTTGTAATTTTGATACGCAATAAGATCAAATGGAATCTTAGGGTTATTTCACTTTTACTTTATCAAATTCCTAACTAATAATAACATCATAATATCTTAACAAAAGAATGTTATGTATGGGGAAAATCTTTCGTCTCTGCCTGCCTACCTATATAAGAATAATATTGTACATATAAGAATATTTTTCGGAGTTGTTTTTCTTTTACATATTTATACGGTTTTTAATATATGTTCTCTTAGTAAGTCTTTGCAGCGATTCGTTTTTCTTATCACTCTTAATACTGCATTGGTAGAGAATGATTCTGAATATTAAGTCCGCCTTTTACTGTATTTTTACTTACTCCTCTGGCTCAGGGAGCCGAAGTGGGTCTTGGCCTCCAAAAAATACTGTTTTTATTAAGAGAGAGTATTTTAATAAAGATAAAAATCAAAAAGGCTTTATACTAAGTTGTTATGCCTGTAGTCGAAATTATAGCAAGACTATAAGATAGATATATTTGTACTTTATGCTAGTCACACTAAATAAACTCTTATTGCCAGACGTAAAATTTATATTACAAGAAAAACAAAGTTCTAAACCACAATCAACGGGTTAAGTTCATCTCACTGAATCATTACGATTAAAACTAACATTACACAATATTAAAACAGTTAAATAGTGGTATATAAATATAAAACTTTAATAATATTAATATATTCGAAAAGGCATAAAAAATGCAGTTAAATATTTTCAACAGTGACGTCACTAGCGCAAACTTAATTACAATTAATATCTTTAATTATATTTATATTTACACATCATTCGTAAGGCGTGGTGACTCTGTATGCCGCGGTATTCGTATAATACGTGTTTCACTCTGAAACAATAAAAATATAATAATTAAACACCTTTTAAACAAAAATAGAAATCGAAAAATCTTTATTTGGTACAATACAATCGCACATATCAATTCAAAACACAGGAACATCACTTATACCAAATACGAAATGGCGAGTCACAAATTAATTATATATAAGTAAATTTTTGCCATAATCTTTTTTTGGTAACAGTTTTCGGTAACGTGATCGAATGGAATATACTAGTAAAGTCAGCTGCAAATATTTATGACCAAAATCATAATACCAATACTTATGAAACCAAGATTCATGACTAGGTCTGTAACTGTGTACTTATACATTGCGATCTTTGACCAAATAGTTATTAATTGTTATCAAAAGTTACTGAATATTCACTGGATTACTCTTTGGTTTAATTTAAATACAAAAAAAATACAAAAATACAAAAATATTTATTTCATTACTAGATATTTTAATATGATTAAGAACACTAAGATAACATGCAAAATCATATTTATGTAGATTTACTTTTCAATAAAAAAAAAACTCTAATTTAATTGTTTACAAATTTTTGTTTATTCCTGCAATGTTTCGACTTAGTACAAAGACCAAAAAACCTCAATATCTCGGTCATGTGCTTTTCAGTTATGTTTATAACTTTCAGGGTTTTATGAACCCTATCTGCTATATTCGGGATTATACATGTATTACCAAACACCCTGTATATGTCTCGTGACTAATGTCTAATATGTAGGTAGGGATGCTTCACAAATTAGTGTACGCACGCGAGCTCTTGATGCTCTGCCCTCGTGATAAGGTCAAGTGTCAATTACACGATTCGGACACGTCAATTGTAAGCCCCCACTATAATACTTACTTATTAGGACGAACGCTATCTACGTTCTGATACTGAGTATGAGTTTAGTTTATGTAAAAAGTTTACTAGATGGCGCCAAATTGTGGTTTACTTTAACTCGATAGATTAGCGAAAAATACTCATCATCTCGAGCTCCTCCAGCAGTAGAGATGTAAATGGGTATCATCATCATCATCAGCTTATTTTTATGTTCCCACTGCTGGGGCACGAGCCTTCTTTATGGATGGGTAGGGAGAAAGGGCTATAAACCACCACGCGGGCCCAGTGCCGATTGGTGGTTGTTAACGACTGCTAATGCAGCCGGGAGTAACGGCTTTACGTGCCATTCGAAGCACGGAGGAGTTCAAGATGATTCATTTTTGGTCACCCATCCGATAACCGGCCATTGCAAAAGTTGCTAAACCTCAGATCGGGCGCGTTAACCACTGCGCCATCGAGCTCCAAATGGGTATACTATATACTATATGTTATACTGCTAGCTATATGTATACTGTTGTGACGTAGATATTCCGGCGCACTATGCGATTTGCATCATCCTTGTGCGGACAGCAAGGTTGCGGAACACTTCCGGCGCCTGTGTTTTCAGACAGATATTACATTAGTCTATTCAAGGTCAGAATGAATGGGCGTTCACCCAGCGCGGTCCATGTTCGACCACATCTACACTTCCCATCAGCCCCCCAACTCTCTCGCTTTCGATCGCTTTGAAGGCGAAGCCCTCGCCCCGCCTTCTAATATAATATCGAATAATATCGAAAGCTGTAGCCTATAGCTTTTGATATTGCTTTCATATTCCTTTCGAAATGACAAGATGACGCCTCCTCCTCGCCTCGCCTTCAAAGCGATCGAAAGCGAGAGAGTTAGGCGGTCGGCCCCCAGGTGAGATAGTGGTCTAGCGCATACCCATTACAATTTTTATTAAATGAGCTGTTGATGATGAAGTGACGTATAAAATATCTAAAGAGCTACATACTTATGAGCGTAACGCCTCCAGCCGCGTCTGCATGTCGTCGAGCTCGTTCTCATCCACTTCCGGGGCTTCGGGCTCCTTGGATGTGGAGGGGGCGCCCACAGCGCTCGGCGGCGCCGGCGCTTCGCCCAACTTGCCCTGCGTTAACTCCCATAACACCTAGACAAAGGTTGATATTAACAACATGTCTTTCGAATAATTTGCTAAAATATTATTAGGGGCACCAGAGTTCGACACGGATTTCGCCAAAAAATAACTGAGTATCACAACACGAGAACAAAATACGGAATAGCTATTTAAGCTATTTATTAGAGCATATTCTGTTTATTTGTAAGGCACTAAAAGTTTTACAGAACGTAATTCGTGAAAAAGTATTTCGTGCATAAATCATGTTGTATCGTTACTCCATTGTGACATTTGACATAAAGAAGGGCCAAACAATCACACTTTCGCAATAATAAATACCAACGTGATATAATAATATATCTCTGCATATAATGCAGTGTTGTTTTGCTGTAAACTTCTGTCACACTCCTCCTTATGATTTGCAATGCTTCATGGGTATACTGTGGACACACAGTACCCATTGGCAATAAAGAGGAGCTCGAAGGCGCAGTGGTAAAGGCAGTTTATTTTCGCAAAAACCGTAATCCAATTACTAGTTGACCTTTGGGTGTGTTATATTAGTTTATTAACCCGATTCCCGGGCACGAAGGACCATGGCCTGGGCCTGTGTGGTAGTTTATGGCCCATTCTCCCTATCCACCTCGGGATGGTTCGTACCCCAGCATTGGGACACAAAATGAGCTGATGATAATTATGAATCCACTGCTATAAGCTCTCACCTTATCGACCTCGCCCTGTGCGGCCTCCTCCATTTCCTCCTCGTCCTCCATGCCCGACATAGTCTCATCCAGCATCTCTTCGATGATGCCCGCACGCATCATCTCTTTGCTCAATTCTTGCATTGTATGGGCCACTTCTGGCAGCCGGACTAGCGCTTGCATCGCTTGCATTACCTGTTTGGAAAATAGTAATGCATGAGACAATTAAACAATGTTTTTTTTGTTGATACAAGTTGATATTGAAAAGTTTTTATGAAATATCTAATTATAACCATAGATTATAATCGGACAGGGTGTTACATGAATACCTTCCTAAATATTTCATATATTATTGTTGATCTCAAGGGGATCTTGGAGAGATAAGCGGACTGTATTTCAAGGTTTATAATATAACTCGCAACAACAAATTCGTGTGTCCGTACAAAAGTGAAATCGGCTGGTGCTTAAGCTGTCGCGAGGCTAAGTGTCGCGGTGTGCGGCGGGTCAGGGGTCCGAACCTGTTCCCACCGCCCGCTGCTACGCCGTCGTGTCGCTGAGAGCGGCCGAACGCCACTCGCGCGCCTACATTATAATCAATGATCGGAATAGGTAGAGCTATTTTGGTTCATTGACCGTAAACCTTGATGTTAATATGGACATTCCGCGAGATTCTTACTGAAACTTTTTTTATAAACATGATAAAAGAAGGCTTGTCTTACGTATTGGCAGTGGGCGCCACGACGTCGTTGTCAAACTTACATTAGCGACGCGGTGCCAATTTCCATTGCGCACACGCGCGATGTTGCCGCACGATTTTGCCGCGCAACACGGCTTTTGGAAACAAAAAAATACAATACCGGGCTCCGCCGCTAGAAGAACACACTTGTTTTTGTCTCTTTCTACAGCATCAAAATTGTTTATCGACAATATTTCGGGAATGTCCATATTAATACAACGTATCGCAAGTACATAAAATTGCTCTACCTATTCCGATCATTGATTATAATACATTGTAATGTGATTGTAATAAATAATTTGAATTTGAATTTGATTGATTTGTAAATGTACTTAATCATTTTTATTTTTGTATGTACTCATGTAATTGGGAATCCTGTATATTTAATGAATAATAATTAAAAAAATATTTTTTTACATTATTTACTTGTGTGATCCAAAATCCTTTTTCAAGCAAACATATTCGAAGATATTTGTTAATTGTGGAAAACATCTCCTACTGTTATATTATGAAAGGTAACATATAACATCCTGATTACTGACATACCATATTGACATAATGTAGGTATGATGGTAATACAGGCAAGCAGTATTTATATTGCTTTGACACCGAAGAACAGGTTTTTCCTAGTTTGGTTGAAGGTAGTCTCAATTTTTGTCAACCAGTGTTTGACCTTTATACCTAATTTTAACTTATGTCATAAAAATATGTAAACAAAACTTCGCTGTATACTTGATACAAATAAATAATTATTATTATTTAAAAAATATTAAACATTTTTAAGAGAGCTTTTTTAATATTTTTGAGCTTTATTAAATATAATGTAATAAAAAAATTACCTCTGTTGACTTCTGTAATGACCCAGCTACCCTGAGTGTGGCTGAAAGAGAATAACAACATCAATTTTATTTCTTATTCATCATCACCATCTCTGCCAAAAGATGTCCACTGTTATAACAGGTTTTGTGCTGCTTGCATCCAGCGGCTTCCTGTGACCTTCATCAGATCGTCAGTCCACCTATTTCTTATTACATGAAATTAATAGTAACAAAACTTCTAGTTAGTTTACCCAGCTGGTTTTTCATTTGCATCTGCACAGAGTTAAGGTGTGCTTTGCTAGTGTAGATTTTGCTTATTGCTTTGCGTGATCTTATTATTTCCTTGGCTAGTATTGTGCATACTTGTTTATCACTCTTTGCTGCAGCTTCTTTGAGTGACTTTTTGATTTTCTCTTCTTCACGCTGTATGCCTAAAACATATGAAAAGTGTAATGAAACTTAACATTATCTAAGCTTACTTCCTGTAACCTAGATCAATTACAAGGCTACTCTTGTGTCGGGAGATTTTATACCTCTACTAAGGCTCTGTGATATATTGATGCAATTTAAATGCCAATGTTGTACAGTTTAATATTATCACATGCTGGAAATATTTTGTCGTAACTACATAATATTGGAAAAGCATACTTCGTATCTGTCTATCTAAATTGTATCCCTCTTTGCGCAGTTTGTGAGACCATTCATTTACCTAGAAATAAAGTAAATAATTAGCAAAATAAACGCAGGAGAGAATCATCATGTTTTTGGATATCAATGATATATTACCATTTCCTTCGGGTTTTTGTCATGAGATTTGCCGAATAAACCCATTATGACTATTAAGTACAAATAAATAATAATTTATATGTTTAGATTTTTAATCTAACAACTTTCAATTTATTACAAAATTTGTTGTATTTTGACATTGACAAGTTACGTATGACCTCATCGTTACGTTACGTTTCTACTAAAGTTTAACCCATTGTTTTATTTAAAGCACCTATTAAATAAAATTTTAATTTCCTATTATTTGTATATTTAAATAATATCTATAAACTACTAATTTGTTTTAAGAATAACATGAAAAGTAGTTAGATTTTTATATAATGTAATTAATGTCTCTCTGTAATTAATTTAATTTACAGAAACTATAAAAAAAACAGAAACAATATTATGGACTATTAGATGTATGGTGGGGCGAGGTTTAGTTTTTATTTAAATAAATAATTATTCAAATTCTTCATAATTTAATCTAGTCAAAGACAAGGCTGTATGGTTAGGATCTTTTGCTTTCTCTGAGTAGGGACATGAAAACAGAAAAGAAATGTTTTGTTCTTGTTGTTTTGTGTCGGATTGTCGGTCTAGGTTTATATGTGTAAAAATTAATTTTAACTTATTCATTGTGTTGTTTTAACCGTGTTTCAACTAATTAGAACAGAACAATATTATTTGACATCATTATTTCGTCTTCCTGGAAATAAGGTCAGTTGAACTGAAACTTTTCTACTTATTACGAAAGTATTCGCTTACTTAAATTTGTTATTTGAAGTCTTTTGATGTAATCGGGCATTCTATAAATAAGTCGTTGTTTATTATTAGACTCACGTTTACCTACACTGAAAATACTTAGCTCACGAAATACTGGTCTGCCTGCTGTAATGTTAATTTAGGTTATGTTTTTGTGCGGACGCGCGAAGGACCGATCGCGAATTAAATAAATATTTTATTTATTTATTATTTATTATAATGCAGTTATTATCATACATGAATACCACTGTAGTACCGTAGATCACAAATTGTTGTTTTTAGACTTCGTAATTTAAATTCGCATTTATTAAAGTTACGATTTGTGAATAACTTTAAATATAATACTGTCAAACCGAGTCGAGGTAACCTTTTTAATAGTTAGAAGAGGCATTGTGGGTCTGTCGCGCTCGCGTGATACCATGGGAAACATTCATGGTTAAAGCGAACCAAAAAGTGTAGCTGTTTTTCTATTATTTAATGGCTTGCAAATGTGGATTGACATTTCAAATATATAATAATATTTGTAATATGTGATAAAATATGGTATACACCTATTATTTATTGTAAGACAGTCTTGATGCAAACATTGCATTTACTTTAATATCGGCTGAGAAAACTACCTATATTAAATTAGGTACATACCGATTAATACAATGCAAAACTTTAAAAAGAGTACTACTTCTTGATTAAGTCAAATACAGTCAAATACCTTTGAATGATCAATCGCAAAATTATCTATTGCATCCAGTCTTGTTGCTCGCATGGGAAGCATAAAAAATGTGATTAAGAACTGCTACTGTCAGTAGATATTGGAGAATAGAGAAGTGTTGGCTAAGTGCTGGTAGTTTAGTCTGTTAAATCTGTTTAAAAATAGTGAGGTTGTGTTTTTAACTAGTTTTGGGCAGAAGGTGAGGTGAGATCAAGGCAGTGTGCTTACCCGTTATATAAAAAAAAGACCAATTCAACAAAACTTAGTAAGTAGGTGCTTTTTTTTTATTGCGAGCGTTTGCTCATTGCCATTGGGCATTTTCAGCTTCATCGTGCTTTTTTGGGGCGGCGAGAAACATAAAGGGTTCCTCAAGCCATGTGAAACGAAGCACCTTTCGAGGTTTTCGAGAGGGAACGGCATCACGACATCACTAGTGAGTGTCCTCGTGCCCTACTAGATTCACCGAGGGTTCGGATCGGATCGGAAAGTAGTTACTACTCCGGCGCAGCGACTTACCCTTTTTTTTTTAAGTTCCTTTTTTAAAACTTACTAAATAAGTGCTCGGACTTCTTGGCGGGAAAGTGAAAAGTCATGTCTGCGGTTTTGTTTTATTTTCTAAAATTTGTGTTATGTCAAATATTAATGTGAAATAATGGCGGATTATTAACCGTTAAGTGTTCGTGAGTGTGCATGAGTGTTGGCAAATGAAACAAAACAGTGCAACGTCACTTTTAAAATTCTCTCAAGAAGTCCGCCCGAGGACTTAGTAAAGCCACATCTTTACTGAGATACTCGAGGGGTTGGAGGGTATATCATTTTTCACTTCACATTTCTATTATCATTCATCATCATCATACAGGAAAGAAATATTGTTTATTTATGTATTACTTGTAAGAAAAATTACTTTGACACCGGCTAAATGTGCTAATCGCACGAAGCCATCAACTAAAGAAAAAAAAAAGTAAGTGCTCGGCGTAGCGATCTGACGCCACTTCTCCCTGTCCAGCACGGTTCCTAGCCAGTTGTAGCAGACCAGCCCCCCAATTCTGCTATTTATTTTGAACTGAAACAAATCTGAAACGCTATAGTTTCAACGTTTTCGCTATTCTGCTAACTACGAAATCAACTCTATAGTTTCGTAGTTAGCAGATAAGGAAACGTTGAAACTATAGCGTTCCAGATTCGTTTCAGATCAAAATAAATAGCAGAATTAGGGGCAGCCGGCTTTGTGCCTTTACCTTGTTTAAGATTCGCGCTGGTCTGCCGCCACTTGATCGTGCCAGCGATATGTTTTAATGATCATAATAAATTAAAGTGAACACGTGCGGTGGCTTTGTCTAGACGTCTCGAAGGACCAAGATCCGGCTCGCAGGACCGACGTAGGTCTACCAACCAAGCGTCGTTCCTTAAGCCGTGTCATCGAAACACCGTCAGAGGGTTTCTAGAGAAAACGGCACCCTTTCCTACTACATTTTCCGAGAAGAGAGCCTACATCATAAAATAAACCACTTTGGAAATTTCAGACTTTCAAGTCTGACTGACTAGTCAGTTAGTAAGTGTCTTTTTAAATATGTATTGATTTGAATCTATATAGTTATCGCCAATTAAAACAAGCTATATGGGATCGCAGAAAATTTTGTATACTGATCTCCAAACTTCAGTATGAAAATGGCAATGACGATTATGATAAAGAAAACTTCGTGCCCCTTTTTAAGCACATTGCGCGCCACGAAGGAGTGTGAGATTTGTTATAGGCACGAGTAGTTAAAAGTTTATATTGAGGAGTTGCGGAAGATAAAATGTATAATAATAATAATTACGATCATTGTCCCCATAGTCGTATCTGCAAACGGCCTTATAGCGAAGAGTCTCGACTAACATCTCAAGAGACTTTCGCTGGATGGCTGGATTAAGGTCAGATACAGAAGGCAACACTCCTGGACACGGCACGTATTGTCAGGAGGTTCCTCACTCTGCAGCCCTGACCGCCGGTAGCTTGTTCCCTGCCCCGCTGCTGGTGGTACTCTAGGGTTAGGTTTTTATAATGTTTTATATTAAAATATTGTAAAAATCTAGTTTTAAGAAAGAAAATAAATAAAGGAGAAAATAATAATAATAAAATTATTAAATAATCATTTTACAATATAATAATTAAATACTAAACATACTAATAATAATAAGCATAGTAGAATGAAACAAGTAGGTCATCTTCATACATACGCACCGAGCGCGGCTTGTATGTGAGCGCAGCCGAACCAACCCGTCCGTACGCATCGTCGCACGCACACACTGACAAAGTTTATTGCTGCTAATGCTGCGCCAGTCGCGACTGAGCCGTACATAATGCCGCGCGCGCCTGCGTGTTTTGTCGCTGTGCCGGCGCCGCTGCCGCTCGCACGTAGATTATAATTTGTTAAACGTAAGTCAAGGTCAACGATGGTTACAAAAAAAAACAAGAGATATTGCAGTGTTTATGGATGTCTTAATAGCAGCTTGTCCATCCAGAATTTTCTTTCTTTACTTTACCTACCGAACAAGAACGGTGAGTTGAGTACCTCCTGCCTAACCTAATTACACAATTTTGTGTCAGTTATTTACTACCGAAAGAGTTAAGTTCTGCTCCAGATTTCGTGGATTAGAGAGGTAAATACATGTACCTACGGATTTGTAAGTTTAATTTATTAGATTACACGGTATACCCTACCGCGAAATCAAGGGACTAATTAGGAACAGTCAGACGAAACACTTTGGACTTTGTACCGCTCTTATGTTGTGGGCATAAGTACTAATATCGAACTGCAAGTGTTTACCGTGATGTGCTGTTGACCGTATCTACTTACCTATTGTAAGTTGTTGTGTTGTACAGTTGACAAACTACGTTTAGGTAGATCGGGGGTTCTCTGAAATCCATGAATTCATATTTCTAAGTATGTTCTTATTTTATGTATATGTAGATACCTACCTCATTCTAATTAAAAGCGACAGCCCTACAAGTTTAGGTGATTATCGCTTGCTCGGGGGCCGAGTCGACCTACTTGTTTCATTCTACTATGTAATAAGTATGATTTTTTACATGAATTATATTAAGACATTGTATATTTTACGAATTACGGTCGAATTTTTACCACTGGCGGGAGGGCCCTACTAGTATTTGTTTATTACGTTTCATTACCTCCTAGTGTGTACTTTAATACATTTCCTACACAAACCTAATCTCTTGGCGACACTAGCAACAAACCACAACGTTGCGTAAAATTGGTACACAAACAGGCAAACGACGGAACCACAAGGAGAGTACAGAAAGAAGGTAATCTTCATAAATACCGAGCTCGAGCAAAGTACACATAGACAGCCTCTCAGTTTCACGGACCATCTCGAACCAGTACGAGCTGTCCGAGGGCAGCTTCCGACATTCCTCGTCCGTGAAAGCTCAAAATAAGGAGATTGCAGAAGGTAAGCTTACACACGCACACATACCTAGATTACCTCTCACTGGCACGGAATCTCGCAACAGCTGCACTCGGAGTGTCCGTGAGAGGGTCTATGTGTGCGTTGCTCTGCTCGAGCTCGGTAGGTATGTATTAAGTTTACCTTCTGGGTATCCTTATCTTATCTTAGTGGGGCCTGCTGAGGTTTCCCTCTTGCAGTAACACTTCGACCCATCGGGATCTTTTGTGCAATCCCATTCTTTCACTCTCTTTCCTCTGTAAAGATAGATGCCATAAGTTTGGCAACGTCCTTAAAAGCGAAGAGCCTGAAGTCCTCCAGTTTCGGATAAGCCGACCCCAGGAGTCCCATACTTTTCCTAGCCAGAGTGTCGTAGTCACACAGTAGGTCCTGCATTGACACCGTTTCCTCTCCACATGCCCTACACAAGCTATTTGTTGATAGGTGCATTCTGTGAAGCATTTGTTTTGTGGCATAGTGCCCTGTCAAGGCACCGATGGTTAATCGGGCCTGCCTTCTACTGCTTCTACTACTATGCGGAGCATATGAACTTACTCCGTCCTGAGGCGTTTTCGCCTAGGAAGAAATTGGAGTGTTTCATACGTTTACCTTCTGGGTGCCTTCCGTCTTATTTTGTGGTAAAGGTTATCTTTGGATGTGTACATTGCTCTCTAACGCGTTTGTGTGAAGCTTACCTACTGCAGTATCCTTATTTAACGGAACTGTGTACGATTTACGAAATCAAAATATCCGTCCCGTCGCACACACTGTATGCGATTTGTTTGAATGTCATAAGCATGCATTGTCTCTTAACCCTCGTTGATAAAGTTCAAAATTACAATATAAGTAAGTAAGTGTAAATGAAATGAAAATAATTTAGGTATACGCTGCCCTCTTAAGAAAAAAAAGCATAACTGCTCAAACGTCAGTTTAGAGATATAGTGCAAAAACTTTGCGGCTCCATTTTAAACTGCTAGTTCTCACATGTGTTTTTAAAGTTTTACTTTTTATTGAAGTAATTATAATAGGTTTTTTATTTAAAAATAAATTTTAAGTTATTATTTAAGTAATTAAAATTAGATATTTAGTAAAAACTATCCTGCCTCTTAATTTTAAATAAAATGCCATAAGAGTACTAAGAAGAAAAAAACAAATCCGCACATGTGCCTGTTGGATGAATTTGTTGTAGTTTCTAAGAATTAAGAAAAACGCAAATACGCAGTTGTGTTTTTTTAGTTAAGGTTGGAAAATTAATAAATGAAACCATGCTGTAATTATTATTTTTTAATCAAATTACAAAGAAGTAAATTAGGGGAAATAGCAAAAAATCTTAATTTTATATAGTAGTTAATCGTCATATTCTATAGTAAGATCAGCAATGCCGTCATTAACAGGAAGTTCTTCGAAATGAAACAACTTTTACGGATCTACTCGCGTTTATTTTGCACATTACTTTTAATTACTCTATATCCTGACGTTCTTACCAAAATTTTACTCTATTTGGGGGCATCGGTTTTGAAAGACGTTGAATTATTTCTTCCTCTAGGCTCCTCTTTAAATACAGGAAACGAAAAACCATTCTTTAAAATATTTGCTTTGATGAAATCTAGCTTTTTTGGTTCACTTTCAAAAAAGGTTCTGTGGTCGATGGTGTGGTTTAGTCATGGTGATCTTTCTTTGAGCCGTGCCATCTTCAAAATCTGCATTTTACCTTGCCACTATTTGCGTTTAAAACTGCATCTTTAAAATCTTTAAAATCATATAACTTAACCATTATTTTCACTGAAAGTTCCACCTGGTGGTGGAAACTATCGGCAGACATAAATGTATGTCCAGGTTCGAAATAATTCAGTATTATAGTTTCAGTGTTTAACTCACCAGAGATTACTATATAAATAACTAGCGGCCCGTCCCTGCTTCGCACGGGTGTACATTTTTTAATATAGCCTATGTTACTCAGTGCTAATGCAACATTCTAATGGTGAAAGATTTTTTAAATCGATCCAGTAGTTTTTGAGTGTATTCGTTGCAAACATACATACATACAAAAATACAAAGGTTTCCTCTTTATAATATTAGTATAGATGTATGAGAGAAGACACCAATTTTTGTTCCGCCCTGCGCAGTTGTCAATAGTTAGACGAAGCAGAAAAATCTTTACTGCGTTACTTATGCTTCTTTAGATCCTGACAGGATAATTGATCTGATTATTATTGTACCTAAGTTATGTTTTTTATTATTATGAGATTTTATTTAGTTTATGAGATAGCAAAAATAAGAAAATCATAAGTGGCTACTTACGTAGTTTTCTGCCTCTGATGTACTGGTTATGTTTTTTCTTTCTCGAACATAAACATTAATCATCAAAACACAATGTACTTGTGCTTGCCTAAATCGGTTTCTATATCAAATATCGCGAAGAATACTATATAGAAAAGTCACATTTTTTTGCTGATTCTAAGGCTATATTTAACACAATTTCACAAAATTAGGACTTATGCTTTTTCTTTTTACGGTCGGTGTTGATGATTATAATCGAACAGTACGTTTCCCTCGCTGGCAATAGAATTAGGGACATCTGATTATATTATTATTGTGCACCAGGGGGTCGACCGCCTAACACTCTCGCTTTCGATCGCTTTGAAGGCGAGGCGAGGAGGAGGCGTCATCTTGTCATTTCGAAAGCAATATGAAAGCAATATCGAAAGCTATAGGCTATAGCTTTCGATATTATTCGATACTATATTTCGATAATATAATTATTAGAAAGCGAGGCGAAAGCCTCGCCTTCAAAGCGATCGAAAGCGAGAGTGTTAGGCGGTTGGGGGGCAGATAAGAGTTTCGCCTTTATTTCGCCGTGATCGTCGTCCGTCGCACGTCGTCGGTACGTCGCGATAAGAACAGGCAGGTGGAAACGCACTTCACTCGAAATCCTTTTGGAAGAACTAGCTGTCACGGAACTGCTCTCAACCAATCTAGTTTTTATTTCGATAACCTTAGATAAGATGATGGTAGCTAACCAGGCGGACCTTAAAACGTAATTTTACCGAACCTAGTGAACTGCGTATATCGTACCGGTTAATCGAACCCGGGACTTCTACGTTTGAGACCGGCAACTCGGTCAAACGTCGTGCAGGTGAACTTAAAGAGATATGCCTGGGATTCTACTAAGTAGGTACCTAGTTTGCATAAATATTTTGTTTATGATGGTTTGGCGAACGATAAAGATTAAATTGTATATTAAGAATTTATTTTGCTATCGGAGCAAGATTAGTTGGCAAGATTTTTTTCTACAATACCTTATTACACATACAATTGTCAAACGTTGGTTATCTAGGACTGACAAAGAATTATAAGCAAAGAATACTGTCTTAGACAAAAAATCCCGTAAACATTTTATTAAAAGTTCATAGACTGCTCCTTTGTTGGACAAAGCTCTCTAGTATTTAAATTAATTCATTGGCAAATTGATGTGAATTCAATAGTTTGATCACCCCCTTGACCAATGACCCGCATTTGGAAAGGAGGGGATTAAAGTCATTGGTGAAGGAGGAGGAGATTAAAGAGGAGGTTTTGTCATCACCAATGACTGTGTGACCAATGAAATGTGTTTCGGAATTTTAGATGCATACATCTAAAATTCCGAAACACATTTTACCCGACCTGGGAATTGAAACCAGGACCTCTGGATAGAAGGCCATCGATCGAACGTCACTGTGGTGTTTATTTAATAATTAAACACACAAGTTAAAAATTTACTGGGTATAATGTAAGCACCTACGTCATTGTTTTGTACTTAAAAAAGGTTATCTCATAATCCTATTAATGTCAAATAGCTAGGTGGTATTGTTATTGTTAACCAAGATAGTTGATAACGATTGTTGATTTTTAAATTTAATATGTATATTTAGTTACTTATATAAGAATTTTATTGTTATAAAAACATATAATGATTATAATTTTCACATCTAGAGAAAAATAAATGATAGTTATAAACAGTATGTTCTTGTTTTTCTTTCTGACAGTACTTTTTACCTTTTCGTGTCGAGTTGGGAGTTTTTAAAAGGTATTTATCTTGCGTGTCGAGTTGAGAACGTGCCGAGTTGGGCATAAGCCCGGATATTCACCGTTTACGAATTCTTTAAGTTGTGACCGGGCCAACTCTTTGGAAGATTGTAAATGTTGGTATCACCCCCGCCCGATCTATGCCCGGCCGATCCTCTAAATGCCACTACACATTTACAGAATACACTAAACATGCACACTAGTTTAGGCCCAAGACACCGTCTCGTAGAACAAGGGTACGACGAGCCGGTTCACACGCGCTCTATACCAGGTACAAACATGACAACCTGGGCGCTTCACCCCACCAACACGGCCCGGTGAACCCAGGCCGAGGTCCGAGCCTTTAGAGACGCCCTCGGGTTCTTCCGCTCCCCGATCCGATCCGAACCCCTCGGAGAATCTAGTAGGGCACGGGGACACGCACTAGTGCGTGATGCCGTTCCCTCTAGAAAACCTTCGAAGGTGATTCGTTTCACACGGCTTGAGGAACCCTTTAAGTTTCTCGCCGCCCCCAAAAAAGCCCGGTGAAGCTGAAAATGCCGTCCGAGGCAATCTGAACTCTCAAAAAAAAACAGCGTTTCACGCTAATGTGTCCCTCTATATCCCTTACTTGCAAATTATGGAAGAGTCATAATCAATTTTAATTTAGAGTGGCATTGATTCATGTGCAGATATTTTCAAGTATGGCTTTAAACTCATTATGTAACAGAATAATAAGTTAGTTTTTACTTTATATTCTCGTATAGAAAAATTCTTGAATTAATGATGTAGATAACTCTAAAAACTTAAACACATGTTTTTTCTTTTCTTAGGTCGCGCATATCAATAGCATAGACAAACGAACCGTAGCAGTGTAATCAACTGTTACAATATTATGTGTACGTTTCAGTGGCGAAGACTCCATATAACCCGATTCCCATCAGATTCCCTTTAGAAAATGGTCAACATGTTACTTCATACAGATAAACAGTATTTCTTAACGAGTTATTGAATATTTCAATCATCCATTTAATACACACAACGATCAACAGTTTGGTATTAAAATTACGTCGATAGATATTGTTTTTGGTGCTAGGTATTTAGATTGCACAATTTTTTTAAAGGGCGGCTTACCTTCTCTTCGCCACTGGTACGTTTACTTTGTTTCTGTAACTTGTGTATACAATAAACTAGAGCAGGTACCTACCTACAAATTATACTTTATTTTCATAAGTCAGCAGTTCAGTCTGGTATTGCACCCGCATGTCACTGCTGCCACTAATCCAATTAATTAATATAACATTGACTCTCGAGTCTCTACTAAATGACAGGTGACATTGTAGATATAATGTTAGTTTTAATTCGTTTTTTGACTTTATCTGTGAGCTTATGTCAATACCCTAATGATGGATTATTGATAATCCTGAAAGCTAAGGCACTCTGTTTATTACGTAACGATTAAATTAAAATACCTACCTATTACAATATTGTTACTGGAAATGTATATTGTTACTGAAATTGTAATAGGCTAATTAAAATTCAGACGGAACACATGTAACCAATCTATACTAACAAAAAGAGTTAAAAAAATGAAAAAAGAGTTAAATTTCTTGACTTTGTTTTTGTTTGTTTGTTTGACAAGGGTAATCTCTAAAACTTCTGGTCCAATTCTAAAAATTCTGTCACTAACAATGCTGCTCTCCTTGCGGGTGAAATATGCTAATTTAATGAAGTAGATCTTTTTAAAGTCTCAAATTCACGCGGACGAAGACGCGAGTAAAGTGCTGCACATCATATTAAAAGAAACAAAAAGAAAAGTGTCACTATCTTACTGACTGGTTTGTTATATGTATTTTCCGATATTTTATTTTCTTGTATATAAAATTCCGATCGTCTTTTTTTCACTGTAGACAAATTTCCGAACGTTCACGTTGCATTCAACATTGCTCAAATTGAATTATAAAAAGTATATAATTGTTTTTTATATAGTTGTTTTCGCAGTCGGGTTTTTTGTTTTATTTTTTATGTTAGGATTAGTTTCACTTCTAGTAAATGTAATTTGAGTATAAATATGTTAAAATTGTAAGGCTGTTGTGCAATTTATGATTAATAAAGATTACAAAAACACAAATGTTGAAAAAATTTCCACGAACAGGATTTGAATCTGCACTCTTCTGACATACCGGGTCAGGTGCTCTTCCAATTGAGCTATCGTGGTTCTAACCAGAGCCCGCCGAAATTAAACTAGCAACAAAATTAGCGTTAAAATTATTTGAACAATTTATTAATAAAGATATTTGTATTTGCTTGTATTATTTGTTTTGATAACATTTTGAATGGGGGTAATATCAATTTTCCACATAGATCACAGGGGTAACAAATTGAAAAGGTTAGGAACAACTGCTTTACATGTTGACGACCGCCGCCGGGCGCCGGGCCTAGACAAAATAGAAATTCAATTGTTTGTCGGTCAAACGGCGTATAAGTTTTTAATCTGTGCCCTTGGGACCTAGAACTCGGAAATTTTGCTGGCAGTTCTCTTCCATGACGTAGGCACAAACCTGCTTCACTAGCTATCTTCGCATATGGACTACGCGTCTGCTTTACATCAGGTAGAGAGAGCGGAGTCATTTGCCACCTCGAAGATTAGAAATAAATAAAGCAACGTTATTTGCCTAAATACTTATCGATATAAAATGGGTAGAGATATGACAATATTTTCCGAACCTCCTATCTACACTAGCTCACTTTATGTCCCCACTACTGGGCCACGATACTTACCTATGGGGCCCAGTGCGGATTGGTGGTCGTTAACGACTGCTAGTGCAGCCGAGACCAACGGCTTTACGTGCCTTCCGAAGCACGGAGAAGCACCTATCACCATTTTGGTCACCCATCCGATGACCCGCCCTTGCGTAAGTTGCTTAACCTGAGCAATGGCAATCGCTGAAGCCCCTATATATCACGGCATTCGAGTATTTATGTGGACGTAGTCGAGAGCAGGTCGCTAGTGTTAGATAATTTAGCATGCTACTTTATAAACTAGATCACATGTAAGATAGGTATGTGTTTGTGACTCTTGAACTGTCACTAGGTCTCTGAAGATATCGAATGACGTCATCAGATGACCCTTTTGACCGATAACAATGTATGTACTTACACTTGCTCATGTGTATTGCTTATATGGAAAGTAAAATTGTTTTCCTTATATACCTAATTGATTAATTGATTAAGCTCACAACACAAGTAGATTACCATTTTAATCTTTTTGTTTTGTACACTTTTATTTTTTGGCAACACTTGGACTTTGGTCATTAGTAGGATTATTATTTATTTATTTATAGGAAGACCAACAGTATGACAAAACTTAAAAACTAAAAGAATAATAACAGACAGCCAATTATAGGTCCTCACTAATAAAAACAGAATGAATATATTATATAATATATAATTTAATGAGTGCAGTATGTTAAATATTTTTTAATTGGTTTTCGGCTCTATGTCAAGGTAATAAAGTTAAAATTATTGTGTCCAACATATCGACAGAGCCTTATTAAGGGTAAAAGACTTTAAATAGGAAAATCGCGCGTCCCGTCTACAAGTAGTCGAAAAGTCCTTATTTTATTCTACTTCTTCGAATGAGAGAATGAGTTTTTTTAGAGAGCGTCACCGGACTTTTTTGGGAGCGCGGCGAAAAACTTTAAGTTTTTAAGCCGTGTGAAATGAAACACCGTCAAAGGTTTTCTAGAGGGTATGGCATCACGCGCTAGTGAGTGTCCCCGTTCCCTACATATATTCTCCGAGGGGTTCGGATAGGATCGGGTTCGAATGAAAACTTCTATCGAGGAGAGGCCGGCAAAATACGATTTTAGCCCCCTTTAAAAAGTTTATAAATTACAATCTAAGTTAACAAACATACCGAAATATACATATAATGACTAATCCTGACTGATTCATCATCGCCGAGCCGAAACCGCTGGAGCTAATTAGATGAAATTTGGACGGTAGGTTAATTGAGTGACGTAACCAGCCACTAAGAAAGGATTTTACGGAAATCATACCCTAAGGGGGTCAAATAGGGGGTGAAAGTTTGTATGAAAGTCCGTCATTTTCCTTTAGAAGAGTAAAAAAGGGAAGAAGGTTTTTTTGGGTAAATTGTTATTTTTAAAGTATTATCTATAAAAAATTAATAATTAAATCCATCTATAGATTTTTCGATAAAAACAAAAAATGACTTGTTTTTGCATTTTTCGAAAAATCTTCCCTAGAGGGGTGAAATAAGGGTGGAAAATTTGTATGGAAATGTCATTCCTTAAATTTCGGTATTTGGCCTGGTTAGAAATTATGAAGTGTTTCAGGAGTTTTGGAAAATGATCCCCTAAGTAGGGGATGACAAAACGGACCAACATTACTTATACAGGATTTTATTACGTTGTTTTGTGTTAGACACTTTTTACTAATTCTAGCTCGCATGGATGGGCTTTTTAATGATACAAAATTAAAATCTTAATGTTGAAATATCGTGACATGTTTAGTTGTCTAACTCTTATTACTTACTTATTCCCTTATGATATTTACCTCAAGTAAGTTTGGCTTTTATTACGAATAAACACAAGTCGTGAAGCCCACGTGAGCAAAGCCGCGAACGAAAGCATAATATACATACATACCGAATTGAAAGAATGTGATGAGAACAAGATGGGTGGCGATTATTAGTTTAGTACTCCATCAGAAAGTACGCTCTCGATTTTTATCAGATATAAAATCACAACTTAAGCAAAATAATCTTAAAAAATATTAAATATCACGATAATTATTTAACAAAATAATTAGCATTACTGAAGAACTTACTATCTTATCTCTGATTAACGTTGTTGTTATGGCGACAAAATTAAGCTTACAGCTGACTACAGCAAGCACTACCCATCATACCGAGCACTGCGTGTCTAGTGCTAGTTTCATTCGCCATTCGATCACGTTAACGAGAATAGAAAATTTTAACTCTTCTCAAATGTCGCCAGGAGGCGCTGCTTCAATCCCGTACTAATTTTCGTTTTCGTAAACGTAATCGAATGAATACGGATAGTAAACAAATCTCACACTGGCACCCTGTTTTATGATATGTACTGGGAATCAACCCAGGGGGCCCGGGGTATCTGGGTCTGAGACCGGGTTTCATCATCATCATCATCATCAGCTCATTTATGTCCCCACTGCTAGGGCACCAAAAATAAGCCACCACGCGGGCGTAGTGCGGATTGGTGGTTGTTAACGACTGCTAATGCAGCCGGGATCAACAGCTTAACGTGCCTTCCGAAGCACGGAGGAGCTCGAGATGATAAATTTTTGGTCACCTATCCGATGACCGGTCGCAGACCGGGCGCGTTAACCACTGCGCCATGAGCTCCTCACCGAGACCGGACCCCCAACCGCCTAACGCTCTCGCTTTCAATCGCTTTGAAAGCGAGGCCCTCGCGTCGCTTTCTAATATAATACCGAAATATAATATCAAATAATATCGAAAGCTATAGCCTATAGCTTTCGATATTGCTTTCGAAATGACAAGATGACGCCTCCTCCTCGCCTCGTCTTCAAAGCGATCAAAAGCGAGAGAGTTAGGCGGTCGACCCCCGGGTTTAACTGGAGGTAATTAGGAGGTTTATCTATACCTCGTGCTACTGGTGCGTGACTGAAAGCTAATGTACTGTGTTTTATCAATTCACATGTTGTTTTTGCTAAGCTTAGAGGCTGATAGTTAGTAAACATGACTTTTGACACGCTTGATCTGTTCCATATTTCGTTATTTACGCAATTAACATTTGAAACACTTCATCATTTTCAACTAGGCCAAATACCGAAGTTGATGGATTAAACTTTAAAAATGACAGATTTCCGTACAAACTTTCCTCCCCTTTTTCACTTTTTTATGGGATGTTTTACGATAAATGCTAAAACACGTCATTCTTTATTTTTATAGAAAATTCTAATTATCAATTTAAATAATACATTTGAATAGTTTTTACTTTTAACTTGAAAATAATTATTTCTCCTGGAACCTGAGGCACGTCATTCTTAATTTCTTTCCAAAACGCGAAATACTAATTGTCATGATTTTTACTTCAAAACTTATAGACTTATAAACAAACTTCCCCCTCTTAATTGACCCCCTTAGGGGACGATTTCCGTTACGTTACTCAGTAGGTTACTACTGTCCAAATTTCTCTGGGGGCACGGCCGTGCCCCCACCAAGTCGAGCAAAAAAGCGTCACGGCCGTACCATCCTTTTCTCGAAGCAATTCAGACCATTTTCGACCCCCTGTAACTTCGTTGTGGATAAAAATAGAAGACTGAAATTTTCAGTAACCATGCAGGCATTGTAAAGACACGTATATTTCAAATTTCATTCAATTTGAACCAGTATTTTAAGAATTATAACGGGTCAAATTTCTTAATTTTGTCACTCACTGACTGACTCACCGATCATCAAAATTCTAAGGCACTTCTAGCAGACCTAGAAGCTTCAAATTTGGAATATAAGTATCAAGGAAAAACTAAAATATTTTGCAATTTCGGTCCAGTTTTCTAGATACACCAACTGCATAAATAGCTTTGTAATCCCATATAAATGTATAGGATTACAAAGTTACATGTGCAGTTAATGAATCCACTGATTCATGTATAATATAATGGAATAATAGGTTCAGTTAAATTTTTCAATATTGGCTTTATTCGTAACGATGTTTTATTTTATTTATTTTACGGCAATTATTATTATTGCGTGCGAAGCCGCGGGTTTAAGCTAGTCCCACATAAATATAGGCGCATGGTAGTGCCCCTGCCAAATCGAAAGGAAAAAAGTAGAACTGTCTCTACAAAATACAAAAAGAAATGAGATCCCATCAAAAACAATACTTGTCAAAAAAAACCAAGTCTCGCAACTCAGTTGTTCTGCGGTAAAAAGTTGTGAGATCCATGTAATACCAAGTCGGTTATTAATTTATTCAGTCTCTACTTAAGCGACTTTCTGTCTTAATACGTCCAGTCTCTAAGACCACGATCGTGGTCCATAACATTCTTTAATGTTTTATATAAATATATTGAGACTTGGCCATCGCCTGAAAACACGTGTAAATTCAATCGCCTGAAAACACATGTAAATTCAATTATTTAGTGTATTCATAGTATATTCCCTCGAAATTAATGCATTTTTGCATTCGCTGAAACCACTGTACAAAGCAGTTGGAACAGTCTTCCTTAGGGATTTCTTCAATGGCTTTATGGAACGCATTTACCGCCGATTCAGGGCTCGTAAAACGTGTGCCTAAAGGCACCTAGAACTTAGAAGTTGTCTTTAATTTTTGGAAACAAAAAGAAGTCGCAGGATGCGAGCCGGTCCGGGCTGTAAGGCGTATGCGTCATCAGTTCCACATTTAAAGCCTTCAAATAGGTTTCTGTTAGCTAAGCGGAATGTGAGGATACATTATCGTGGTGAAGGACAACATTGCTTCGAGGACGCTTTTCGCGAACTTTTTCTAAGACTGTGGGTAAGCAAGTGTTGACGTAAGTAGGTACCAATCTGTCGTCACTGTCCTTTGATCTTCAAGCGATACTGCAGTGTAATTTAACCATTTTTTACCAATGCTTCGACTTTTCTTAACTTTCGTCGGCAAATCTTCAAAATGAAAGACCCACTCTGCCGACTGGCTTTTTCTTTCGGGTTCAGAGCAGTACATTGAGGTTTCGTCACCTGTCACGATATTATAGACAGCCAAGGACTGTCCTCCGTTAAACTTTTTTTTATCATTTTACGGCACCACTGGACACGCAGTCGTTTCTGGTTCTCCGTTAAGTCATGCGGTATCCATCGAATGCATAACTTTCGAACCTTCAGATGCACATGTAAAATGTTTTCACTTGGCTCATTCCGATGCCTAACAAAGCACGAATTTGCTGGCAAGTAATGTTTTTGTCAGTTTCAATAAGTTGTCGTACGGTGTCAATATTAGAGTCTGTAACCGCAGTCGCTGGCCGACCTTCACGTACCTCGTCATGTAGATGATCTTGTCCACGTCTAAATTCTCCAAACCACGAATAAACAGAGCTGCGATATGGTGCTTCATCACCAAATGCCAATTGAAGTCTCTGGCAACTCTCTTGTTGACTTAAGCCACAACGAAAATCATATAAAATCATTAAACGAAAATGTTCACGAGTTAAATTCATTTTGATAGCGACACACAATTTTCGAAAGGACGCCACGATTGAAAAACAAATTATAGTCTCGCAAAATAAAAAATAACACATGTTCCCAAAGAGTTCCATAATTTTTTTTTCATTCTTTTATTGTAAGTGGCCAGATCCAGAAACTTTCAGTATGCCCCACGTACCTTTTTTTTCCTTTAGTTCATGGCTTTGTGCGATTAGCACATTTAGCCAGTGTCAAATTAATTTTTCTTACAAGTAATACATACATAAACAATATTTCTTTCCTGTATAATGATGATGAATGATAATAGAAATGAGAAGTGAGAAATGATATACCCCCCAACCCCTCGAGTACCTCAGTAAAGATGTGGAGCTTTACTAATTCCTCGGGCGGACTTCTTGAGAAAATTTGCAAAGCGACATTGCACTGTTTTGTTTCATTTGCCAACACTCATGCACTCTCACGAACACTTAACGGTTCATAATCCACCATTATTTCACATTAATATTCGACATAACACAAATTTTAGAAAATAAAACAAAACCGCAGACATGACTCTTCACTTTCCCGCCAAGAACTCTCCCACGTACCTATGTATATAAAAAGAAGATTAGAGCAACACCTACATCAGTAGTAGAACGACCCTTAGTAAAACCATATTGTTTACTATGTAAAAAACTGTTTGTGTATCAGTCTTACAACTTCATTCGCTGTTCTTCAAACAACCGACAAAGTACAATGATGTTGAAACCAGGAGTGGCGTTCAAGAAGCATAATATTATAAAAAAACTGTCAGGATGTGTTATGATGAGCATGCGACTCTGTTCTCGATAACGTTAGATTCTATTCCTGGTTCCGATCAGTTTAGTTCCTTCCGATTGAAAACTAGCCTGCAACACTCCTCAACCTTTTTTCTAGAGCACCCGTCTACTGCTAGGGACTTTGAGAACTGCGGGAAGTCCTTTACGGCCCACCTGACACTTCTCAACCTACTTTGTCTGTGCAACATCCTGACCACCGGTTGCGCTTAAACAGATGCACAAGCCTTTAATCATCATCATCATCATCATCATCATCATCATCATCATCATCATCATCATCTTCCTATAAATGTCCCACTGTCAGTACTGGATTAAACTAAAGGCAAGGCATGTGCCTATGAGCCCCGTGTCGTTCAGAGGTCTGAGAAAAACAGTTTTTATTTTGCTAAGCCTGGAAGTATGGGTCCCCGAAACATGCAGTGCCTAGCTGCCTAGTGTCGGATACATGGCTTAATCTGACTCTGCCCACTGTAGGACATGCATGCCCGCACTAACAAGCACATGACATGATCAGGTTATAACCCACCATGCTAGCCCAATGCTGGTTGGTGAGTATTAACGTCTGCTATCTTACTAGGTAAAACCACTAGGACAGGACCAGGCAACCCGAGCCGATGTCCTAGCCGAGCTGTTCCGATTTCCGAACGCATTGGAAACGCTAGGAGGAGATGGGGACACGCTTCCTTGATGTCATCTTCTCTATGTAGACACTGAGCATGTCTGAGGATGTTCGATCACTACACGGCTTGAGCAACCTAGTTTCTCGCCGCCCCTAAAATCCGATTTTGCTATAAAAGCCACCTTTGGCAACTCATCAGCAATCTCTTGCATAAAAAATGTAGTCTTCGCTGAAGTCTTCGCTTAAATTTTAGCAAAAACAATATCATCAGCATCGTCAACCTACACTATTAGTTCAATGCTGGACATTGGCCTCCCCAAGTGCACGCCACTGAGCACGGCTACTCTCATTTATTTATTTATATATTGGCATACACAACAGGTAACAATCAATTAGAAGTAGAAGAAGTAATTACAATAGTTTAAAACTAGATCGAGACCCAAAAACGTGTACACACAGCATTATATAAAATTTTAGCGCAAATATACCTACTTGTCACCACGACAGAATTAAAAATGAATAAAAACAAGCAATCTACTGACTCAAATTTTAGACAAAAATAAAGACTATCTCATTCAGCTCTTGCCAGCCACCTTACAAAGATCGTCGCTCCGCCTAGTCTAACTGAAGGCGTCCCACACTACGTTTGCCGATACGCGGTCTCCACTCAAGAATTTATTTATTTATTTAAACGAGCACCAACATACTACACACCAATACAATTTTAAATAAAATACACACATAGAACGACACAAATCAAATGCCACTACAATTATAGGTGTGGACAGCAAGCAACAAAAAGAAAAATAGCGAGTAACAATAAAATACATTGAATTCGTTTACCCCAACGGTTATCGGTGCTGCTACCAATATGGCCGACCCACCGCCATTATATTATTATAAGAAAAGATAAACTATCCCGTGTATAGTAGAAGGTAGTAGTACTCAATAAAATAAATATGCTTGCTATTGTGCATTCACCTTTATTGTCCATTGAGCAAGTTTACAAGCATCGCATATATTTTTTACTACCATCAATGCGGTCGCCGATGCCCTATCTCCGGTGTAGTCGCTAATTTACTGTCATTACCAACGTGTATGTACTATGTACCGGTGTGATGTAAACATGTCAGTAATTGTAAAGAAAATTATACGCTTCACGTAAGCGTGTAAAGTTGTACATGTTGCAGGGAGACGTACGGTCAACAACGTAAGTCGCGTATACTCGGAAAGACAAAGTACGATCTACAGCGTAACTCGTACGCGACTATATCGTTTACGTTCTCAGAGATATCGAAGGGATGTCTCCCTGTTTAATATCATCATCATCATCTCAGCCAAATACGTCCACTGCTGGACAAGGCCTCCCCCAAGGATACATGAGGGGATTTGCCATAATCGCCACGCTTGGCAGGCGGGTTGGCGATCGCAGTAAGTTGATAGAGAGTTAACCTCAGAGAGATGCTGCTGCCCATCCTCTGGAATGGTCCCTTAGTCGACTTTTACGACATCCACGGGAAGAGATGGGGTGGTGCAATTCCTTATACCCGGCACCACACAGGGAATTGTTTAATATATGGGAAATGTTTAATATATGTCGTGTATAATGCCCTATCGAGCTAGCTTTTATCACCTATAAACAGATCCCGGTAAGAGCGAGACCAACGCATGCAAGTGCGTGCAAGCACGTAGGGTGAGGGTAGAAAGAATGGCTACCAGAATAGAGCACCCTGTGTGGTGCCGGGGATAAAGAATTGCACCACCCCATCTCTTTCCGTGGGTGTCCTAAAAGCCGACCAAGAGACTATTCCAGAGGATGGGCAGCAGCATCTCTCTGAGGTTAACTCTAATCAACTTACTGCGATCGCCAACCCGCCTGCAAAGCGTGGCGATTATGGCAAATCCCCTCATGTATCCTTATGTATCCTTGGGGGAGGCCTTTGTCCAGCAGTGGACGTCTTTTGGCTGAGACGATGATGATGATGATGAATAGAGCAAAAGCGACTATAGCCTTAAGGATGGCAGACCGCGAACTACTATACCACGTCATAATAGGCTGTGTTCTCATATCTTACTGGATTCTCTGACTTATGAGCCGTTTTCATTGTTTCTTGTTTCACAAACTTGGTCATAGTGCTGGCCATTATTAGCCTGTAGGTACTTCTCTCAAGAATCTTGTTGGATCTTCAAGCCTTATTAGCCGATAGCCTCGGAAGTTTTCTAGGCCCATGGAGTGATGATATCTGTCATTGTACTTGTAGGGTATAAGGATTTCAGTACGATTCACTGGGTTATTTCGGCTCCTTAAACCGCCTCTGCGTTCTAACTTAATCATCACAGAGGTCCCGGGAACGATTCAACAAGCCAGCCCTGTCTAGAAATCACAATCTTAAATAAGTTTGTCGATTTCGCAAATACAGATGAAAATACCCGTTCCTCAGTAGTTGATGATTCCGGGCGCTTCCACCTTCGACCATAAATAATAAATAAAACAACAGTACATATATGTACATTATTATTAGTAGTCCCTAAACTATTATAGGTAATCCTGTCTATGGGGACTTACATTGGTGGTACATATATTTTGTCTATGGCTAAGTGTATAACAAAAGAATCAAAATATTGTAAACTATATATATACTAGCAATACGAGTACAATACCGAATTACCGATACAGATTATACGACGCAAATAACTGTTTCTTATAGATTTTTAAATCACTGAAGGCTGGCCAGTTAAAAGTGAGATGAAGGCGCTTTGCCGTTGTGACATACATACATAGTCTCACGTCCTTCTTTCTTCTCTTTTTTTGTGATTAAGTGTAGGCAAGGCAGACTAACTGAACTGACTGACGAAAGATGGTCGCGAGTAGCTGGATGCGAGTAGCACGCAACCAGTCTTTGTGGAGATCTTTGAGGGACCTTGTTCAGCAGTGAACACAGTAATGGTAGTGGCTGAATACAGCTTAGATGATGATGATGGTATTGTAATTTTTAATAAGTAGGTACTCAGCTTTGTTTAATAATAACAAATATGTAACTATTTATTTACATAATAATAGATACTTAGTATCACTGTATGTTTACGACGTTTCCAATGATAACTGTACATTTGAACTTAACAAAAATTGTATAAATAAACATAAACTGAACTTTGGCATCGATTTTTTATTTAACATGTTACGTAGGTTACGTAAGCAAAGTTAATGGAAAATAAAAATATAAATATATAAATGTCGTCGTTACGCAGATAACCAAGACAACTTTAATCTTTTTACCGCCCCAGTCGTTTTAATCAGACGAAAATGTGCATGTAAATTTTGCTTATGCCGTATTTACACGACAAACAACTTTGTTTCTATAATTTAATTTTTTCATTTATAACATTGAATTCTATTCCAAATATAGTTAATATCAGCACATTATTATATTTTATCAAACAATCATTCTCGGTTCAAACCTTATCATAATTGAAATCCATAAAATTTATATTTGATTAAATTTATGTTTATGAGTCGGGCGCGGGCGCGGGCGCTGGGGGTACGGCAACTGATTGATATAAAATCATGAAAAAATATAGTAATAGACATCTACATATCAGACAGATTTAGAATCTGTTACAAAATTATTGTACTTATGTGCTAGGATGACGCAGAAGCATCTAGATACGATTTCTGTAGAAATTTTAGAAAAATAACCTGGAATAACAACCTATATCTAACTATTGCAACCATAATTATTTGGATAAATCTATTACATTAGTAAGTATCTTAATATTAATACGTGAAGCATAAACTTTGTACTCCTTTTTACGAAAATTGCGCGGACGGAGGAGTATGAAATTTCGCACATTTATCACACTAATATTATAAATGCGAAAGTTTGTGTGTATGTGTGTATATTTGTTGCTTCTTCACGCTGCAACGGATGGATGGATTTGGATGAAATTCGGCATACAGATAGTTTATAACCTGGATTAACACAGGATACTTTTTATCCCGATATTCCCACGGGAACTGAAACCACGCGGGTGAAACTGCGGGCGGCCGCTAGTAGTTTATAGAGAGAAGAATTGCAGAATGTTATTATTTTTTATGCATAAAAATACATTAAATCAATAAAACAAACATTACACACACTACCATGTATTTGACACACACGCATATATCTCAAAAATTATAAAAATGGAAGAGCGGCCGCAATCTGTCAATGCTAACCCAAACTCACATTCTATCTTTTTAAATTTTTCATGATACAATCCGTGCAGCCTTAATAAAATTTCGACCACTGGGCGACCACTAGTTTATGTAATTCGACAATAATAATTTGATCGGTAATCCTCGATTGTCGACTTGACATTATCTAAATATAGCCTCACCACCAACCATTTTAATAAATAATCCAGTTACAAAAGTACCACACCACATTGTCATATCTCACATGTCTGCAACCCAACCCCACAGTGCTCGCGACACCGCATTACCACAAAATATGGAGACTGCAGAAGGTGAGCCTCATTCAAACGCGCTTGAGCAACGTTCACATAGACAACCTCTCATGGTAGGGTTGCCATCTCCAAACTTTCAAAATCCTGGATTTGGAGGTAGAAATACCAGGACATTTCGGTTTGAATCTCGGAAACGGCTCCAACGATTTTCATGAAATTTAGTATGCAGGGGGTTAGGGAGGCGATAAATCGACCTAGCTAGGTTTCATTTTTAGAAAATATTATTAAAAAAAATAACGAGCAAAGCTCGGTCATCCAGGTACTACTCTTATAAGAGCAATCATCATCATCATCATCGCAGCCAAAACACGTCCACTGCTGGACAAAGGCCTCCCCCAAGGATCTCCACAACGACCGGTTTTGTGCTGCTCGCAAGAGCAGTACCTAATTGTTATATGCACTGAAAACAGAGTCAATAAAACAACTAATAGCAATCACATATTTTTTTATTAGTGTTTACTCTTAGTCATTTTATCAAATCTATGATATCAAATCTCATACATTTTAAATTGGATTTAGTAGATTTTAGCAAGACATAATATAAGAATAATAACGACAATTTTATCGCGGTGCGTAGGTATGTTACTCTTTCACTCATTCATTCATTTATGTATCGCACTTTAAAATATATTTTTCTATTTTTAACTTAATTTAACGTAGTCTTCACAGCTGGTTAACTGAACACTATTGTTTATATAATCGTGAAGTCTATTTATTTTCCTTAACTATAGATGTTATTTGTATGTAAATCTTCCTAGAAATAAATAAATCAATAAATAAATAAAATAAATAAATAAACATTGTTAGCCCCCTGGTCTTTTAATTACAATCAAGAAGAAGAAAAAAATTGTTTATTTCTATGCTAGAAACAAAGAGCAGACAGTGGCGCGAAAGAGACAATAATCAGTGTGCACGTTGCCACTTTGTTTTAAAAAGAGTCACTACCGTCACACGCGCGGCGCGGGCCCAGTGACAAAACGATTAGTGGCGCGCGAAATTTAAAACAGGTCCTTAAATGATTCTTTAAAAACTCAGGACGATGCTTAAAAACTATCCAGGACAGCCCAGGACACCCCAAAAAGCAGGACATGTCCTAGGAAAACAAGACAGTTGGCAACCCTGTCTCACGGACACGGAATCTCGCAACAGCTGCGGTCAGACTTCCGTTCGTGTTCCGACAGCTAGAGATAAGATAGCCAGTGCCTCACTAGTTGAGGATCCCGGGTGAAATGCGCTTCCACCAAATGGCCTTATCATCACTTAGCATCAGGTGAGTGAGATCAAGGCACTGTGCTTACCCGTAAATATAAAAAAAAAGTCTAGTCTGAGATTTTCTGAGATTTCTTGTCCGTGAGAGGGTCTATGTTATGTATGTTGTTCGAGCGCGGTATGTATGAAGCTTACCTTCTGGGGTCCCCTTATATTGTGACAGTACGTTCGAGTGGTATCAATTACATCATCAACCAATTGCCACGGCTTTGCCCAGCCTGCCAATTGTGCCATTTTTATCCACTTGGGGGCACAGGAAACAACACAAAGGGACCCGTTACTCTTGCTACTAATGCATCGATGGATGATGTTTATCCACCTAGATAGCAAAAGGAATGCAGTTTTTACAATATATCTGTCTTATTTATTTATATAAAATGATAATACAAACTTACAGCTAAGTATATATACAGTCAACACGCTTATATGCTAGGATCTTCATACATAAATCAAATAAACACTTACTCCCTTATTCATAAAAACTCTCTCTCTGGGGTCGGCCCCTCATGTCTGAGGATCGTGGTCAGCATCAGGGTTGCATCTGGAGCGGATGATCTGCCTCCACCGGTTTCTGTCCAGCGCGTCTCTTACGACCGTGTAGAATTTGGAGGAAGACGAGTCTTTCACTTGATCGATCCATCTTGTTGGTGAACGACCGCGCGATCTTTTGCCTTCGGTGTTCCCAACCACAAGCAATTTTTCCAAACTTTCGTCGCCTCTGCGCATTGTGTGGCCGAAATATGAAAGAATGCGTTGTTGGCATAAGGTAGACAAGCGAGATTTAATTTGGAGCTGAGTAAGGATCGATGCATTGGTGCGTTTTGCAGTCCAAGGTATTCTTAGCATACGTCTCCAGCACCACATCTCGAATGCATCAACCCTTTGTCTTTCTCGGGCCAGGATTGTCCACGTCTCTACTCCATACAGGAAGATTGGGAATACCAGGGCTCGTATCAATCTGATCTTGGTTTTGATACCAATTCCTCTTTTTTTCCAGATGTTATTTAAACGGGTCATAGCATCTCTTGCCATCCCGATGCGTCTTTTTATCTCGGGGACACAGCTGCCGTCATTGCAGATTTGGGAGCCCAGGTAAATGTAGCGGTCGACGACGTTAATGCCAGGAATGTTACAGGTGACATTTGTTAGCTTTCCGGCTCGATCCACTATCATCACCTTAGTTTTCGCTCTGTTCACTGCGAGACCAATGTTGCCACTTTCTAATTCGAGTCTTTGAAATATCTCACTCATTTCTTCCATAGATGTTGCCAGGAGAACGGTGTCGTCGGCATATCGGAGATTTGATAATCTTTTTCCACCTATAGGGAAACCCTTCTCCCAATTTTCGATGGTCTTCCGAATAATGTACTCTCCATATATGTTAAAAAGTGCAGGGGACAAGATGCAACCCTGTCTTACTCCTTTTTTAGTTTGGAACATATTGGAGCATTCAGTGCCTATCCTGATAAAAGAACGGTTTTCAGTGTACAGACTCTGGATTAAAGCAACGAGGTGTTCAGGAGTTCCCATTTCAAGCAGCACATTCCATAGTCTGTCCCATTGCACGCAGTCAAAGGCTTTTGTGTAGTCAATAAAGCATAGTACCACGGGGCTGTTGAATTCTCTGCTCTTTTCGATGATTTGACGGACATTCAGTATTTGTTCCCGTGTTCCTTTGCCCTTAACGAAACCTGCCTGCTCTTCGGGTATTTGTCGGCTTAAAAAGTAGTTAAGACGTCTATTAATTACATGGAGGAGGATCTTACTTGCATGAGATATTAAAGCTATAGTCCTGTAATTTCCACAGTCTTTTGAAGAGCCTTTCTTATGCAATGGTATGAACACCGATTCTGTCCAGTCTTTTGGCCATCTTCCAGTATTCCAGATGGTATTACATATTTCGGTGATTGCCTTTGTGCCTCTTTGACCTAGGTTTTTTATCATTTCGGCTGTGATGGCATCCTTACCCTTTTTCATAAAAACTATTTATGCAAAATTTAGTTAATCATTGTTTTGTCTCTTTTTCTCAAATTCAAAATGACGTTTGTGTGTCGTTGACGAAACAATATTGAACTAAATAATGCTTAAATTGTTTTTATGAATAAGGGGGTTAATACATAAAAAACCTTATTAGTAACTAAGATAAATGTTGTATTTCCTTAGTAGGATGGCTATAGGATCTAAAAATAAACTCGCATCCTGGACTTTTGAAAGGAAAGAGTTAATGTGGTAAACCGCTCGAGTACTGGGAGTTGGGACTGTTACAAGCATGTCTTAACTGCCCAAATCTGCTGTTGCTACGGACTATACTCCAACTTGTATATTTGTCTTTATATCAACAAATATAGAGCAATGTGAGCGATGTGAGCAGATATGCTCGCATCTACCCACTGCTGCTTGTTATGTCCAACTGGACGGATAAGACAGATACTGTAAAAATGTATAGAGTTTATTATTTTTGGAGAGAGTTTGCTGGTGTCCTCATGCACCCTTTTCAGCATCGCCGGACTTATAGAGGCCATAATGTTTTACTTCGTTTTTCTAGCCGTAATAGGTCTCTCAATTACGCCATTTTTTTATGTCGTATGCCAGCATGTCCACAGATTAAGTATTAGTTACTATAGCATCACTGTTGACTGCTTAATGCCAGTTGTGCGAGTATTACCCATTTTTAATTTGTATGGTATCGCAGCAGTGGCAAATGAAGTGTGTTGTGTGTTCCATGCAATTTATCGTTTTCGTTAGGTTATTTAATTGTCTATAGTCAAGTCTGCTATGTCATCCACCCATTGAGTTAATGATCGGTCCGGTATAGATCCTCGCCCTTTTGATATGAATCTTTACAGAAAGACAATAGTTTTCTCTCACATTATAATATCAATAAGGAGTGCTCTATCACTCGTATTCGAAGTCACTGCACTGGTGATTATTATGACTGGAAATTCTCAAAGTAACCTACCGCACATAAACAAATTGTAAAAAAACTTTTTTAAACTGTCATCGTCACTTACGTTAAAGTAATGTATTGATTAACGGGATTCTTGCCTTGTTTTTGTCGGATTCTCAAAAACAACAAAAACATGGTAAGAAGCCCAGTTAATAATTACTCTAGGTGTAAATATTTTCAAAATGATTGATCGTATGCCTTAGTGTGTTTTTCGCCATATTTTATTTCAAAATCAGCGGTATGTTTTAAATATCTTAACCCAGCAACTTTAGAAAAATTGACAGTGTCATGTACGTTTCCATGCAAGACTCGCCTAACCAGTCTGGAAACGTCTAGTATTAAGACTACAAAAATGGTTGCGGGTTAATTTGCTTACTCAGGCCGTGACCACAGTGGCCTTCTTGTCTACATAACCTTATGTGTGATAGGTCTCGTGGATGCGCTAAATGATAAGAATTTAGATGTCTATGGCTCGAAGATTTTTAAGGATTTTACAAATTTTAGAAAAATAATAGCTGATACTGAGGGAAGAAATTTTTGTAAAGTTTGTAGAGAAACAAAAGCTGAAGAAAATAATATATATGTACTTACATTGTTATAAAGTATAGCTTCACACCTATACGATACAATAATTACAGCCTTATGTTATGGTACCTACACCTTTTAAAGGTCTGGCTTCGAAAGACGCCCGTGGAAAGAATTAAACACTTTTCTGTTTTCCATTTTGTTCGCGATTTTGTTGTTGATATTACTATACATAATAGAGATATAAGTGATATATAGATTTTGTTAAAGAGTCGTGACGCTCATCTTCAGAAACTAGTACCTATAATGAATATGAAGACAAGGAAAAATATTTAAAAAGAAGCTATTAAAACAATTCCACTTTGCATTTTATGCAGTACCTTTCTTTATCCTTAACATCAATACAAATACGAGTATAAGAAAAGTCCTGACATTTAATGATTCATCAATGCCCAGCGCTTCCCTTGACGACATAGTATAATTTGGGAGCTCTCTATCAAATTGCCGTGTCCGAAAAGGGCGACCAAGTTTTTAAGTTCCGTATAAAATGTTTCTACCTTTGTATACACTTGGTGAGCAATAAAGACGGGATTTTACGAAACTTTCTCGGGATTCGAGTCTCCGAGCGTTTAAGCGGAAGAAGTCGCGGAAGGTCGCTAGTTTAAAATTAGCATGATAAAGTTAACATACACGCATCCAAGTCCTGAGATAAATATCAATGACATACCATAGTGACACGATTCTTATACATAAGTCTATAGTGCTGTTAATCTGTTGCAAAAAAACCTTGAATGAATAAAATACAAAGTTGCAGTTGCAACCAGCCTTGTCCAATCGAACTAATGAATATATGGTAGAAATTTTTGTCATTTAAGGTGAGTTGCCTTCCAAAACCAGTTGGCTAATATGAAAGAGCCGGATTATTGTTTCATGTGCTATATTTACAAAGTTTTTGAAGAAATAAGTTTTTGGATATCATTACTTTTACGTATTGTTCATGCAGTTTCTGGGTATTTGTCTCAAATTCAAAGACTACCATGGCCTTGTGAAAGGATCAAGCTAACCTACACTAGTACTTTTAATGTATATGACCTATTCAGCGCTTACCACCAGTGACTTAAAAACACGTAAATTTTCGAAATTCCACGCGGCACCCTCTTAAGGATGTATGGTTTTACCTAAGTATCTGATAGAAACAACAGTAGGGTAGGTACACTATCAAAGCTGCGTTAACCTAACTGCGATGAGGTCGTACTCCATTCAAGACCTACTTGATTTCAAGACCTACAGGGTAAGTGGAGGGTGTAGGGTAAATATTCTGAACGTGCGAGACGGTTTGTTGTAAGCATGACGAAGCATGTAGACGAAGCTCAGGGAGATCTAAAGAATAATCATAGGCTTCGTATATATGTTATTAAAAAAGAGAACTTCAATACTTAAGTACCACTCTGTAAGAATAATCTCGCAGTTCTTAACATTTGTAAAACAGCTCTTGCGTGTAGGCAGCTTTATCTTACCTTGAACTCCTTGAAGTGACTCCGTCCTTATCTGATTTTTTTTTATTTCTGAGTACTCTCAAGGATCACTATGGTCTAGTTTTGAAAGCTAGAAGTTGGACAAGTTATTTCGGCGGATATTTAGGATTCAATAAAGATTTTATCATTGTTTTTATGTATTTAGTTTGTTTTATTATGACATCAACAAAATATCGCGACAAAAGGCCTTGTTTTTTTTTATACGACTGCCAAAAAAAGGAGTGTTATGTTTTCAGGGTTCATGTATGTATGTATGTGATGATGTTTCTTTATTCCACCATAATTTCTAAACGCCTGAACCGATTTATATATATGAGGTATCGTTACAATCTAGAGATGATAAATATATTCATTAACCATTAAAATAAACTAATAAAAAAAAATATCACTAACATTCAATAATTGAAATTAACAATATCAGTTGAATGGTTGAAAATATTAGTTAACGTCGCGCGCGGCGAATGGCGCCGAGCGAACCGCGGAGGCACCCGACAGACGACGAGCGACAGAGACACGACATCAGCTATCAGTTGACGTCAAATCTAAATTGACCCCTAACTATTATTAATTAAAGCACATTTTTCTTTGATGTTTTTTATTCTTTTTCAACTTGTCATTTATTGAATAATTTTGGATGCACTCGATTGTATGTTCTTTCACTATAGAAATAAGTCTTTTTATTTATTACGATTTATCGTTCGTTCGCCATGTAATATTTTTAACTGATATTTTGATATGATATTTTTATTGTTTAGCAGTCGGTGGTTGATCGTTGTGTAGATAGGATTGCGTGGCGATTCGAGTGCAATATCGATGTTGTTAGCTGACGTTAATTAATTTTATACAGTTCTTAGTTGATTAAGTCAAAGTCAAAGTCAAACATTTATTTGCACAATATAAAGTAAGTAGGTAATTAGGTTTTCATTGAACATTAATAAAATGCCAAGACGTCATACAGAAATTTGAAGTCATTTTGAAAAGTGTAGTGAAGAGGACAAAATTGCATGTTGCAGAATATAACATATTTATAATTATAGGTCTTTAGTTTTTAATTTCTAATTATTTTTTCTTTGTGTTTTTCAAGTTAAGTTCTGTATTTAAATTTGTTTAGAATAATATTTATAGGAACTAAAATTATTAAAGAGGGGTGAATCTTCCATACATTTAATAATTACAAAAAAAGTCATATACGGCAGCGCCATGTTCCGTAGGAGGAACCTCAGTTACTAATTAGTTATCCATATAATGTCACTAGATGGCGGTAGTATAGATAGCATTTTAAATTAATCAATTACTTTTAGTTATTTTCTAGTAACTTACTTATAACCATAACTTTTGTCATCTCCTTAAAAAGCTCCGTGGCCTAGCGGCTACGACGACGCATCGTGCTGTAGTAGTGATAGAATAGAGAAAGCCTAAGTTCGATCCTTCGAAAATAATTTAATATTTTTTTGAATTTTATGTTCATTTATAAGTTTTTAATATGTTTATATCAATCTTACAATAATAATATACACAAAAAAATAACTAGTTTTTTGTAAATATTATATATATTTTTAGCGCCATCTCTCTATCCCATCTTTTTTTCTATGAGAGGCACATCTATAATATTATACAATATAGTCTATAATTATTAATGTTTAAAAATTAGTATGAAGGAAAGTTCTTTGAATAGTTTTAAAGTAACACTTTAAAAGAATTATTCAATTTAACGTACATTTGTTTAAAGTTACTACTTCGATAAAATTATTAACTGATATTTTCAACCATTAAAATTAACAGTTAAAAATATTTATCAATTAACTTTTAACGAATAAATATTTTCAACCATTAACGCCATCTCTATTACAATCCTTGCATCGTTCCGACTAACAGGCTAGTAAAAATTTGGAAATTCAACCCCTCTGCGATGAAAATTTCAGTTTTATTAAAGCAGTTTTGATTTCTTGAATGAGTGAATGAGTGAAATTTCACTTTTATAAATTTATATTTTAATACGTGAAGCAAAAACGTTGTACCCGTTTTTACGAAAATTGCGCGGCTCCGTCCGCAAGTGTATGTAATCAATTTAATAAAACTACCGAAACTACCCATCGATTTTTTTTGTTTTAGTTGATGGCTTCGTGCGATTAGCACATTTAGCCAGTGTCAAAGTAATTTTTCTAACAAGTAATATATAAATAAACAATATTTCTTTTCTGTATGATGATGATGAATGATAATAGAAATGAGAAGTGAGAAATGATATACCACCCAACCCCTCGAGTATCTCAGTAAAGATGTGGGGCTTTACTAAGTCCTCGGGCGGACTTCTTAAGAGAATTTGAAAAGTGACATTGCACTGTTTTGTTTCATTTGCCAACACTCATGCACACTAACGAACACTTAACGGTTAACAATCCACCATTATTTCACATTATAATTCGACATAACACAAATTTTAGAAAATAAAACAAAACCGCAGACATGACTATTCACTTTCCCGCCAAGAAGTCCTTGTTTGTATTTAATGCGGCCGACATCATTCTGTCAGAGCCAATCCAAACTCACATTCTATCTTTTTTAATTTTTCATTGATTAGGATACAATCCGTGCAGCCTTAATATAAAAATTACGGTCGAATTTCGACCACTGGGCGACCACTAGTACATATAAATAAATACATGACATCTTGTTTTTTTTGCCTTTTTTGTCACGGCAGTCGTGTTTTTTAAATTTTTTTATTATTTATTTTTTTCTTTATCTTTACAGAAAGAGACATTAAAGTACAAATATATAATAACTATAAGAATCACCTTGAAGTCTCATTTGTACTAACAACGATGCTCGTGTTATATGCTAATGTCATTTTCACACGCATGTAGCCTAAAAATAGTTCCTAACGCCTGTATGAAAATAGTTCTCATGTTTTTTGCTAAAATATCAATACCAGTGTTTACAATGTTGTAATAAATAATATTTGAAAATATGCCAACCTCTTTTATGGCTTACTTTATTGGTACCTTCATCGACAAACTACACGGTAATCGATGGGTAGACTTCTTGGCGGGAAAGTGAAGTCATGTCTGCGGTTTTGTTTCATTTTCTAAAATTTGTGTTATGTCGAATAATTATGTGAAAAAAATGGTGGATTATTAACCGTTAAGTGTTCGTGAGTGTGCATAAGTGTTGGCAAATGAAACAAAACAGTGCAACGTCACTTTTCAAATTCTCTCAAGAAGTCCGCCCGAGGACTTAGGGAAGCCCCACATCTTTACTGAGATACTCGAGGGGTTGGGGGTATATCATTTCTCACTTCTCATTTCTATTATCATTCATCATCATCATACAGAAAAGAAATATTGTTTATTTCTGTATTACTTGTTAGAAATATTACTTTGATCCTGGCTAAATGTGCTAATCGCACGAAGCCATCAACTAAAACAAAAAAAATCGATGGGTAGTTTCGGTAGTTTTATTAAATTGATTACATACACTTAAAACAGTTAAGGTTTTATATACTTTACTTTAGTAGAGACCTCCGATGATGCGTTTAAACCAAACAAGTTATTGAAGTAAAGTACCCTGATTAGCCTTGTGCTCACTACAAGTTAATTAAAACTTGCATTTAAATTGTTTTATATAGATACTGTTCGTGACTGGTTGTAGCCACTACAGGTCGGCCGTTGTGCTTCGATGTGGACTGTATTAAAACTCGATTCTTGATTATTTCTTCTTTATTCTTATAGCTGGGGTCCGGAGAGCTCACACAAATCTGCTCTGACCGGCCGTGACTTAAACACATATTAGGTTTGGGAACTAGCGACGTTGTGGTACAGCTGCCGGCCCATGTAGGTAGCTTTACATTTTTGACCTAATCAACCTAAACCAACTACCCACATGAGCCGTCGTATTTTATGCAGCTGTCCCTTTCGCTCGGACCTCTCTTTTCCTTACGTATTAACATGTACCCTACGGTATCTCTCGTAATCTGGATACCCTACATATTTATAATTTTCTAAAACTTAATTACTTATTTTAATAAACTTTTCATAGTGAGGCATTAGGCCTCTAGGCACGTTTACCTGGCCCTTATAACTTTAGAAACCTTTAAATCTTTACTTTTTACCAATAAAAAGCACAAAATAAAAATCATTTATTATCAATAACAATAATACTTAATTAACGCAAATATGTTAACCGTATTACATCTATGCCGTTTTACTTGCTAACTAAACTTATACAATAGAGACTTCTGTCCGTAACAGGCTCCCCCCGGCGCAGCATCCGCGTAGCCTCTTCACTCCATCGTCAGGACAGCCAGTCTCGTCGTCGGTCGTCGGAACGTGCCGCCCTTGGTGCGCACCTCTGCGTTGCGTACTTCGTTGTCAGGTCCAGGAAATATCTTCGTAACGACGCCTCTGGGCCATACATTGCGGGGTAGTGTGTTATCCACAATTATGACCACGTCGCCTTCTTGTACGTTGCGTCGCTCGGAGTCGTGCGTGCCGCCGCGCGGTATAAGTAGTGGTAGATACTCGCGCAGCCATCGTCGCCAGTACTCGTCCGCCAGCGCCTGCGCCGCCCGCCATGTGTTTCGGTCGGCGCGCTCGCACGGCCCAGTGGTGGGCAGGCCGCTTGAGCTACCCAAAAGGAAGTGATTGGGTGTCAGCGCTTCCGGGTCGTCGATGTTCACAGGGACGTGTGTTAGAGGCCGAGCGTTGACAGTGTGCTCGGCTTCAGCCAGTAGCGTCATAAGTACTTCTTCACGCGGAGACTTTTCGTTGAGCGTAACGCGCAGCGCCGTCTTCACCGTTCTCACCAGCCGTTCCCATGCGCCGCCTTGGTGCGGCGCACCTGGCGAAATGAAACGCCACTCTGTGCGTTGCGTTAGCGCGTATTCTCGTAGCGCTGGCTCCCATTGTTCGTATGCGGCCTTTAACTCTCGGTCCGCGCCTTTAAAATTTGTTGCGTTGTCACTATATATAATCTGGGGCCATCCCCTCCTGGCCGCCATTCGTCTTAGAGCCATAATCGCAGAGTCTGTAGATAAGCTCGCCGCAAATTCAATATGCACAGCTCGAGTAGTGAGACATGTGAATAGCGCCCCCCACCGTTTCTCATGACGCCGGCCGATAGTCACAGTCATCGGGCCAAAGTAATCGAGGCCACAGTTCGTAAATGGCCGTACAAAGGCTTCCATACGTGCTTTCGGTAGGTCACCGTGCACCGGCGTCGTAGGTAGCGTCTTTCTCACTTTACAAAATGCACAATTGAACGCCACAGATCTCACAGCCGGCCTCAGGCGTAGAACCCAATATCGTTGTCTTATTTCGTTGACGACGCGCTCGTTGTGCGAGTGGTGGGCGCGACGGTGCTCACGTTCTAGTAGCAACCGCGCATACGGGTGGCTGCCGTCCAGTATTACGGGCGTAGTAGCGGGGGCAGACACACCCGCTGCCCTTATTCGCCCTCTCGCTCGTAATACTCCGTCTTCGTCGATGAACACGTCGAGTCGTCGTAGTCTGCTGCCCGCACGTAGTTTGCGGGACGCTTTGAGGCGGTCGATGTCGTCTGCGAAGCTCTCTCGTTGCGATTCAATGATTAGTAGGCGCTCGGCCTCGTTGATATGTTCAATCGTCATCTTACTAGCGCGGCGGCGGCATCTCTGAGTGAATAGTAGCACGTTCGCCATCGTTCTCACTAAACGCTCGTAGGAGGAGAAGCGTTTAGCATCGGGCACTACACTACTAGCACTCTGCCACATATGCGTGTGCGTTACGCAGTGTTCACTCTCCGCGCTGTGTTCGTTATTGATGACGTCACTCGTGGGCCATTCCGTTTCGTTTTCGTATAAAAATGCCGGTCCGACAAACCACCGATCATTTTTCGTTTTCGTAATCTCATTGCCGCGCGTTACGTCGTCCGCGACATTGTGAGCCGTAGGGACCCATCGCCATTGTGACGGCATCGTCGTTTCTGTTATCTCAGTTAAGCGATGCGCTACATAGGGGGTGTAACGCACCGTGTCGTTATTAATCCATTTCAACACTGTTTGTGAATCGGTCCAATATATGATTCTCTCAGGTTGCCATCTTTGTTCATTCAATACTGAACTCGCTAGTCGCGTAGCTATCAACGCCGCTTGCAACTCCATTCTCGGAATACTTTGTTGCTTTATCGGTGCCACTCTGGCCTTAGCAGCGACGAGTGCGACTCGTATTTTGCCATTTTCACCCTTCATTCTCCAGTATACTGCAACGCCGTAAGCGACCTCGCTGGCGTCACAGAAAACATGTAGCTGCTTTCCCGTCACTCCCCCCGTATGTAGAAGCCGGGGTAGACGCAGACTACGTAATGCCCTCAATCCGTTCAACCATTCATGGAACTCGCCGGCCTCGTAATCGGGTAAGGCCTCGTCCCATTCTATTTTTAACCGCCATATGCCTTGTAAGATGATCTTTGCTCGTATAGTATAATAACTCAACAATCCGAGCGGGTCAAATATTGACATGACCGCGCTCAACGCCTCTCGTTTAGTTGGAGCGCGCCTCATTTGCTTCACATCGTCGTGTACGCGAACCATCTCGGTATTAAACGCCAACTCGTCTGTAGCAGCGTCCCATAGTAAGCCGAGCGTTCTTCCCCATTGATGATAACTAGCGCCGAGCTGTCGGGGTGCTGTGTCACGGCTTTCTACTGGCAGCTCACGCAACACGCACGGTCCGTTAGAGTTATAACCGGCCAGCGTGAATCCTGCCTGCGCGTGAACCTTCGCGACCTCCTTTATTGTTTCAATCGCTTCTTGTTCGGTGTCGAAGCAGTCGACGTAGTCATCCATATAATGGTTCTTCGTAATCGCTTCGTATGCTCGTGGATACTCGGCAGCGTATGCTTCGGCGTTCGAATCTCTCACGCTGTGCGCTAAGAAAGGTGAACTCTTCGCTCCGAATATCATTGACGTCATCTTGTAGCGCGTAGGTGGCTTCGTTCGATCGGCGCCCCTCCACAGAAACATCTGAGCGGGTTGGTCATCTTTACATATCTTAACTTGAAGAAACATCTCTCGTATGTCGGCCGTAATCGCGATAGCTCGTTCGCGAAATCGTAGTAGCAGGCCCGCCAGGTCGCGTAGTAAGTCGGGACCCTCCAAAAGCTCGTCATTTAGACAAACTCCGTTTGCTTCGGCGGCCGCGTCAAAGACAACTCGTAGCTTTCCGGGTTTATTCGGATTCGTTACGCCGAAGTGAGGTAAGTACCATAAGTGCGGGCTCATTAAATCGCTCTCGCTACTTTCCTCGGCATAGCGTTTATCAAACAGATTCTCTATTTGATTCGTGTAAGCTCGCTTAAACTCGTCAGACTTGTCCATCTTTCGTTCTATAGATTTCAATCGTCTCAGTGCTGACTCGTAACTTGGCGGCAGCGTGACGTCATCACGTCGCCACGGTAATCGAACTTCGTATTTTCCGTTGACTTTCCTTGTCGTCGTATTAAACAACTCCACGGCGCGAGCATCACTCGGGCTCACTCGCTCTTTCTTCGTTATTCCCAGTGAGTCGATTTCGAAGTGCTTCTTTACCATAGCATGGAGTTCGTTGTCGGGTGAGAGAGTGCGCGAGATCGTCGCGCATTGCGGCGTGTTTACGTATAACACCGCAACCGTATTACTCTCCATCAGCACGCTTGACCGTGGCGCTGATCCGTGTATTACCCACCCCAGCTTCGTGAGCGATGCGATCGGTTCGTCTCGCTTGCCCTGTAGCAATCTTCGTGTGACTATGAGATGCCAATTGTCTGCCCCAATCAATATTTGAGGCTTGACATGTCCGTAGCAGACGTTGCTGTTTGATAACTCTTTCATATGTGCGTATTTCAAACAATCGTTGTGCACCGTCTGTCCGTTGAGTGATAAATCTTTCATCGTTCTAGCTTTAATGTTAAATCGTTGTTTATTCGTAGTAGCAATCAACTTTATATTCACCGTCTTGGTCTCGCACGTCGTTTGTGTATTTACGCTTCGTATTTGCAAATCGTTCGCCGGCCCGTCCGCGCCTACATGGTCCGCCAGGTCTTGATCGATCAGTGTGACAGTCGACCCCTCATCGAGCAGGGCGTATGTGTCGACTAACCCCTTCGGTCCCTTGATGGTAACGGGACACACTTTCAGTAACACCTTAGTAGCATCGGTCGAGTGATTAACCGACGCCACCATCTCGGTTTCGTTCGGCCTGGTGCGGTGTTCGTGTAGCAAGGCGTGGTGGGGGTGGCGGCAACCGTCAACGCCGCACAGATCGCGTTTATCGCATTGTAGGCGACGGTGTTTCCCATTTGCACAACGGAAACACACTCCGCTTCTCTTTATCCATTCCCATCGTTGTTTAACCGTCATGGTTTTAAAGCGATCACATTGCGGCACGTCGTGACGTCCTCCACAACATAGACATTCTTTGTTTATGACGTCATCATTCGTTGCGTATACAGCTGTGCTTTTCTTTCGCTCGAATCGTTGCTTCACGTTCGCTCTCGTCTCGGTAATAACGTTCTTTCTCGTAGGGTTGTAGCTTACGTATGCATACTGTAGGGCTCTGTCGGCCTCTCTCATGAGAAAGTGGGATAGTGTAACGATCTCAGGCTCGGCATAGCTTCCGTAATCAGTTGCGTAGTCGCACCACCTTGAGCGTAGGTGCGGTCCGAGCTTGTCCACAACTTCTCGCGTTAACATCGGATTTCGTAAGTAGCCTCTGTTATCGATATTATCGAGTATGCACACAATGTTTTGTAGTTTGATCGCGAACGTGTTCAACTCACTGGCCGTCGTGCCGGGTCGCGGCAGTCTTTTAATGTCGTCCAGCGCTCGATCGATTATCACTTCTGGCCGTCCGAAGCATTGCTCGAGTGTTTTCATCACAACTTCCGGGTCCACGGCCGTATATAAAAGAGCGGACACCGCTTCCTTTGCTTCATCTTTAAGACAGCTTCTTAATCGTGCCAAGTTCTCGGCTTTACTAAATTTAAATTGTCTAGTCGTATCGCGCATTGCCGCTTTGAACGGCAACCATTCGACCGGCGAGCCGCTGAATGTAGGCAAATCCAGCGCCTGTCGTGGTACCGGCCGATTATGCATCATTTTCTCTAGTGTCAGAGCGAGCTTAACCATTCCCGTGTCGTCATTGTTCGTTTGGTCACGGGGCATCGCCTCTTTCACTGCGTTTTCATTTTCACGAACGTTTTCAATATATGGCGAATAAGTGAGGTGGCGACCTCTGTCCATCTCACTTGCACGCGCATCCTTTTGTCTCTGTCGCACATTTCCGACTTTATCCGTATCGGGTTCATGCGCGTTCCGACGCCGATCCAACCATTCATCCACTTTACGTTGGGTTACATCGGCGGGTAAGCTCTCTGGTTCTATACCCCCTTCTTCTTCAATAACGGCGATTTCGTATGCAAGTCTCTTATTAATCATTTCCGCTTCCAATTGTATTTCTCGCCGGCGTACTTCGGCGAGTCGCTCCTCCGCTAGAAATTGCGCTTGTTTAATTCGTGAGGCGACGCTCGTTGTTGATCGTACCGACGGCGGCCCCGCTCTGGGCGCGTCGGGTGGGGGTGCGTCGTCGTTGCGTCTAACTTCCGTAGTGGCGGTTCCGCGTTCAGCGGTCTCTTGGAGCGGTTCCATTGGCGTCACGGTTGAGGCATTGTTTGAGGGTGATGCGGGTGGTCTGTCAAGCGTTCGTAGTCCCGTTGTCTTCTCGGCTTGGCGTTGATTTCGGGTGGTCGGCATCTTCTTTCTTGCTGCCCCTACTCCTAACAATCTCAAACGGGCACGCTATGTGGGGAGCCCGTCCAAGGATGGAGTTCGTGCGGGAGTGGAAAGGTAGGACCTACCCAGCAGAGAGTCGACGTAGACAACGGGGCGCTCGCGTATCGGTTGGAGTGTCCGACAGCTTAGGCAGTGCCTACAGAAAGGACCCCCGCTCCACGACAAACCGTACTGGCGTAGCCGGACTTAAGCTCGCCTTGAAAAAGGCAAACTGACGACCCTGTCCGATAAGTCGTCCCGCCTTGAACGGCGTTTACTCAGAACGCCCACCGTTTGGCACCGTTAGGTGGTGAGACGTTTTTGAGCCGCGGTCCACCCGCGTTAGACTCGTGACAGAACACAAGTATGTGGTATGTAGTCAATGCGTTGGTGGTTACGTTGGTCAATGCGTTGGTGGATCTTCAGACTGATGTTGATGGGCGAAAGCTTCAGTTCTTCAAATCCGGCTCGGAGGATCAAAGATACTGTTCGTGACTGGTTGTAGCCACTACAGGTCGGCCGTTGTGCTTCGATGTGGACTGTATTAAAACTCGATTCTTGATTATTTCTTCTTTATTCTTATAGCTGGGGTCCGGAGAGCTCACACAAATCTGCTCTGACCGGCCGTGACTTAAACACATATTAGGTTTGGGAACTAGCGACGTTGTGGTACAGCTGCCGGCCCATGTAGGTAGCTTTACATTTTTGACCTAATCAACCTAAACCAACTACCCACATGAGCCGTCGTATTTTATGCAGCTGTCCCTTTCGCTCGGACCTCTCTTTTCCTTACGTATTAACATGTACCCTACGGTATCTCTCGTAATCTGGATACCCTACATATTTATAATTTTCTAAAACTTAATTACTTATTTTAATAAACTTTTCATAGTGAGGCATTAGGCCTCTAGGCACGTTTACCTGGCCCTTATAACTTTAGAAACCTTTAAATCTTTACTTTTTACCAATAAAAAGCACAAAATAAAAATCATTTATTATCAATAACAATAATACTTAATTAACGCAAATATGTTAACCGTATTACATCTATGCCGTTTTACTTGCTAACTAAACTTATACAATAGAGACTTCTGTCCGTAACAGATACCGTTAAAAAATACACACATAATTTTTCTTTAGTGTTCGTCTTGTCATCGTTTTACCATTGAAAATGGTTATCAGATGCAAATCGCCTAAGAGGTATTTTTGGTCATAGCTCCGAGGATTTTGGGAGAATCGAGATGGAAATTTGAGTTGAGAAATTTATCGAGACACGTGTGAGCGTTTGAATTTTGAAACTCTGCTAGAAACTTTTTTTTCACTTTTGAAAAATGTAAAAAAACCGGATTTTTGGGGGGGTGTTTGTATACTAAATGTAAATATTTCAAAAAAGGGTCTTAGGGTATTAGTTTAGCTACAAAATGGCGAAAAAATTTTGAAAATCGGTTAATAATTGTGACCAGGTGGTCCCTTTAGATTTGGTATTATAGAAAAACGAGTGTAGCTTCTTTGATTATTGACCGATCGTGCGTCATGGTAATGGTGTTAAAAGATGCGGATGTTGGAATTGTGTTATTTAAAATAAAATGTTTTCTTTTTCGTAAATTGTTGTATTCATTTTCAATGCTCCGATTCTTGCGGGGACTGCGAAATCTGTGAATTTTTCTTATATTTTACTTTGTGTTATCTGGAAATACGTAACGGTAACTCAATGTTGTTTTTTGTATGTTTCCAGTCTTATTAGTCTGATAGATTGAGTGGCTTTGATTATATCAAAGTTAAATGGATTGACCTATATTCCTATTATTACCTGCGATGTATTGTGCATTTCTTATTATTTCTTCAAATTCAGGTCCTGCCTTGTCTTCGCGTGTCGTGGAGGTATTATGTAGTGGCAAAGTCCTTGACTAGTTGTTGTCACACCCTGGTTTTTGTTTGTTTTTGTTCTATTTTTGTGATTCTTTTCTTCTCATTGTTTGTTATGTGCTGTGTCTATGATTGTATTGTAATTCGTGTGTGGCGGCCAATCAATGTTTTCCTTCTTTCTTTCTTTCTTTCTTTCAATTGGACCGGTCCTTGACCTAAACTCCCAACGATGTTCTGCCAACTTGCTTGATTGGAGATCGAGATTGGGCCCATCGATTCCCCATTCTGTCTTCGGTCTCGTTCATTGGCATTACTGTAATAGGGCGCGCGCATGCGTGGCGGGTTGGCATTCCCGTCTCAGTTTTGCGTCGCACCGTGCGCGCGCAGACGTATTGCGCGTTTCGTTGCCGCGTCGCAAGCGCGTTATATAAATTTCACCTTCGTCTCCTCCGAAAATCAACTATCAAGCAAGTGCATTTCGAAAAAGCTTAACCACATTCCTTAGTGTATGTCAGTGTTATAAAGCAATCGGTAAGCTGCATACGGTTGGTCGATATATCAATTGTTCAGTTTCCGTAACGTACCTACATCATTTACACCGATTTCACTTTCGGAACCGATGCACGTGAAGTGACAATGGACTTGTTTGTCGAAGTTTTTTTTTTCTTTTTGTTTATTTTTTAACTTTTCCATCTTGGACTCTGTACCTTCTGTTACCAACTGGCTCTCTGAATCATGTGTCCTCAACTGTTTTTTTTTAACTTGATTTGCGTCAATTTGCTAATTTATTCTCAACATCACTGAAAAAGGTCGTATAGGTTCTTGTGTTTTTTAATTTTTTTATGTAAACTTGTTGTTTACATAAGCTTAGAAAACATTCTACGTCCACATATACAGACTAGGAAGTAGTAAACAACTGTAACATCATTGCTAATTTTAGTTAACACTTACTATTGACTAAGTTGAAGTTTAAATAATTGTTAAAAGTGGCTGCTAGCCTGAACCGGTGCAATGTATGCATGCGGCATGCGCAGGCGCACGGATTTTTCGCTCTCTTGGTTGCAATAAGCCAATAAGGCATACGTTACGAGGCTGCGTGATCCAATGGAATTTTAATTGTTTGCGTCGAAAAGAAATGCATTCAAAGATTTCAATATGTTATTCTAACAGTGTTACTGTTTTAAAATTATTAATTTCGAATTGGATATGATGGCTCTTGTCACAATTAATCAAAGATTTCTTCTATGTTTTACGAGAGCTTCCGTTTTACGAAGTTTTACGAGACTGCGCTATCAAGAGGAATTTTAATGGTTTGCATCGCATAACAATTTAAAATAATATTTCAAAGTTAAACACTATAAAAGATTATCTCGCATTAATTAAATACCGTTACGAATCGTAATCGGAATACGTTTCGAATCTTCCATCATACAAAACAGTTCAAATAGCATTATCAAAGTTTTATTGCCCCAATTAATTTAAATTGGTATTCTATGCAATCATCAAATCAATCAATCAAATAAACAAAAACCAATAGGTACTTGGATTCTTGTAAGATAATAATACAAGTCAAATAAATATATAGAATGTTAACGATAATATCAATTAAATGGTTCTCATTCTTGTTTTAATCGTTAGAATAGGAAAGAAACCACCACACTAAATCATTTTAAAAGGCGAAGTGTGTCTACGAAAACAATAATTGATAGAAAGACAATGTTATAAATCGCATAAATTCAGTAACTTATACAAACTTTTTGCTTTCCCAACAAATGTAGTATAGAAACTCACCTGTCTATTGATTAATATCCGCGGGAGGGCCCTGGTGACCTGTACTACAGTTTTCTTCAAACCTCCTCAGGCACCAGTCTCTCACAACAATATAGGTCATAAATTAAAATCATAAACCTAAAACTACAATTAGCACTAAGTCGTAGAATAATTAAGACCTATTTATTATTTTGGAGAGAAAATAAACGATTCATTCATTCATTCATTCATTCATTCAAACTTTTTTTAAATGTTTTCTGTAAGTTTCACGAAAACTGGCTTATTGATTTGAAGGAATCAGATCTTTGAAGTTTTTGTAGGTTACCGAAATGTAAAAGAGCTTTAAAAGCAACAGATTTTTAACTTATTCACACAAATTATGTATGTGTTTATATTGTACTACTTCCCTTCATTCGTATTTCACTTACCTGTGAACGCATCTCATCTCGATGAAGGTTCATTATGTTGATGTGTAGTTTTATTGTTATCAAGCCAAAACTAGCTTCGCGTAACTGTAATTTAACGAAGAAAAAATGCTATTTACGCGATGGTCAGACAAGTAGCACGGACAACTGTATGTTCGCTCATAATAAATGTATGTACATATTGTGATCAGGGCTACGAGTAGAGCCAACTAAGTTTCTACCGATGAGTCTATAGAATTATACACAATCAAATCTTACTCTACACACCAACAAAGTTTTGGTAAATGTTCCGTAGTAGGAAAAAAAGCTTAACCTTTGATAGCCTCTGATCAGCAGCGCCGCCAAACAATTGAAATTCTATTGTGTCTGTATTCACGGCAGCAGACGGATTAATAACGTCTTTTAATCGATTTTTATATATTTCAAGCGGTCAGCTTTGAACAATGGTTGAAAAAATAAATAAAATATCATTTAGTGGATTTTAAAAAGTTTTGTCATAATTTACATTAGAATTGTTATTTTTTAATCCAATTATACCTACAAGGCAATCTAATCAATTAAGCAACCAATATATCTATAGATACAAACAGGATACAAAAGATACCATTTTCTATTTAATTTTACGTTCTGGCAACCTTGACTGTAAAGATGGCTATATTTTTTTAAATTTTAAGTTAAACCTACTCGTGTATGAAGCTGGAACGGTTTTCTTTACTTTCTTGAGTTAGTTTTTGCTTTTTTTGTTCTATCTGTATATTTCATCACCATCATCACTAACTCATTTGTCTCCACTGCTGGGGCACGAGCCTTCTCTACGAATGGGAACACCATTGAGAGAACGCGCCATACAGACGGGACCGACGGCTTTACCTGCCCTCAGAAGCATGGTGGAGCTCGAAATGATACATTTTTGGTCACCCTTCCGATGACACGCTTTTTTGAAGGTTGCTTAACTTCAGCAATCGCAGTCAAAGTGCGTTAACCGCTGCGCCATCGAGCTCCTCGTGTGTCGGTATTTGTATATTTGGGTGCAGGCAATCCGATATAAATAGCACAAGCGGCACAATATCTCTACATATTTTTTTACTGTCAGCCCTTTCCTTGTCGAGACTCTTACTAAGAGATTTTTGCGGAGTTGTATTTGGCATTAAACGCAAAAGAATATGGGTCTTACCAATAAACTAAGAATAAGGTGCGAATAGTTATTCCGTGTTTTGTTCCTGTCATGTAAACGTCATTTCAAATTAGAGTAAAAGAGACAAAACACGGAATAACTATTCGGACCTTATTTTTTTGTAAGGCACTATTACACTTTTAAACTTTCGCGTTATTTAAACAAAGTTTTATGACGGATTATCGTTAACGGGATTATAAGTATGACTAAGTAGTTTGCGTTATTCCCCGTTATAAAACTTAAGTAAGAAATATATTTTTCGAATTTCTGCACCACAAAAGTCATCGTTTTGTGTTGTACAATTTTCGTGTACACGACATTTAAATAAGAAACTTTTACTAGAATATCAGGCGTTGTCATCAAGTCACTTCCTAATTTATTATCTGCCACTACTTAGTTCACAGTTTTAATATTGATTAGATTGCGTAAAATAATATCTGATTTGCGTACAATAGCAGTTGCGAGATGTTCCTAGTTACCGAATACGTGGGCCCCTTTACGAATTGTTCGTCTGTGGGCTTTATTTATGCGAATTATTATGTATAGAGAACTGTTGGGCAAAGTGTCATGAAATAAATAATACTTGTAGTGCTCTGGGGTAGGTTGCACCAAAAACTTGAATCTAGATTCAACTTAGCTCTGCCTAAAATATACCTCTATCTTCTTCTAATAATGTATTATAGTTATGTTTTAATCAAGATTAAGCCAAATCATCATCAGCGTATAGCAGGTGCTAGAAAATATTGCTATTTGTTAGTACGTCACAATTGACTTCCGGACAGAAGTATGATTAAAAACATCACCTACAAATAGTACTTAATTTTCTTCAACTTCATTTTCTATTTGAGGGATAACGTTCTTATAACTTTATGATGACCGATTGAATTCTAGAAAAAGATCGATTAAATCCACTAAGGCTTAATTGTTTCTAATTATCCCTGTTAACTCTGCACCAAAAATATTTTTATTTTCCAATGACATCATGTGCACGCTACGTGCTCCTCTCACGGCCCGGTGCCCAGTCCTCTTCATTGTGCGATGTTGTGATCACGCCACTCGCGATGTCAAGAGTTCACTTATAAGCATATTCTGCATTGGGACTCTCAGCGACCTCGTGTCTCGATAGTGCTAGTATTATGTCAACATTATATTCGGCAGATAATACGACTCCACAGACATTTTTTGCTTGCTCAAATTTTTTGTATCAAAATATATGCTTAAAATAAATCTAAATTATCAATGTCATTATTGTAATGATAAGGAATTTGAAGTTGAGATTTTAAAATAGCTTACCGTTGAAGTGTTAATAGATAACATTTGTTTATCTGATAACAGGACACACGTTTAAGTAGTTACCAATAAAAAAATGTATGTTTGTTAATTACTTTGTTGTAATGTTCAAGGTGAAAATAAAGATAGAATTCAAATTGTTGTTTGATGAATTAAAATATTTCAAGTTTATTATTATCTTTCGTTCACTAGTTAATGTAAAAAGTAAATTATATAAAACTGATGCTCACTCCCGTCCGATTGCAATGTGCCAACACCGAAGTAATTCGGTATTCAGGCTACATACACCTTTACCGCGCGCTTTTCGCGTTTGACTCGCAATTCTTTCCAATGGTGTCATCAATTTGATCTTTGTTCTGTTCATCAGTTTATCGTTGAACCAATTAGGTCTTATTAATTATTGTATCGTTTGTGATGTTGATAACGTCGGTGTGTGAGCCTGCGTTATCTATCACGCGGGAGACTTCGCACATCGCTTGTTACGGGTCAAACAGTAAATACAAGGAGGGTGACATATAGTTTGCTTCAGTGAGCGCTCGTCTCTCATGGAGGGCGGACGTGTTTGTCGGTTCCGAAGAAGTGTGATCGTTTAATGTACAAACAAATTTTACAGTTGTTATAACATTCGTGATAGTAAATAGTATTTATTCAAAATTAATTCGTTAAGTGATCCTTGGAACTGGACTGTTGGTGATGTAGTAGAGAGCAAGACTGGCAACTGCTCAGAAATGGAAACTATAATAAACTTGTGGACGGTGGTGGAGAATGTCAGGGTGGCCAGCGGCGCCGCTGAGCTGGCCATCTTCACGGCCATCCTCTACTGGTTCTTTACCTCAAGGTTTGTGGATATCCTTACGGAATGATGCATGTTACGATATAATGGGTTCAAAAGTATTGCTAGTATTGTTTTGCTTATAAGTCATTATAATAGCCTTTATTATTATAACTAAAACGGCTCATACTCGTAATTAATTGTTGAAAAATTTAAACTTGTAAAATTAAATTAAAGTCATAGGTCATCGTAGTTACATCTCTTTTCAAATGTTTTTTTTGTTGATTGCTTTAATACTATTTTGTGTTTATTGTACATTATGATACTTTAAAAATAATCTTAGAGTCAATCAAAACGAGAGTAACAATAGATGATTATAATTTTGAAAAATAAATAATGTTTATCGTAAATATTCTAAACAAAGTAAATATTATAATAATATAAATTCTCATATAAGAAGTAGTGATAAAAATTATTATTTTCTGTGTTTTACGTTGAGGAAAGAAAAACTTAGGGCATATTTTTAAAATGATGTAATATTCAGAAGCAGGTCTCAAACTAATAAAGAAATCAAATGTTGAACTTAAATCGTCACATGCCATCCGAAATTCCGTAATCTGAGCAATTGCTCCTGCCGAAAGTATCAAGTGTTTCTTTCGTACGCTCTGTTAAGGTAGATTGGGTCTTGGATACGAGCGACTCATATTCAAACTTAGTCATTTTTTTAAATTATTTCTCGATATTATCAAAGCATAATAATTTATAGAATAATTCAAATATAGTGGCACCTGTTCGACAGAAACCCGTGATCGACATTTTTGTCCTTTAATCATTAAAAATAGGGGTCATCAACTGGTTTTAGTCTTCAGCAACAATTGGACGAGAGGGCAGCATGTAAGCAGTTGGTTGGTAAACCAACTGCTTACTTGCTGCCCTCTCGTAGTATTTCAATGAAAATCTATGTTATTTTTTGCGACGATAACTTTGTCGAACACTGGCGGCATTATCCTATTATGTTAAGTTAAATATGTAACATGAAATATGTTATAATTACTAACGCCAAGAACTCTGAGGTATCACATCATGTCACAATGAGTAAAGATTATATAAAGTTGAAGATTATGTTAATGACAAAAATGTACGGATATAATTGTACATACATATAATAGTGCAAATAAATGTTATGAATGTGATATAATTATTGGCTTTTTTTAAATAAACTTGTATTGTAACACTACTTGAGAAAGAGACAGCCCTTGCCGAATTTCTTGCGGCAATTCTTGGTACAAGGTCTCCACGTTTACGAAGTCATGGCTTTGAATTGACGTTCAAAAAACACTTGTAAAAATTCATTTTGAATAATAATATTGAATTTTGAATTTCACTCACGCGTTGCAGACCACCCATTTACACATATTTCTACTTTTTAAAATAAACTACATCAACGCGCTTACCTTCTATCATAAAATGAGAGCAAAAAGTTCATTAGTAATCTCACCTGTACATGTTCGACCGCAAGATATTTCCATAATTTGATCTGCAAATTACTCGTCGTACATCTGCCGGCCGGTAGTAATGTTGTCCATCAAGTTTATGATGACTACGTTAAGAGCGTTCATTTCGATATTTTCTCACAAACTTCGATGTTTTTTATTTAAACCAATAAGACAATCTATAATGATAGCTTCTATGCTTACAGGAAATACAGATATCTTTGTATTTGGGTATTTATTTATTTTTTATTTTTTTCTTCTTCCTCCTCCAACATGATTGGAGCTAGTTTTAGCTATTTCTCTTTCATGCCAGTTCTCCTATTCTAATCCTAGTCTTTACTATAGCTTTATTTCTTATCTAGGTTATAAGGTAGCGGGTAAATAATTTTTTCAGTGATGTTGTATTTGCACTTGGAAGATATTTCAAACAGTATTTTTGCTTATTTCTATCTTATTATCTACTTTTATTTTACATTTCGTTCCCTTTAGGGTCAATCTTTCTTCAGTTTCTCTTTCTCTTTTTCTTTTTCTTTCTCAGTTCTTAAGTTTACATTATTTACTTATTTATTAAATTGGATATGGTTCATTTATACAGCAGTATAAATGCCATTCCTATTTTTATTAACTAATGACATATTTTTAGTTCTTATTTCTATTTTTAACTATTGTTACAATTTTGATACAATATTTCAAGAATATAGTCCTATGCTCTCCCGCTATAAGGGCTGCTAAATTCTCCGGTACCACCCTTATGCCTGTTTGAATCTCGATGTCAAGCCTCTCCAGAGCGTGTAAAGGGCATTCTGAGAGGATGTGTGGAAGGGTGTATTTATTTATTAAAAGGCACAGCTACAGGTTACAAACCAAATATAACAAAAAATTCTTACAGGGCTAAGTCCTAGCTCCAAGAACAGCCGGGCATAGCATTTGATAATAATAATAAATAAATACTATTTGAATTCAAAATAAAAAAATAGTAATTATGAAAAGAAAACAAAACAATCAGTCCATCATGGATGTACATAATATTTTCAAGTAAAATTGCAGCGTTTGGTTGAATGTATCTCATCAAATGTCTTGATTTTTTTTTTAAATTATCGTCACCATTACCATAATGATGCATTATGAACTCTCGATTGAAGAAGAAGACCCAACCCAAAGTGATTATTGTAGTGTTATTTTAAATGGAAGAGTTTGCGAATGACTTCTCTACCTGATGTTAAGCAGAAGCCGACATTGATGTTGATGTCCATGTAATCAGATGTTGGCATATTTTCCTTAATATTGAATTATTTAAGGCTGATATATTTTCTATTGCCCTTGTTGACAACTCTGATACTGATACACTATAATTCACGTAACGACTATCGGACAGCGTAATGTCTATTTGCGGTATTAACTTTCCATTGCGCGACGACTTTCATTTCATTAACTGTCCTGAACTGGTCTTCATACTTATATTCTCCCTGGTGGTCTACCGCTTGCATTGTAATGTGATCCTTATCACAATCATATACTTTAGATTAATAAACGGAACTTGCGTGGTGATTATCTTGTAATGAGTTATCTACAAATATGCAGTATCATTTATAAGAGTTTGTTTTTAAGGATTAAGAAAATATTTGTAGGATAATTGAAAATGATAACGAAAACATAACGTCTCTTAATTGTACTTTCAATTGTTTAGCTCGCCGATCCTGCCCAAAACGTAATTGTATTCTGTCTGTTTTAAGAGTTCTTTTAACTTTTGGAGTTTGCTAAAACTAGAGTTTAGGATAAAAGATCAAAGAAAAGACAACATAAACAATTCTTTACTACATCGAACATCAGCGGGACTGCAATACTTTTTTTTAAATCCCGTAGCTTTTAAGAAAAAAAGAAAGAATAAAATGTATACCGTACCGTATCTTTGTTCAAATAATCATGTTAAAACAACAACAACAACTTTTAAAGATTATGCAATAAATATTGAGTATCGAGTATCTCGAAATCAACTTCAATAAGTAGTCACTGGTTTACAACCAAAAAAATTTAAATGACTACAAATTTATATATAAGATCATATTTCTAAGCCAGTCTTTATTGACATTTGTTATAAGAATAGTCGCAAGTTTTTCTAATTTCGAAATAATATTGACAACTAATTTTGATCAAAATAGAATTTTGCCTATTTTATTCTAGGACAGTATAACTTCCTTTTAAGTAAAGAAGATTTTGTGAATCGATTGAGTTGTTCCATAGGTTACCCCCAATATAGGAAGAAACAAAATTTAACTCATAATAATATCAAATACGCAATCAAATCATATCATAAAAAAATAGTCGAAAAATACTGACATAATAGACTACTATCAATTAATATCTAGTGATAATTTGGAGATTACATTAAAACGACATTGAAGTCACGTTAACAAACACAAATCGGTTGCTACCACTCCATTTAGATAATATGTTAAATACTTTTATTGCCCTAAAGCAGAACTCAAGCTCGTTTCCAGTATCCTACTTACGCTTTTAAGCGTTTTATTGTATGGTTATCCTTTTAAATATTTAGAAATTTCGTGAATTTTTTTAGAAATCTAAATTGTCTGCGATTCCTTTGGTTTTAGGGGTGTCCATGAGCGGCGGTGATTACTCTCCATCAGGTGACTCGCCTGCTCGTTTGCCTCTTTCTTTTATTAAAAAAAATCCTTTGATTAACTGCCTTGCTGCAAATCTGCATTTACTTCCGATTATTCTGATACTATTATATTAATAAGCTCCTTTGCTACAATATTTTGTATGTTTAATGCTGTGTACATTGTCCTTAAACGCTCCATTTGTTTGTATCTTCGATTTTTCTCATCTCCATATTTTGTTTGGTTGTCTGCAATATATCACTAAAGAATCGTGATTTTTCACTTACAATGATAACTTTATTGATACTGCGTTAATGAGTCTAGTTCACGAAATCCACAGTCACAACATCGACGGTCGCTGTATCGAAAACGTTCCATCGGCGGGTCACTGTAGCGAGAGGACACTATATCGACGGTATGCTACTTCGACAGTACGCCATATCGAAGGTACACCATATCTAAAGTACGCTGCATCGAAAGTACACCATATCGGCGGTACGCTGCATCGACAGCCCGATCCAACTTAGACACAAGTGTCCAGAAGGTTGAGGAGGTCTAATAATTCAAGTTTTAACAAGTGTACTTTAATTTTTTTATGAATATTATTATGAATCTGAAAATGTTTACTGAACTTACCTTCAAAGGTACTGACGATGACGTTACATACTACAAAATTGGAAGAAAATGAAAAGAAAATGCCTTAAGTTTTTAATTTAGGTCTTTAAAAAGCTTTTTTACTTGTGTCTGGCTTGGATCTGGCTGTCGAAGCAGTGTACTGTCTATGGTGTACTGTGGATGCAGCGTACCGTCGATATGGCGTACAGTCGATGCAGCGTACTTTCGATATGGTGTACCGTCGATGCAGCGTACCGTCGATATAGCGTACTGTCGATGTAGCGTACCGTCGATATAGTGTACTCTCACTACAATGACCCGTCGATGGAACGTTTTCGATACAGCGACCGTCGATTTAATTCTTAATAGTAAATCTTTCTATAATGCAGTGTTACTTAAATAAAAGTTTTAAATTAAAATGCACTTGGGCTACATCTACTAGACTTAGATTGTAGATGCAATTCCAATAAATTGTTATTCTATTTCCTTTGTTCCTACAACTCTTTGTTAACAAAATTACTCTTTGTGTTTATATGCCTTATCGAACTTAAGTAGAGCAAGTTATAAATGATTTGTATATCTAAATCAATATTAAAGATAAGTCACGCATTTTCATATGGGCCTAATTTTTCGCCTTGATCTCTGTGTCTCAGTGCAAACTTGTTATTGTTATGTGATTGTATTCAAGTAATGACTCCTATCCAGCGATTCTTTTATGAAATTGTTATATTGTACTTTGATTGTGAGGTTGTTGAACTTTGCCTTATATTGTTTTATGATTACAGGCTTTATTATGCGTATACGAGTGTAGCGTATTGAGTCCACACTTACTCCGTTCCGGATTCAGTTTCAGTGATGGATGTTATTGGATGTTTTGTCAATATTGACACAAGGCATGATTCACTTGGTACAGCCCGTGCCATATATTCAAATGTTTGAAAACCTAATGTCGTAAGCATCATATTATTTTGAATAAACTTGTATATTTGACCTTCCTCCTTACCAGGTACAGATACGTCCTTAAGCGCTTTTTGACTCCCCAACGATATAGCCAACTTAAGATCCTTGCCCTTAGAGGCGCCCTAGGGTTATTAAGTCTCGTCTTTAGACTCAATACTTTATTCTTTTCCACGATGTTGAATACGATGTTGAAGTTGGTAGAACTCATACGGCCCGAAAAGTCTTTAAGTACGAGGACACGTTTGCCTGCCCTTATATAACTTCCAGAGATTTTTCGGTCATGGCTTGAGGTAGAGGCGGCTAAGCACATTAATCCGGTTACGCTGTAAAGGCAAAATTTTTGTGAGCAGGATGTGTGGTCTGAATCATAAGACTATTTTGGTTGTGTGAAAATTAGTAATCACTTTCGTTGTATGTTTTTTTATTCTGTTATCTTGACGCCTGTTTGGCCGAGTAACAAAGCGCTCGACCCGATATCTGGAGATCCTCGAACCTATGTCAGGTTTGTGATCATAAACCAATATTATCATTGCAAGCATGGTGATTGAGCCAATGCCCATCGATTGTGGTGATGGCTTCATTTCAATGATGGAGGCTTGTACTCAGCTGTGGGACAGTATATAGGCTATTACTTCTTTTATCTTGACTGCTACCTGCTATATGACGTTGACTGTACGACTTTTGTTGGCGATAACACCTGTTCACACGTGACGTGACTTATCGGATGTCGACTCCAATTTAAGTTATTGTTTAACGATCGTATAATTATCTTTACTGGCCCTCCATTTAACTATATTTAAATACCTACCACCTACAACAGTGTACCGATGACCTGGATTTGACATTTGGGCTATGTTGTTTTCTAAATTTAACGCGAAAATTGAAACTCTCACACATTAAACTCCTACACCTCAGTCTACTTGTGACCACAGACCCTGCAAAGGGTTCAAAACGTCAGGATATAACCAAACTGTAAAATAAACGCGAGTAGATCCGTAAACGTGGTTTCATTTCAATTTGGGCTATGTGGAAAATGCCAGAATTAGACCGATGAGACACGATTGTAGACGTTACAAAATTTATTAAAATTGCAGAGGCGAGCATCAATTGTAGTGATGACTTGGTGTCAATGATGGAGGCCTTTGCCCAGCAGTGGGACAGTAATAAGCTATCTAATACTTTTACTTACTACTCATCCCATAAGTCAAAACTACGTCTTGATTTCGAAGATGGAGGCCTTTGCGCAGCAGTGAATAGTGTATAGGATGCTAATTAAATTAGTACTAGCAACTTATCTTGCATTTACATCGTTTGCTAACATATTAAACAATAACTTTAACATATGGATATAGACAAGGAAACAAATTGCTTTTTGCGTTGCTTAGATTACGAAAAGTCGTGCGTGGGTTCGAACTTAACTGAGGCAAATTGAGTTTTTTCAAGGGCTATTTACAATTTGTGTTATTTAATATTTTTAAATCTCTAGAGAATCATTACATGTAAATGTATGTCTATCTATTTATATCAATCAAAGATCGGAGCGGTTGGTGCAAAGGAGATAGAAATATAGAAACAACTTGTGCTAAACAAGTATGCTCTGAAACTTGTGTAATGTGTATTCAGTAGTTAGATTAATAATAACAATATAATTGCACACAAGAAATTATAACTGACACAGTGACAGGGTACAAAGTAGGCGGTAAATCAACAAGCATAATCTTCCAAATGGGTGATAAAAGTTAGAAAAGAAAGAAGCTAAAAATGGGTGCAATTACAGGTGGGTTACTCTTGAAACACAATTGCAATAATCAATTTCCAATCCCAAATCTAAAAAGATAATATGGCACTCTTAAAAGCGATAATAGCGCTACATTGGAATTAAATTGCGTGGAAATTTCGCAATCCGAAATTGCGAAACTTATCCCAATATCGATACATAATAATCGCATTGGAATTGTATTGAGATTGAGTTTGCGTCAAGAGTAGCCTCCCAGACGCCTGCATATCAACCTATCTAAAACTGTCAAATGTCTTCAATATATGTTCAACCATATTCTATACACATAAAGGGTATGTTCCTATTTACACTGCGAGCACTGTCCAGTGCTCTTACTGGTGAGAAATTTGTTCCGTTATGGACTGACAGTATACTGCCGCAGTATCTTAGGGAAATATAGGACGTCATAAATCGTCGCCATTTTTGTACTGTAAGCACTGGCATTTTCGAGGTAAGGTGCTCTCAGTGCTTTGATCACGTGATCAACAGCGTCCAGAAATGACATGGATGACAGTATACTGGACTGCGTTCCGTTTAAACAGTAACCAGTATAGCTAACTATAAAGGAACGGCTTCGCAGTATACTAAATTTACGTCACACCTTACAGTGCTCGCAGTGTATATCGGAACATACTCTAAGTTCAGTAAAGATCACTAGCGCCGCTAATGGATTTAATTTGAAAACTGTTAAATTGGATTTTTTTCAAACATTGCGGACTTACGAATACAACGTCATGGCGTCATCGTCATGGCGATATGGCTTTGCTAATGCAGTGCCACATGCTGAGCCGGAGAGGCAAACATCTATTATTTAATAACTGTGCACTACTTTTAGGTTTGCTTTTGTAGTATTTTGTAACACCAAAAGTGGTGCACAATTATTAAATAAATACTATGAATGCTTTCCTGTTATCGGACGGTACGCAATGTTTAAACATGATCCGGTCCGTTAATAATTGTCAAATTATCAATTGGTGGCGCTAGTGTGACCCTTCGCCTTAAAATTAATTAGCATTACTTAATTTAACACAAGGAAAGTCAGCTTGTGTTAGTCTGAGTGTAGGCGTGTGAGAAAACAAAGAAACTATAATATAATAATAGTATCAAATAAAATACATATAAAAAATAAATATAATAAAATGAGTTATAATGTAATTTAAATAGGTAGGAAATGTTTCTGTAGATTGCTTTTGGTCTACTGTATTGTTTTTCCCGAACTCTATTATAATGATATGGTTTTATTATTAGTACTGCTAGTTTTATTATAACCAGAGGTCGGAATTAGGTAGAGTTATTTATGCGATTGTATCGAAATGTTGATATTAATATGTATCTTCCCGGGATATGGACAATCCCGTGTGGCCAACAATATTACAAATAAATAATAATAAAAACCTCAGAGATAGATTTAACATACAATTTTTATTAGTATTTACATTAATTCACAATACAAATTATTAAGTCTTAAGCAAATTCTCTAACTTATACTTCGCCTTTTTTATAAATACGACAATACTTTTGCTTCTAGCCTAGACTCGTGAGGTTAAATTTAGGTTAAAAATTAATCACGGGATTTGAGGCATATCCACTTTATTCTTTCGCTGTATGAAATCAGTGTAAATACATAAATAACTCTTTCTAATTCCGACCTCTGATTATAACCATTCGATCACGATAACTAATACGAAATTACTACTGCCATACACATTTCCGCTGATATCACATGAGTAGCCAACACACGGAAGGATTGATAGAAAATCTTTTCTCTAAGTACATATAATAATACGTGAAGGGAAATCTTTGTACCTATTTCCCCGTTAAGCTAACACATTGCGCGCACGGAGGAGAGTGCGATTAAGCATAATTTAAGTTCATAATAGAACAATGCTGAAAGATAAATTTTAAGTTTAAGGCGAAGGGTAAGTAAGGCACACTAGCGCCACCAATTGATAATTTGACAATTACTAACGGACCGGATCTTTTTTTAAACATTGCGTACCGTCCGATAACAGGAAAGCATCCACAGTATTTATTTAATAACTGTGCACTACTTTATGTTGCGTGGTTTATTCACAAAACGGGCTATCGCATTTATTCACAAACAATGGCCACTTTTGGTGTTAGCAAATGAATACAAAAACAAACCTAAAAGTAGTGCACAATTAATAAATAATAGATGTTTGCCTAGTGTCGGAAGGTCCGCAATGTTTGAAAAAAATCCAGTTTAGCAGTTATCAAATCTAGTGCGCCTTACCCTTCGCCTAAATAATATGTGTTACTATTTGTATAAACATTGTATACATTTTGTGAATTACGGTCCAATTTCGACCACTGGGCGACCTAGTAAATAATAATTTTGCGACGTTAAAGTGGTCCTAAGCAGAGACATTCTCAGGGAAATGTTTTTCTTCGCGCCGAAACTTAATGAGATTGCTTTGAATTGAGGGGCTTCCCTAAATAATCTAATCAAACGTCATTTAATGACTTGGCCATCGCATGGAAACACAATGTAGCTCACAATATATATATTATATTAAATTAGATTGTTTAGTAATTTTTTTACTTTTTATTTTTAAGTGTTAATTGCTACACTTAAGCCGAAATAAATATTTTTATAAAAAAGTGACAAAATTCAGCGCTTACGTCTTCAGCCTTCAGCCTTCCCGGTAGCATAACGGTCAATGCAGCCGCCCGGATTGCGGAAGACCCAGGTTCGATTTCTGGCTGAGTCGGGTGGGCGTTTAATTTTTTCACTGTATTTTATAAAAATATTTAGATTGTTTAGTGCGATTGCCAAGTCAATCTATTTATTAAAAACATTAAAAAAATATTGAGAACACAACTATTTACGGTAGAATACAACTGGGTTGCGAGACTTTTTACAAGTTTGTTTTTAATGGTATCTCATTTCTTTTTGTAGATAGTCTAACTTTTTTTCCTTTCCGGTACCATCTAGGTACCTATCTTCACCTATTATTCCATTATATTATATAATACATACAGGTACTCTGATTCATTAACTGCAAATGTAACTTTGTAATTCTATACATTTATATGGGATTACAAAGTTATTTATGCAGTTGGTGTATCTGAATCAAAAACTGGACCGAAATTGCGAAATATTTTAGTTTTCCCTTGATTTATACACTAAACACTCGTTGTATTTTAAATTTGAAATTGAATTTGAATCGGCCAGTCAGCGAGTGACAAAATTGACAAAATTAAGAAACTTTGACTAGTTATAATTCTTAAACTAATGGTTCAAATTGAATGAAATTTGAAATATACCGTATTTATACAATGCCTGCTTGGTTACTGAAAATTCACTTCTAGTTTTATCAACAAGGAAGTTATAGGATGTCGAAAATGGCCTGAACTGCTTCGAGAAAATGATGGTACGGCCGTGCCGCTTTTTTGCTCGACTTGGCGGGGGCTCTGCTGTGCCCCCTAGATCTAATTCCAATTTTACTATACATTACATGCAGACTATAATTTTCAAGTAGATTAGCTACTTGAAAACAGTTCGCAGTTTTGTTCGCAGTTTTTATGTAACCGACATGTTTCACTACGCACTACTTGCTACGCGATCAATGACAATCTATGTTGTTTATTTTTAACGTTCTTTTGGTAGTTTAAAAATCTTAGTAAGTTAGTAAATAGCCTTTATGTGGTCCCATTGCTGCTGAGCAAAGGCTTCCATCATTGATATTAAGTAATTAATTATTAAGTCATGGTGTAGTGGCTGGCGACTTCTCCTCGGTACAGTCTCCATATTCTATACTAATATGATTTTTCACCGTAGTACCATAGTCTACCATAGTCTTTTAAGCGTTCAGTAATTTTACTTGCATGAATTGATGCTGATTTAAATATATAATTGTTGATTTAGATTTTATATTCAGATTTATATTGTTAATGGTATTTTAAATTAATTATTTACATAAATTGTATTAAGTTATTTTATTATTGAGATGTATTTTATAAATTCTTCATATATTTTTAATGTTATAATCATTAGTTTAAGGCTTAAGGCATGGCGATTGTAAATTAGCTTATCGATAATTCGGTAAAACATGCAAGTGCGATAAATATTATATTATGAAACGAAAATGTACCATGTTTTCTGCAAATAAATATATATATTCTATATTCGTAGGACTTACGAAAACATGGTTTGGATTAAACGTTCAAAGGCAAAATAAAAATATTTTGATTTCGATGGATATTAGATTAATCACCACGCATTTGATCTTGAAATTTTCCAGGTTAATGTTTTTGGTTTTGTAATCATCATCATCGGCCTATCTTAGTCCACTGCTGTAATAATGTAATAATTTGTAATAAATAATGTTTTTGGGTAATTGGTTTTGGTCCGCCTGCCCCCCAACCGCCTAACTCTCTCGCTTTCGATCGCTTTAAAGGCGAGGCCTTCGCCTAGCGTTCTAATATAATATCGAAATACAATACCGAATAATATCGAAAGCTATAGCCTATAGCTTTCTATATTGCTTTCATATTGCTTTCGAAATGACAAGATGACGCCTTCTCCTCGCCTCGCCTTCAAAGCGATCGAAAGCGAGAGAGTTAGGCGGTCGACCCCTTGGTCAGCTGTCTAATTATGTCACCATATATCATCAATGTCAATTTGATGTGTTCTGACATTTACAGAATGAGATAAGATTACGGTTGAAGTGCGCTTCCACCTTCGGCCATAACATCACTTCAACTTCAACTATCTAGAATTTTTTTTGTTATTTTAATTTTTGCATTAATTGAGACTGGTTGGTTTTTTCTTATTTACTTACTTACTTACTTACTTCGCTGGCTCAGCGACCCGCAGTGGGTCTTGGCTTCCGACGTTAAAGTACGCCATTTTTTTCGGTCTTGTGCCAGTTCCGACCATTTAGGAATCATCAATATCATCTATCAACATATGGTGTGGTGAAGGCGCAAGTCCTTAGCTGTAGAGAAGAAAAAAAATGCTATTTTCGATAATCGTATTAGTTACGTAAAAAAACCACTTATGGTGATGAATGTCGTTAACTAGAATTATTTCACTGATTCCGAATTTCTGAAATCAAATATATAGTGGTAAATCATAAAAATGCATTTATCATGCAAAACAAAAAATACATGGTAAACGTTGCTTCCAAGATACCGGTCAGAAGGCACCAAACGTGATGATATTACCTATAAATAGACTGTTGGTTTTGCCAATCTCTTAAGACAAGTGAATTTTGTTTGCATGGTCATTATTATGTTAACGTTCAGTATTAATTCAGTATAGAGGTATATTTACAGTCTGCTCGTAGGAGCGCGCGGTCTTACGGCTCCCGCTTACGACCGTCTTTGTAGGGCCGATTTTTTCTCCGAGGTTTTAGTACCGATTTTGTCACTGACTTTTCGTGGGACGTGTGCATTGCATTGCAACATAAAATTCAATACGTTTCATTTTCACCGACTAAAAAATCGGTCACCCATTTTCGGACGTGGACCCCGGGCACTTACGGTCTATATAAACTTTAGTTGTACAATATACGCGTAGTATACCTTATGCTTTGATATTTATAATTTAGGGACTTTTTATTTGACCGAGTCAGCTTAACAAACCGCTAATGGTAAATTGGTAAGCGGTCACGTCCAAGTCCAACCTATAGTATTAGACGCTTAAAACACCACGGTAACTAAATATTTTTCTAGTAAACAGATAAAAGGATGGTAGCTATAGTAGCTATAGTAGTAGAATCCAACTAGATTACAACCACCCTTGTACCTATTTCTGCCGCCGAGCAGCATTGCTTTGCACTGTTCTGTCCCTGTTTGAAGGATGCTAGACACAGTAAAATTATAGGACATAGAAGCGCCAGGCTTTGATGCAGGCTTCAGGGTTGGCTGCGCATGATAACTTTGGTGTCCCAAGCGTCCGTAGGCTGGGATGGCCGCTATTGAGGCGGGACTTAAAGGCTCTTTCAATTTAGGCGTTTTTTGATTGACCGCTGCCGCACCTTTGCAAGGCGTTCCATATTTAAATAGTTAAGCAGCTCGCGTTTAATAAGAAAACGCACGGCAGGCAGCGGTCCGACACAAAACATCTAAATTGAAAGAGCCCTTACTCGTCCACGGTCGCAACTAAAATGTGCTGGCCACTTCTTAGTTGCTTGTAAGTTAGTTAAGTTAAGCTAAAGAGATGCGAAAGTGCTTTCATATCTTTGCTGTCGTCCTTCACTTAAATAACGTAATCTTTCTTGTTACAGTCGCATCGCCGACATGCTTGAGGTGCTCGGCGAGCGCGTCGGCAGCTGGTGCGGCGGTCGCGACAGCCCCTCGCTGCGGCAGAGCGTGCGCCCGCGCCGCCGGCACAACGACATCTACGCGAAACTCGACGCCGAGCATACGGTGAGCAAACGGCTAGGTCTAGAGGGTCTGGGAGGATGTCAGCTGCTGGTCCGGCTGAGATAAATCGTGTGTCCGTGCGAGCACACGGCTATAGCTAGGTTTATCTATAGAAGGGTCTGAGAAGTCGTCAGTAGCTGGAACGGCTGAGACAGCCCCTCGCTGCGGTCGGCAGAGCGTGCGCCCGCGCCGCCGCAGGCACACATCACGCTAAAATCGGTGCCGAGCACATGGATGTATCTCTTGTCACAAGCTTCAACGTCAGATGCATGAAGAGGATAGAGATGTCTCATTTATTGCATGTAGCTTGTCCGTGATGAGAAATTTTCCTATTATCACATAAAGCATGCCTATAACTGCCACTCGAATGACTAATTAGGTGTATGTACGTTATCGTAATGAAATATGCAGCTGTTTAACGATAATATTGAAATTATTACCAGCGTTTGAGTACGAAAAGGGTAAAACAAAGACATTGTTGGAATATGGACGTCGTCGATCGTAGTACTACTATTATATTGTAAATGTTTTTATTTTAAAAGTTAGACATTTAATAACATTGTTGGTTTTGAATTTAAGCTTTTAAAAAAATGATCTTTCTTGTTTTTTTTAAATTATACTACTAAAGAAACTCGATCCGAACGCCTTAGTGGTCAACTGGCGAGAGCGCTCTGCCCGAAATCTAAAGGTCCTGGGTTCAATTACAGTGTCGAGCAAAGTAAGTTTAGGATTTATAACCCGTAACGAATCTTAAGCTCCTCCGTGTTTCGGAAGGATCCCAGTTATTGTTATATCACTGACTGTTAAACCCACCAACCCGCATTAGGCCTACATGACGGGTTATAGGGGTCCTGAGGGAGGGCCTGAACCCAGCTGTGGGTCATTTATAGGCTAATGATGAAGATTTTTTTTATTTTTTATTTATAAACAAAACATTACATATGTTTTACAAAAAGATGCAGCGTAAACTAATTTAAGTTTTTCCGCGAAAATAGTTTTAATAATAGCACTCCTAGTAGAACCCTGTCAGTCTAATGCCATCGAGTTAGGGTATAATTTGCTTTACGCGTGAGGTAACAGAGTCGTTACTAGAACGCGCACGCTGTAACTCGACATGACACAACTAGCGTTTCGCCATATGTACCGCACTGAACTACCGGCGACTGTATTGCAATAATACTGTGGTTCTGCCCATTGTCTTGAGTCTTCATAAGTAAAATACCGTCTTACAATGTTTTTTAAGTGACAAGCGCTTGGCCTTCATCACGAATGATGGTAAATGAGGATAATGCCAAAGGTGGAAGCGCAATTTACCTGGAACCTTGTCTTATACTCTCGCATATGTAGGAACAGAGTGTGACCAGTCTAGAGCTTGCCCCACAAAGCCCTCACTGTTCGAGCCCGCCGAGGCAAGCCCCCCCCTCACCCTCACCCCCCACCCCCCCCTCACCCCCCCACCCCCCCTCACCCCCCACCTCCCTCAAGTGGGTATGACGACTACTGTCATAATTATTAGACTTGCCCCACTACCCGGACACTTTACAGGAGAGCAGACCGCTTTCCAGGGCCATGAGGACTGCTGGTTACCCCGTATTAAAAAGGTCTACTAACACACCTTTTTCTTCGTTCCTATGATATGGGGCCCTCAAAATAAGGCGTGAAGAGGCACCATGTGGGCCGGCAGGGAGAGGTTAACAACTGGAGCTATGTCGTTTTCACGCTGCATCAGTCTTCTTCTTCTTAGATTCCAATTCTACTTAACATCAAGTGGAGGAAGTCATTCATTATATACTTATATGTTATTTATTGTCAACAGGCACGATCGTCTACGCTGTACCGGATAAAGGAAGGGCCTGTTGTGCCGGCGCCTCAGCCGATAAGCAGGCCTCCGGCCGGCCTGGCCTGCGCCAAATGTGCACCTCTGTCAAGGGTAAGTCCTCTATATCTTAGCATATACTAGTCCACATGTCTCTCCAAGTGCAGGCTACTGAGCACGTTCCGCAGCTACTCTCATCCAGCTCTTGCCAGCCACCCTGCGAAGATCGTCGCTCCATCTAGTCTGATGGCGTCCTACGCTACGTTTGTCCTTTGTATACCTATGTCAAAACGTCGCACCATTAGCGCCCTCAATATTTTGATTCTTTGAAACGCCATCTATATTCGAATTTAGTTACTAATTTTTTACGGAAACGAGGATTTGATACCTACCGTTACCAAATACACACTATAAGTATCGTTAAGTAACGTTATTTCTTATAACTTATAAGTTAAATTGGTAGCGGTAATGCAGTAACGTTATCTAGTAAACTATGGTTACCTTATGCGCATTGAGCCAATCCGCTTAGAGCGGTTAGTTAATTTGCCGGTAAAAATTCCACCCAGGTAAACGATATCTACCTACCATAACGCTACCTTTACTATTAACGTTATCTTAGTATGATAGAGGTAACCTTACCTAATTTTTAACGGTATTTAAAGCCCTGGGAAACGTCAAGCGGGTATGGGTATAGCTTGGATGAGATGGTGTTGATTTGACACACAACGGGGTTACGGGAAGCGACAATTAAGTTTGAGTCATCATCATCATCAGCTCATTTTATGTCCCCACTGCTGGGGCACGAGCCTTCCCTATGGATGGATAGGGAGAACTGACCATAAACTACCACGCGGGTCCAGTGGGACTGCTGATGCAGCCGGGACTAACTTTATGGCTTTATGTGCCTTCCGAAGCACGGAGGAGCTCGAGATGATAAATTTTGGGTCACCTGCGCCATCAAGTTCCTCAAGTTTAAGTTTAAATTGTCAAGTTTCGGTGCCAAATCCATCGCGATAAGGATCGGCTGTAATCTCAACAAGCATTAGACTTGCTTTAATAGCTCTTCCAGAAATACTATCCTCAAGCATATTACCCACTGATTTGAGTTATGTATATGTAGTATGTAGGTACTTTGTTGTGAAGGTCAACTACAATAAGTTACAGTGATCCTTTAAAACTCTATCAACTGGAAAACGTTTGTTCCGAAAAAATAACAAAAAATGATATAATCGACAGTTAGTAGTGCGAGCGACGTCCTGAGACACCAGTAATCTCTTGAGTACGATAAATAAGTAAGACTTTCCACTTTCCACCAATCAAACCGAGTACAAACAGTAAATAGCTTTTAAAAAAACAACTGCGCACAAACAAAGTTTGATAGATTAATACTGATAACTAGTAAACTTAAGAAATGTATTATGTAAGAATGAAATATACAACACAACAATTCTTTTAACGACCAATTGTCCATAGTAAAATGATGTGCTAAAGATCAACCAATCACAAAGGATGAACAACAAAAAATCGCACTTTGGACTTCATTGTGTATGTAAAACATTACCTTCGTTGAATCTTTTGTACGTAGTATCCAAAACAATGAGTTTCTTATATCTGTTGTACTAACGTAGATCTATATTAATATAATCACTTGTCCTGACTGACTGATACATCATCGCCCAGCCTAAATCGCTGAAGCTAATTAGATGAAATTTTACTGTAGGTTAATTGAGTGACGTAACCAGCTACTAAGAAAGGATTTTACGGAAATCACACCCTAAGGGGGTGAAAGTTTTGAAGTAAAATACATGAAAATTGGTATTTGGCTTTTTGAAAAGAAATAAAGAATGACGTGTCTCAGGAATTTTGTTTATTTTCCTTTAAAGGTGTAGTAAAAAAGGAAAGAAGTTTTTACCTTAATTTTTTCATGTAATTCACATTCATGATTTTTTTTGTCACAACAAATTAATATTATCAGGTTCAGTGTGTTTTTTTATTGTTTTCAGGGTTTTCTTATTGTCCCTAATAAAGTTTTTGATGAATGAGAAAATATTGATTATTCTAAATCACTCACTTTCACGTTCTGCGGAACATTAATTGCAATAGCCACCTCTCGTTGTGTCATTCCTTGGTTGATCAAAGCTAGAGCATGTGCATCTTGGGCTGGTGTTAATGGCATCTTTTTAACTTTAAATCACGGACCCACAATATCACAAAAGTTAACTAACACAAAGCTACACTTTTCACAATACCGAATTCAAAACTTGAACTGATTTGCTCAAAAGTCCCGATTCGACTAAAACTTAGGAACTAACCCCGTATTACTATCAAACATAATGAATTACCCTCTTGAAATAAAGATAAATACTTTTTTTTACCTACCTCCAAAAGAAACATTTGTTACAAACACTTAAAATTATTGCCAGCGAATGATAAGAGCCTGGCCAAGATTCCGTGCCGCTGAGTGTATAAAGAGAAATAATTTTATCGATCTATAGATTCTTCAATAAAATAAAGAATGACCTGTTTAAGTATTTTTTGAAAAACCTCCCCTAGAGGGGTGGATTAAGGATGGAAAGGTGTATCGAAATCTGTCATTCCTTAAATTTTGGTATTTGACCTGGTTAGAAATTATGAAGTGTTTCAGGATTTTTGGAAAATGGTCCCTAAGTAAGGGATGACAATTTGTACAGTATGTTTCAAAACGGACCAAAATAACTTATACAGAACTATCACTATCTTTATTACGTTGTTTTGTGTTAGACACTTTTTACTAGTTCTAGCTCGCATGGACGGGTTGAAAATCTTAATGTTTAATTATGATCATCCTCATCATTATCATCATTTTATGAGCAAAGCCGCGAGCAAAAGCTAGTATATACATAAAGGTACATCACGATTATCACTAAAAACATAGGTTTACAAAAAACCTTAATCCACATAATAACATATAACGAATACAAATAATTTTTTGTAAGTTGCAAATTATGTTTTTAATATGTTTTTCGAGTAATTGTTTTGTCGATTATCCAGTCATCTTCATACAAAAGTTTGGAAATCACCAAATTCTCGTTCTCGTTATTGCAATCCTTCTAATTAAGCAACTTTCACATTGTGCAATCACCAGATGAGTAACCAAATTAAAATATCACTAGCTCCTCCGTGCTTCGGAAGGGACGCTAAACCGTGTTGGTCATGGCAGGTGTCAGAGGCAACAGTCGTTAAAACCGACAATTGTATACCCAATCTACCTAGCAGTGACATACAATACAATAGCAGCTTATGTAGGAGGGTCTAAGCTCAGCTTTGGGACGCTTAGGGTGACACTCACTTGAAGCTGAGCCGAGCTGTGTGGAAATCAACCAATAGAGTCCCTTTATTTTAACGGCTCTTCTTAGCTCTACTAAAATACCTAAGGGCGTCCGCTGCGTCAAGCGGGAGCACGGCGGCCATGTTGGTTCCTGCGGCACCCGCCGCAGGAACCAACATGGCGGTTTTGAAGCTGTCATTCTCAAAGTGCATCTTAGTGATCCTTCCCGCGAGCGGGAAAAAAAGGGACTCTTGGCAAATTTTCATACAGTTCTGCATCTGCTACACTCTACTTCAATGGAGTGTCAGTTACCCTTATAGGAAGAATGATTATTACATTTATGACTAGGTACTAGCTTTTTACCCGCGACTTCGTCCATATGGAGAAGTAGTCTATATCCGATACTTTTTTATCTGGGCGAAAAACCTCGTCTGTTCCAATTTGCTCTTTTAAAAGTTTTTACGCCATCCGTTCGTGAGACCGTATAGCAGAAGACTTTTTACTGATAAGATCCGCACGAAATTCAAAAAGGTCGTTCTTTTCTCTCTTTCTCAGTTTAAAATATTAGGGAATGTTTAAAGACTGAGAATTAAAAAAAGACAATGTTATAGACCAAAATTAAATCTAATATGAAATCATAGAAAACTTTCCATCACAAAACAAGCAATGCCTTGCAGTAGGTACTGAACTGATGCCATTGTTCTTTTTTTTTTGGAAAGGTCCAATCAAACAAAGACTTTTCAACAATTATACCATTACCTACTTAGCTACGAATCTATTGCGTGTTGACCATTGGCCTTCTTAGATTATACTCCAAAAGTATAATTACAAAATGCGTACACCTTCCGCATCTTGAAGTTATAAAACGATCTAATTTTAATGCAAGATTAATTTCGATACCACTATCAAAATTAGTTTATATCACACTAATATTATAAATGCGGTAGTTTGTGTGTATGTGTGTGTGTATATTTGTTGCTTCTTCACGCTGCAACGGATGGATGGATTTGGATGAAATTCGGCATACAGATAGTTTATAACCTGGATTAACACATAGGATTGTTTTTATCCCGATATTCCCACGGGAATGAATGAAAACTGTCAAAGCGGTACGAAGTCCGCCGGGTCCACTAGTATATAATATTTTGTTGACGATAACATGTTTGTTATTGTATTTTGAGTACGTTGTATTTTTATATGCGTATATGTTACATACAATAGAGTATCTATAAAATGATATCAGTAGATAGCCTGCTTATAACACTTTTTTAAGCCTATTTAGCCTACGTGAAAATGATAAAATCCCTGGTATTTTGTTTACTAACCGAATCAATCTTGCGTAGGTTTTGAAGGCCTAGTGCCAGTTATATTCGCCATTCGATTACGTTAATGAAAGCGAGTATTTATATGGCAAAAATGCAACTTATCTTGTTGGTCAGTTATCGGTAGGCACTGCTTTAACTTATGATATGCGCGAGCGCTGCTCAGCGCCGCCAAACAATTAAAATTCTATTGTGGGTCGTACCTACTCAGCACAGCAGACGAAGGATTAATGTCATACAAATTTTGTATTCTCATGGTAAGAGTAACGATAACTGTTACGTACTCTACACTCTGTTATTTTTAAGTCAGTCGCGATTTTTCCTTGTCTCTTTTATCCCCCTTTTTGCTTTTCTCCGAATAGTAAATACAATAATCTCTACGACTTGGAACCTCAAGTTTCTCGTCTCCCGTAATATCCACTTGCGCTGTAAGGATCTAGTATAGACGGTCAATACAAAATCCTTCCAAAAATCACGATAAAAACTCTTTTGCCCCAATTTCGAAACTCTATATAAAAAGTATCACTACTTACTAGTTAGTAGAAAACCATTTTTCACAATAATAATAATAATAACACGATAGACAGATTTTATATTTTATTATTATTATTATATCAGCCATAGCTGTTCCACTCCTGGGCAAAGTCCTCCCTACACCTTTTCCACACCTTCCGGTCTCCTGCAACATCACGCCATTCCTTCATGAACCCATCAAGGTCGTCCCGCCATCTTCGTCTTGGTCTATCTGGTCATCTTTGCGCCTTTTCGCATTATTTTATTTATCGGGCAAAAATGAGAACGGCGAAAATAGCGACTAACGAGGTATTATTACTACATATATTAAATATACCTCAATGGTTAAACCACAATCTTTAAATTTGCATTAAGAAAAATTGTTTTAAACTTTCAACAGACGTACCGCCGTCTATAATTAATTACAGATTATCTTAAAGCTATCATTGTCTGATTCCGAATTAGCGAGACTACCATCCTCGGCTAGTTGTTCCGTATTATTATCGTTAGGTATACCGTTACCATGGCCGCCCACTTTTTTTTTCGGAAGTCGACCTCGGTCTCTGCACATTGTATATTTATATTCCCTTTTCATTTCTCAGAATTTTTGTAATAAAGGTATATCAAGTTTCCAAATGGAGATTTCTACGGTGCAATAAAAAACCTTTAAAGTGCTAGTTTGATTCAACATTCGATCGCGTTAACTAAAACGAACGAAGCTTTGTAAGTATGACGATTTGACGAATTTAAATCTCACCTCGTTTATCACGCTGTTCCAATGCCATACAAATTCTCGTTTTTGTTGACTAGGTCGAATTATATTATATGTACTAACTCTTCGTCCGCGTTGATTCCGTTTCCATACAACAATTAATAATTTATTTTGTTTATCAAACATAAAATATAGCCTATGTTAAAGATAAGAAATTCCAAACAGTATCGGCGAAAGAATTTTTGGAATTGGCCCAGTAGTTTCAGAGATTACTTTCCTCAAATTCACAAAGACACAAACTTTACCTCCTATTATTAGTATCTATATTAAGAAATAGATAGATTTGCACTTGTCACCACGACGTAGAACAATGTAACCTTTGAACTTTTCATGAAAAACTGATGATTTGACACTTTTTGTCCAAAAAAATCGTGTAGTGGAAGCAGTGTCATTAAAACATGGCTAACGACGTGTCGACGGAGTTGTTAACGATATACCAAATGGAATAGCAGAAATAGTTTGCTTACGGTAGTAAGTGATTTCATTTGAATCATGTATAACAACTGTTTCTGTTCTTTAAAGTTGTCTTCTACGTGAAAATCTACGGGATGATTTTGAAGTTGTTATACTAGAGACGTCTAGAACTTTCTACTATGTATGTTAACAATACCAGCTTGATTTAAAAGTAGTGCCCCGTTTTTTAGTTTTAACTTAATTATGCAACACATGAATTCTAGCGATTTCATCGAAAATAGGATTTGAAAAGACAGTCTGCCTCAGGTTGGATTAGAATGAATGAACTTCTCTTACATCTTAGCTACTAGAGACTACAGACTTTCCTGAACTGTCCTGTCGAATTTTGCAAAATATGCTTGTTTAATACGCTAGTAGTATTACGTGCCATTTTTATTTTCAATTGTAATATGGCATTGTGGACTCAAAATAACAATTAAATATAATAAAAAATGTTATTTGTTAAAAAAAAAATCAAAATGATTTATTCAGTTTAGGCTTAAAAAAACGGACAAACATCGAGACAGGTGAAACTAAATAAAAGCTTGTAATAGCTCTTGTGAACGTCAATATGCCATCGGTTCGTAACTCTACTTAGAATAGGCGGTGTCGTCGCAAGAGATTTTAAATCTAACCTTAACCTAACACACTATTGTTTATTTGACATCTCGATGACGCAGGACCTTGAGTTGCCTTGTATTTTTTGGAATATAAAAAATACACGAGACGACACTGTCGACAACTTTGTTTGTTCCTGCAGCATAATGAGAAATAACTTTAGGGGCCGGAGATTCAGCCTAAAACTTAAAGCACAAAATAAGGAGACTGCAGACGACAAGCTTCATACAAACGCGCTCAAGCAAAGCACATATAGACATCCTCTCACGTACACGGAATCTCGCAACAGCTGCGCTCGGACTGTTCCGAGACATAGTATAGATCGCGCCAAACTTCTAGTCCCCTCTGAAGTTTCTTCGCGCAGCTGTACACAGTTAGGCTCTACCGTTCGTCCCCGCCTTCGTCCTACTGACGCCTATTTTTTACTGATGCGACGCGAATCGCGTCAACTTCAGAGGGGACTAGAAGCGATCTGTACTATTAGTTATTCTGTGTCCGAGATCTGTGTCCGAAGTAGATCGATGAAGCAGTGGTTAACGCGCCCGGTCTGCGAGTGCTGAGGTTAAGCAACTTTCGCAAAGGCCGGTCATCGTTGGGTGACCAAAAATATATCATCTCGAGCTCCTCCGTGTTTCGGAAGGCACGTTAAGCCGTTGGTCCTGGCTGCATTAGCAGTCGTTAAAGACCATCAATCCGCATTGGACCCGCGTGGTGGTTTATGGCCCGTTCTCCCTATCCATCCATAGGGAAGGCTTATGCCCCAGCAGTGGGGACATAAAATAAGCTGATGATGATGATGATGATCTGTGTCCGTGCAAGGGGTCTATGATGCGTGAGTTGCACGAGCGCGGTATGTATTGAGTTTAGGTAAGGTAAGAAGGTTCTTGGTCTCTTTATTTTGTGCATAAAGCAAGTAAAATACGAAAACGAATCTGCGATGTCAAAATCGTGGTCTCAGCTCGCTGAACGACAACAAAATGGACCGACAACATTGTTCCGTCGGTGAGAGGCTAAGGCTATTGAAACTGAAAGCAAAAAAATAACAATCCTAGTCCTTCATGTTTGATGAAAACCGGCGAAACAAGTTAACAACTCCACGTCCTTAAAAATAAAAGATTTTGACATTATTGTATAAGCGTCGGAGGCCAAGTGGCAAAAAGCTCGGCCCGATATACGCATTCCCATATCAGGAAAAGATTGTTTTGGATTTTTTTGATGCATTCGGCAAGGTCAGACAGTACCCATAAATTGTAGCGATGACTTGATGTCAATAATGAAGCCTTTTACCATGAAGTGGAACAAGTTGTTATTAGTCAATTTGTAACTCAACTGGACATTAATACCAATTTTTTTTTCGTATCCCGTATTAAAAAAGTTCTAGACATGAAGACCCTAAACTCAAAACTAGCTGTTATTGTTCACACCTCAACATTCTAATGACGTCATGACATCTTTGATTTAACAAGTTCAAGGTTTCTGTGGCATCACTCAAAGCATATTGTCGTAGAGACTATACTTTTACAAAACGTTGAATATACGAAAGTAGTTAGCTTGATTTATTGGCTTTCGTTTATTTTAATTTGTGAAAAAGTAAAACTTGTTCAAAGCTTAATTATACTTGACGTATTCTCCCTTTCTCTAGCATTCGCCTTCAAGTGTTATTTGTATCTCTATATTTTCGATTCGAACTATTAAGTTCGATCCGAAAATATTCGATGTAAATGCTCGATCGAGATGCAAGAGACGATAAGTTTAATAATTTCAATTTGATATATGGCAGGCATATTTCACATTGTTGTACATACTGCAGACTCCCAGCGCCAATGGAGTAAGTACCTATGTATGAGTACGGTCTGCAGACCTCCCCTAAAAATATATTTTATTTTGAAACCTCGGGATACGGATGTTGAAACTGAATGACGTAAATAGTCTCGGGTTTATGTTACAATGTGATTAACGTATTAATTTTGAGATATATGTATTATTGTTATCGTATTTTAAATTCCATATCGAATTATATCCTTAAATTATTATCGTACACACATAGACGCCTGCATATAAGACAATCCAAAACTGTCAAATTTCTTCAATAACCAACCATATGCTATATAGTTAAAGTTCTAAGTTTATTGAGGTGACAGTTTGTGGTAGTCTAGTCTGTTGCGCAAGCGAGTGTACTTAAATGTCATTATTAATACTACAATGATTTAAATATGTACTACATTTAAGGGGGTGCCGCGCGGAATTTTGAACATGTTTTAAGTCACTGGTGCTAGGCGCTGAATAGGTCATATACATTAAAAGAACTAGTGCAGGTTAGCTTGATCCTTTCACAAGGCCATGGTTGTCTTGGAATTTGAAACAAATACCCAGAAACTGCATAAACAATACGTAAAAGTAATGCTATCTAAAAACTTATTTCTTCAGAAACTTTGTAAATATAGCACAAATGAAACAATGATCCAACATCAAAATGTTTGTATTGATATTCCGCAGGCCACTGTTGTCTTATTTTTCAATAAAAAAATATGAATATGAAAATATTAAGACTTTTATTATTTTTTTCCCAAACGCCTATGATTTTACGAAAGTAAACATTGCTGTAATTAAATCACTAGCCTACTCTGTACAGAGTATTAGTGTGCGTGCGTATTCATAGTCGTGCGCCGTTGTCATACCACTGCCACGCGCCGCTCGCTCGCTATCATAAAGAAACTTGAAACTCGCAGTTTTGCGTCCGCGCTGCACCCCCTTAATTTGTCTGATTTGATTTGTAAATGATATGAATGGTAAAGACATCTAGATGTAGATCTTTTTTAAACAGGTGAATATCATATATTTATAGGTGAATATTTTTAAGTGCATTGGATTTTTATGATCTAGTATTGTTTTCTAAAGTTTACGCGGACACTATACATTGAAATAAAACAATTTCCTCGTGACCATGGACCCTATAAAAGGTTTGAAAGTTCAGTATTAATAAATGAACATCAAATGTGTAAAATAAACGCCAGTAAAGATCCCGTAAATGTTGTTTTATTTCAAGATATATAGGTGTTCAAAGAAATAACGCCAATGTTAAATATTTGATACACGAAAATTAAATACTACATTACAACTTATTTCAATGTAACTGGAGTGCCGTCACGCTCTACATTTTGTGCTTTACGGAAACTTTCTTTGAATTGGACTCATTGCCCGAAAATGTTTTCAATTTGGATCGTTTCCAGTTATCTTCTCTAATATTGAATTCTTAATTCTAAAATAGTAATATTTTTAAATGTTTTGTTTAATACGTGTAATACGTGTAACCAAAAAATATTTTAATTTCGTCTTCAACTTAAGTTCACTCTTCATTTATCAATATTGTTATCGGTCACAAGACGATTATTCATAGGCTCTTTATAAAGAACTTTATGTAAGTTAATGGAAAGCGATTAAGTGTAGTGAATTAGCGACGCATTACTCAGATCGAGTTGTATAATTTACTTTTTGGTAATCTCAGCTTTTGCCAAACAGTGGAACAGTTAGGCTGATGATTACGAAAACAAACTTAAAGTCTGGTATTATCTTGTTGCTAATGACTTTGAACATAAGTCCTTGTGTTATGTCGAATATTAATGTGAAATAATGGTGGATTTAATAATCCGGTTAATACCGTTAAGTGTTCGTGAGTGTGCATGAGTGTTGGCAAATGAAACAAAACAGTGCAACGTCACTTTTCAAATTCTCTCAAGAAGTCCGCCCGAGGACTTAGTCCCCACATCTTTACAGAGATACTCGAGGGTTTGGGGGGTATATCATTTCTCACTTCTCATTTCTATTATCATTCATCATCATCATACAGGAAAGAAATATTGTTTATTTATGTATTACTTGTAAGAAAAAATACTTTGACACTGGCTAAATGTGCTAATCGCACCAAGCCATCAACTAAATGAAAGAATAAATCTGTGGTATGGGAATGGAAACTATGACGTCACTATTTATTCCGTCAATTGAGTGATAATTAATAACTTTTAGGTTACAAAAATTCATGCTTAGATACAAAAAATAGGTTAATGTTTTGAAGATCTGTTCTACGGGATTTCATTATACCTTAATTATTGTTGTTGTGATGTAATGTTTACTTTTAATTTTATTAATATAAGTTTTTGTTACAAGACAACTGGCTTCGGTTGGACATATAAACATGTTTTTAGGGTTCCGTAATCCGTATCCAAAGGGTAAAACGGGACCCTATTACTAAGACTCCGCCGTCCGTCCGTCTGTCTGTCCGTCTGTCTGTCTGTCTGTCTGTCTGTCTGTCGGCAGACATGTCACCAGGCTGTATCTTATGAACCGTGATAGTTAGACAGTTGAAATTTTCACAGATGATTCTGTTGCCGCTATAACAACAAATACTAAAAAACAGAATAATATAAATATTTAAGAGGGCTCCCATACAACAAACGTGATTTTTTTGCTCGTTTTTGCTCTATATTGATAACGGCAACAGATAGACGCTTGAAATATTCACAGAATATTAAACATAAATAATTAATTTAAAATAAAACAAATATTTAAGGGGGGTTCCCGTACAACAGACGTGATTTATTTTCTTGGTCTTAGTAACGATAACAGACAGAAACTTGAAGTATTTTTATAGATAATGGTACGATATTGCGCACTAACTCGCGCACGAAGGGTTCGAGTTCGACTCGCACTTGGCCGGTTTTTCAAATGCGCGTGATCTTTGCAGATTTCACGGTAGCCATTAGTCATTGGTTGGGATCGCACCGTGTGTTTGTGGTTAAGCAATATTTGTTATGTGGTCGATCGTTAATTACGGTACGCCGTACTTTATTGGCCGTACTTTAATATTCGTCGTTTAGACTTTAAATTTTGGTTTGAGCACACAACTGGTCGAGAGTACGAAGTTTTGACAAATTGTTTCGTTATAGAACGGCCTCCGGGACTGTCAACTTCTAGGTACCATGAGATAGATACCTGGAAGAGAGATGCGGGTACTACAAGAAGCGAAGAAAACGTACAAATGCCAGAAAATGTTGATTGCATGATTTATAGGCTTTTGGAGTTGCAAATGTTTATTCATAAAACTCAGTGTTCGCTAGATGAGATAAACGCGCACACTGTTTTTACTGATTTTGGCATGGCATCTGGCATTTTTTCCCAGAAACTGATGTCTGTGACTGTGCAGACATTCTAGATTGCTGACTTCGAACGCCAGATTTTATGACGTGCGATTTTATCTTATGGGAATGAATACCTTACATATCAACTGTTAAAATCCTCGCACCATATAAGCCTTACAAAAAATCATCCGGCGTGAAATTGCTACCTTCGATCCAATGCGTGTCACAATAAGTGGAGTTGTTTGTACATCACTAATAATCTAACATTAAAAAATACACTGTGATTAATTTAAAAAAATGTAAAGCTTTCTCTGAAAATTATGTATATGAGGCGTAAATAATTGTCAAAATATTTTAAGATAATGTTGTCGCAATACAATAATTTTGTTGCATCATCATTGTATTTCAGTGTATAACCATATAGTACAGATATCCAATCTTATATAATAGATTTGGAATACGATAGCCTTCATTTACGGTATTTATATTCATTTACAATATGTTTAAAAATTTCTCTAAAGGTGTTCTTAATTTCTTGAAAACATTAAAGAGTATTTTAATTTTGTGCAAATCTCTCAGACGATTCTGATACACGAGAATCTTGTCCATTCAGTTAAGCGTAACGATTTAACGATGTTTGCAACGAATAAACTCAAAAACGACTGGAGCGATTTAAAAAAATATTTTACCATTAGAATGCTACATTAGCGCTGAGTAACATAGGCTATATTAAACAAAAAATTATCTGAAAATGTTTAAAAATAAAAGTACACCCGTGCGAAGCGGGGGCGGGCCGCTAGTTTTTAATATTTGTGGGATATCACGATTACTCTTTCATTCACTGTGCACCGTACCTACTTGTGCTACTATTCCACTTTCGCATCAATGCCGTCCACCTGTATGTGTATGTTGAGTTTCACGCTCAATGTGATACTTAATACGTTGTAATAAGATACATAATTTATACTGTTGTTATCGTAGTTTATGTGCGTTAACAATTTGAACAACTTTACCAACAATTATTTATATAACCTAATAGGGAGTCCCACGATTTAGACATATCGCGTGACGTACGCTTAATTGTAAATGTAGTGTAATGTCTTGTGCCGTAACTTTAAAATGCTGATGTTGTTAGAGAAATAAAAAGAGAAACAACAATAATTTGAACGAATTATCTTATTATACAATTTTGTTTCTGCTTCAAAGTTAATAAGAATAAGGCAAGCACAGTAAAAATGCCACCAATCCAATTATTTAAGCGCACAAAAATGCTCCAAGGTTTTCCTCATATTCGAATAGCTTTTGACTAGAAGACGTATAAGTATTGTAAGACTGACTAATGAAATAATCCTAACCTACAACAATAATTTTCTGCCAGCCTATACACTTATCTACTATAGACAAACTAGTGAAACTTGTTTTAAATTTTTTGTTTAATTTTTGGTTGAACTGTAAACCAACACAAAGAGAGAGGCGTGGCGATTTCGTATTCGAACGAGAAGATACGTAGGTGTGAATACGACAAATCGAGGTCCAATCCCCATACCTACATTTGTTTGTTTGTTGACCCCACTCCTATAAGCGCATTAGGTTACTCGAAGGGGTTAGCAGGACATTCATCGTACATATTAAATTATATTGTATTTATAGTTAAACATTCATAATAGTTACCAAAGTGAAAGCTAAAAGCAATTATTTAGCAAATCTTTAAACTAAGTATGTAATCGTACGTACAGTGCCATGATCATCAATCAAATATTTCTATTAAGCAGGATAAGTAAGTATGACTCGAGTACGACACATACTAGTATTAATTTTCATTACTGACCATGCGTGTGGTTAACATCTTCAGCGATTACCAATATTGATGGCTGGATGTTGACTAATTGTTCTTCTTCCTCTTCAAGATCAATTTAGCGGTCAATGTACATTTTGCCTTCAATTTGATTCGCACTACCAACCCAAACATTGATGTTACAGGTACTTTGACCTTAATACAATAGTATTAATTTATTCATTTAAAGCAACGATTCCATTAGTCCTTGCTTTTAAAGCGTACTATTCTTCCTTTGTCATATTTTTGTAGTAGGTATGCTTATTTAAATATTATTTGCATGAACATCTTTAATGCACCGTATTCTAGCTTATAAATTATTTATGTATTCATTGATATCTTATTTCTGCACATCAATCTTAACAGTAGCCTCTAAATTAATCAGACATAGCTCGGACAAGGGTAAGTCATGGTCGTTTGTTAATATTCCAGACACATGCCGAATACACACCTTGGATGTGCATTAAGGATATCGTCAGATTCCTATTGTTCAATTAGGATTTTCCCTTTATCGATTAAACGTGACACTTTCGATTGATAGATATGTTGGAATTGAAATGTGGACGTAGAAAAAGTATTGATGCTTTATTATTAGGATGAAACATATTTTTGGTTAGTTTAAGTACTTAATTGTTATTTCTTTATTTATTAAGAGGCTTATTATTTGCTTTATTCATTGACGATTCTGTAATAATTACTGATTTAAAATATCTTTCATCGAAACTTAAACTTAAGTTAACTTTAGTTTGTTTCGTTACATTATACGTTCAACAGTACCTTCACGTAAACAGTGAACAACGAATATATGAATATTAGCCGTTAATATATTTACGGCTAATATATGTTTTTAATGCATTAATTGTTTCTCTAAAATAATACATCGCATAATGATTGTCTGACTACGTTACCTACCCAGGGCATCGATACTACTATTTTAAGACGACCCCAATTGTGTGTCAGTGGCCTGATTTTGTAAATTTTCGCATAACACTACTAATGTCAACATCAGGCTACTGACTACCGACTACCTATTTATATGTTATTGAATTAGCCGACTTTACGCCCGGTGCACGTGCACCCGTTTGTTGACAAGTGAACGCTGCCGCTGGCTGTGTTCATTCATCCGCCGTGTTGGACTTACTGAACGCGCGTTTTATGTTCCAAATTTAAACACAAAGCATGCGCTCGCGACGGACGCGGTGGCGTGACTTCCATCCACCAACCGGTGAGCGTCGCGGCTGGTGCGACGACCTCGCGCAAGCGCAACACACTACTAGACAGAGACAGTGTACTAGTGAGTAAGATGTGGATGTGTGTCGGTTGTTTTGCGAGATAATCGCGAACGTTTATAGATCGTACATGAAAGAAATTCTTTTAAGAAACACGATTAACTGAATAGTAAACATTTCCGAAGTAGATCGTAATGTTAGGATGGAAAATTGTTATCAAATACCTACACGGAATTAAGAAACAAAATTCAAAAAGTATTTAAATAATTCTAACAAATTCCAAGATACATGATATATTAAACATAACTTTTTCGAACAACAGCACAACTTAAGAAAGAAATTAAGATGTGGAAATTTTGTACATGTCAGTCAGACTCAAGAGCACGAATTTAAGAATTCAGTTAATAAATGTTTAGTGCAATATGGCTGCACATCAGCCGGCACATCAACCTATCCAAAACTGTCAAATCTTCAACAAATGGTTTAACCATGTGCCATACACATAAAGGGTATATTCCGATATACATTGCGAGCACTGTCCAGTGCTCTTACCGGTGAGAAATTTGTTCCGCTATGGATTGACAGTATACTGCCGCAGTATCCTAGGGAAATATATGACGTCATAAATCGTCGCCATTTTTGTACTGTAAGCACTGGCATTTTCGAGGTAAGGTGCTCTCAGTGCTTTGATCACGTGATCAACAGCGTCCAGAAATGACATGGATGACAGTATACTAGACTGCGTTCCTTTTTAAACAGTAACCAGTATAGCTCACTATAACGGAACGGCTTCGCAGTATACTAAATTGACGTCACACCTTACAGTGCTCGTAGTGCATATCGGAACATACCTTTAACCATGTGCCATACACATAAAGGGTATATTCCGATATACACTGCGAGTACTGTTCATTGCTCTTACTGGTGAGAAATTTGTTCCGTTATGGACTGACATCATACTGCCGCAGTATCCCAGGGAAATATATGACGTCATAAATCGTCGCCATTTTTGTACTGTAATCACTGGCATTTTTGAGGTAAGGTGCTCTCAATGCTTTGATCACGTGATCAACAGCGTCCAGAAATTACATGAATGATAGCATGGATGACAGTATACTGAACTTCGTTCCGTTTTAAACAGTATCCAGTATAGCTAACTATATAGGAACGGCTTCGCAGTATACTAAATTGACGTCACACCTTACAGTGCTCGCAGTGTATATCGGAACATACCCAAAGTCTATTGAGGAAATTTGACAGATTTTGATAGATTAATGTGTGAATGAATATGAATAACAACACAAATTTATATTTATGTTGTTATTTATCGTGGTGATATTTCAGTGGCTTCATAAAAATTAACTATGCAAATCCAACGTCGCATAATTCGCTATAGACAAGGTTGTTATCTCAGAGTTCTGATTAATGTCCAAAGTCAAGACAATTCAAAAGAATAAATTAAGCGAACCGTTGAAAAAGAAGGAAAAGTATAAAGGTGGCTAGAAATTATCATTAGAAGACCATCATATCTGAAAATTTTTATATTAAAATACCGAGCATAATTTATTTAAAATGAAATACTTACGTGTTTATATCGTATATATAATATTCTAACAGAGTTTTTAGTATTATCAATGTGGTATACAATATGAAATTGTTTTTTTATTTATTGATAGAATCACATCTAATAGACCTAGAAATAGATAAAAATACTAACATGATTATAATATAATATAGATTTATCATGTTATTTAGGCACATAAATCTATATCATACAATTTTATCTGTAAACGTATCTGTTTTCTATATTCTCTTGTTGTGAGGAGCTCGATGGCGCAGTGGTTAAGAGGAGCTCGATGGCGCAGTGGTTAAGAGGAGTTCGATGGCACAGTGGTTAACGCGCCCGGTCTGCGAGTGCTGAGGTTAAGCAACTTTCGCAAAGGCCGGTCATCGGATGGGTGACCAAAAATGTATCATCTCGAGCTCCTCCGTGCTTCGGAAGGCACGTAAAGCCGTTGGTCCCGGCTGCATTAGCAGTCGTTAACAACCACAAATCCGCACTGGGCCCGTGTGGTGGTTTATGGCCCGTTCTCCCTATCCATCCATGGGGAAGGCTCGTGCCCCAGCAGTGGGGACATAAAAATGAGCTGATGATGATGATGATGATGATGAACAAAAATGACAGATTCTAATTCGCCTAAGCGACATATCAAAAAATGTTGTTTTACAAAGTAGGGATCTGTAATTGGCAGTAGGATAAGTATACAATGTAATAACTTAGTTTATAAAGTGCTGTAGATTCTATGTTCATATATAAATAAATAAAATAAAACATAATACATAAAACAATGCAACAACATTCTTAAAATATAATATCAATCAGCCTCTTCTTTGAGACACGTGGGAAGTGACTGTTAGAGATGTTATAATTTCAATCCACGTGTTGATTGCTTACAATGTAATCAATAGCGTGCCTAGCGATTGAGATATACATGCAAGAGTCCGCTTATAAATAAAGGTACCACAAAAAAAAATAGTAGAACTAGTATGATGAGTATGATGACCTCTATGTATGTATGAGTCATTCATATAAAAATAGTGCATAGTGCACACTAAAATTATGATTTGTAAACAGAGAAGTTTTAAGGTATGTCAAGAAACTAAATTCAAATGTATTTATTTATTTAATCCCGGATCGGAATACAATTTGTTGTAAAATTGAATTTATATAATCATAATATCAGTTATCTGCTATCCAAAATAGAATTAAATTTTAATTCCAGCTTATTTTGTTGATCCGAATTATATTCATCATCTTATTATCGTCCCATAGTTAGGTATGTACATGGATAATAGCTCTATGAGAAGAGGTGGCCAAGTCTACAGGCTAGCACAATGCGGGTTATGGGTCAGAGGTCTTGGGGTCGGATCCCAGCATTCACATCGTATTCTCGGTATGGTCGGTTGTAGGGTTTGTAATAAGTTCGTCAAGCTATTTATTTATTTTAAATTGTATTCCGACATTTTGGTGAATTTATTTGAGTTTATTTATAAAGGCACATTAATAGACAGAAAGCTTACAAGCTAACAATAACTTCTAGCTAGCTACCACCATCTTATCTAAATATGTCGTAATTATTCCACTATGTCGACTTAAAAAATGAAATTTAAAAAAAAGTAATTTACTATATTCTTGTTTCATCAAATTTGTGGTATTTCATCTGTAAAGATGAATCTACATGACCATCGGTTGCAATGACTGTTGGATAGATGGCACTCTGCTGCTATAAAAGCATTAAAAAAATTAAAAAGCAGCGGCAAAATTCAGCGCTTACGTCGTCAGCCTTCACGGTAGCATAGCGGTCAGTGCTGTGTCAGCTGCCCGGATTGCGGAAGACCCAGGTTCGATTCCTGACTGGGTCGGGTATGAGTTTAATTTTTTCACTGTATTTTTATATGTATATAATTTAGTTACCTATCCGGGAATTGGGAATCGCGATTGCATCCCGAACGCGTTAGCTGCGCTTATAAACCCCCCCTACTATTATATTATATTGTCACCATCGAAATCTTCTCTTAGTCATACAATTTGTATATGTTTGTCTCTGTCGCTCTTTCTAGTAACAGCAAAGCCATCTCTTTCTGATTTTTATTGATGATGTAAATGATCGCCACGGTTGGAACCTTGCCCCTGTCTTCACTAATGATGTAATAGTCAACGGTATTTTGGCGCAATTCTACGTTCGAGGAATTTGTCTCGTCTTTGCTACGTCTGTTTGTTTTCAAACATCTCATTCTCATTTGCGATTATTATACGCGTCGGTGGGTGAGTGTCAAAGCGCTCGGCACGATATACAGAGGTTCTGTCTTCAATTCACGGTTCTCACAAAGCGTGGTTATGGATTTTTCGTAGCCTGGGTACGTAATAACTAACCCACATTTGGCAAGCGTGATGATTAAGTTATTATATACGAGTATCAATTGTATCAATGATTTGATTTCTATGATGGAGGCCTTTGCTCAGCAGTGTATGTGTGTGTGTTTATGTACGCTATACTTAAGTTATTAAGTTAAGTTATTACTCATTAATTGCGAATATTGAGAGATGTTGTATTCACCGAATTGTCATTAGAAGTTAATGTGGATAAGCTTATTTAACTAACATTATCCTTTATTGTGTGCATGAGACACCTGTCAAGCATTATTGTATAAAACATAATAGAGTGCACATATTTACTGTGCACCGATCGTGGTGAAGTGAGTTGCACGTAAGCACTACTGGACTTAGGAGTTAGGACGTCTTTTGTTGTAATTTAAATATAAAATAAATAACCTAAATACAGTCTACTACAAATTATATCATAATCATCATCAGCTCATTTTATGTCCCCACTGCTGGGGCACGAGCCTTCCCTATGGATGGATAGGGAGAACGGGCCATAAACCACCAGGCGGGTCCAGTGCGGATTGGTGGTTGTTAAAGACTGCTAATGCAGCCAGGACCAACGGCTTTACGTGTCTTCCGAAGCACGAAGGAGCTCGAGATGATAAATTTTTGGTCACCCGTCCGATGACCGGCCTTTGCGAAAGTTGCTTAACCTCAGCACTCGCAGACCGGGTGCGTTAACCACTGCGCCATCGAGCTCCTCTTACAAATGATATATGGGGTTTTATTATTAAGCACCAGCGAGCCCTACAATTATCCCTCTTAATATCAATGTTTTGTCAACAGGAGTCATGGCAGGACCCCAAAGGTTCAGAGACCGGTGCAGTGATCAACGTCATGAACATTGGCAAGCAGACGTTCGCGAACGGCGGCGTCGTGTCCCGGTACCTCTGCGACTTGACGCAGTGCGCCAACCTCATCAGCTACGACTACCAGGACGTCGTGCCTAAGGTAAGCATTAAAAAACATACAAATTATAAGCTTCATCGTTGTCATAAAGTCACTCTTATAAGCTTAGGCGTAGTCTTCCGATAACTCTGCGACTTGACACAGTGCGACAGTGACGTTGTGCCTAATGTAACACGTTAACACATACAAACTCCCCCCTCCCCCCTCCCGACTATCCCGACTCTATTGACGGTACTGCAATAGCTAATAATAAAGACACAGGCTACAGACTTGAGCCTGAGCGCTTTTCTTCCCCCCTACGACTTAGTCAACCCGAACCGATTCCTAGCCTCAGAGACGCCTTCGAGTTGTTCTGCTCTCGATTCAGATCAAAATGTCTCGAAGCAACTAGTGGGGACGGAGACACGCTTGCGTGATACCATCCCCTCTAGAATGATGAAGCTCGATGGCTACGACTTGAGGAAACTTAAGTCTACGACTTGAGGAAACTTAAGTTTTTCGCCGCGCCGCTAACACTAAAATTATATATCTGTGACTATGAGTAATATAATGAAACAACTGACTCCATGTGTGGGCGAGTTCGAATACTGAAAGCTCCCTCTTAAGGCGATATGCTCTCAATTTAACTGGTTCTGCTCAATGAATCATGGCGCGAAATGTGGACAAGAATCCTAAGGTTAGGTTAGGTAATTTTAACATCTTTGAAGTTTGTCCAACATTTTTATAATGCCTACAAAATAAGAGAAATCTTGAACGATAAACTTCAAGTAATCTTACTTTTAGATTTTCTAATCGGTGGCACGGCTGACGATAATATTATTGAAATTAAAAGTTCAGAAAAAAAAATTGACATAGACGCCGATAACTAACTGACGCCCGGTCGGTAACAAATCCATAGTGTTACAACTGTCTATAGACTGCTGTGACTAGTTACCACAAGGCTTATCGTTTGTTTGCTTGTTTGTATGTTCAGTGAAATATTTATAAACGTTTCTGATGCTCATCATTGAGCCTGAAGATGGATCAGCCTATTAACAAACTCCATAAACTATAGTAATAAGGATGATCAGGTCATAAACCACTACGCTAGCCAAATGCAGGTTGGTAGGTTTTAAGACTCTCTTCTCACCACCTCTGTAGTCTAGACCCAGGGTTTCCGGGTTTTATGCCCAACGGGGGTAAATGTTTGTATACTCGGTTGGGATAGTGGTAGGGCTCGTTTGTCCACCTGGCTAGCTGACACCATCTTATCTTAATATGTCGCCATAACATCAATGTTTGTAGAATTTTGTGTTCTGGCAGCTAGAGATAAGATAGCCAGTAACTCAATAGTGAAAGATTCTGAATGAAATGCTGCGAAGTTCTTACTCGTAAAATATAAAAAGCACTCTTAAGACTACCAACAAACGAAACAACGGCACAACGTACCTTCTGAAGCACTAATAACCTTAATTATTTTCAGGTTATAAGCGATGAGAGCTTCCAAAGTGCCATAGAGGAGACAGCAAGGAAGGAAGCCAACAAAACGTTAGAGGAGAAGCGAGGCAGCGGCGATGCAGACTACGCCAGCATCTACAGAACAGTGCGGCAGAAGGCCGAGGCGCGGGCGCTTAGGGTACTGAGGAACATCAGCTCCGCCATGTCGAACAGCGTCCTCAAGTAAGTTGAACTTGAACTGGATTACTGTGGGAATGAAATAAAACCGCTTTCATCATCAGCACTAGCTCTAGAAATGGTGGGGTCATATACTATGTAACATAGACTGTCCAAACCTATTTCATTCTGTTTTCTTGTCGTTTTGTGGATATCTATTGGGTTTAAGTGGTGAATTCTGGTGTTTTTTGAACTTTTCAATAATTTTTTTTTTAAATCTTGGACAAATGTCAAACTTTTTGGGCATGAGTACATAGTAAGTATATGACTCCACCACTTCGCTGTTTTCGTTTGTCCAACCATGCGCCGAACACCCTGTATATTATCGGATAAAAATCATCAGTGTGAGTCATTGTTTGTTATAATTAGGGCGGTTCTAATTTATACGGGATTACCAAGCATTATGTTTGTCCATACTGTTATAACATCACGTTTACGAAAACGACATTTTGTATGCAATAGGGTTTGACTACAATGAAAATATAGATCAAACTGTTGTTAACTTAAAATAAAACCTATTATGAAGTTGTGTTATTGTCTTAATATTTTATTTTTGCTAAAATCTTTTTAATCTTTTCAGATTCGTAGCCTGGGCGTGTCATAAGGCGATAAGGCGTCTTGCAGTAGGCGGTTGCGGCACCCGCATTGCCTGCGTCGAGCGCCTGAGGCGAGCCAAAGCAGCGGGACTGCCGCTCATATTCGTGCCCCTGCACAGGTCCCATCTGGACTACATCCTGGTCACGTTTGCGTTGTACCTGACGGGACTGAGACCACCACTAGTGGCCGCTGGAGAGAACATGAGCATACCTTTGTTTGGGTAAGTTTTTTTTACTTAGTAGTTGTAATAGTAAGTCGATAGTGCCACTGCTGAGCATTGGGAGATTGCAATTGGGCATTCATCAAAAGAACAGTGCCCATCCTTGAACAGCACAACTAAATTTAAATAAACCGTAGGTACATTGAATTACTTTAATTATGATATCATTTTTAGCAATTCTTAAAAGTATGCCAGTAATTACAATTATTTATTAAGATTTATTAGTATTTTTAATGATTTTAAAAGGTTTCGGTATTAAACAAAGTTCCCAGTATTATTACAAACTTCATAATCCACAAATCATGCAAATCAACATGATATTTTTATTCTATTCTTTTCCTTTCATAATACACTATTAAATATTTAAAAATATAACAGTTCGCCTATGTAGGTGATGATTAATAATTATTCATGCTAACTGTTAGAGAGTACTCGACTTTGGCTGATATGTTTGGTAATAGTAATAGCTGGCGGACTTTTCATTAGATTTTTCTATCTCAGCATACATTTATATAGCTAGAACAATCAATATTTGTACAATATTTAAAAGTCCACTTCTGGGCCTGACGCTGTACGGCATTGTTTTTTTCGATTTTTCAGATTAGAGTAAAACGACAAACACGGCATGTTGCACTTGTTTGCCACCTCCTTTGCATAAAATCTCTTGCCATGCAAGTTGGTGATCATGAACTTAACTTCTTTTTTGTTAACGAAAACTAGATTTTGTACAGCTTGGCAGCAGCGCCATCTAGTGGCAAACGAGATGAGTTGCAATTTTGCCATACATATTCTGCTTTTCATTTAAAAAAGCGTGGTGATTACACCCATCAATTGTAGCGATGTTTTAAAATGAGACAGGGCTCATTAACTTCATACTCTTTGTTTGTTTTTTTTTCTTTATTAAGTACTCTTTTTGTTTAATCTTATTTTTTTTTTTTCTTATGTGTGTATTGTCTGCCTCTTCTTTTTGTATTTATGTGTGTTGTTAATAAATGTTTTTCTTTCTATTCGATTCTCTTCTTAAAATATATAAAAAAGGCTTTGCGATGTCTAACTGACTAGCAGTAGGACATTCGAGAGTAAGATTTGGGTTAGTCTCTCAGGCGACCGTGTGGTTAAACGTTGGTTTGTTGAACAGTTGGTTCCTGCGCGGCTGCGGCGCTTTTTACATCAGACGGCGAGTCGACGGCTCCGACAAACACAGCGATTCCGTATACAAAACGGCGCTCAGGTATTTAACCCTTTATAAGGCAGTGGCATATATATTGCCACCATATTTTGAACTTTATGCAATTGAGATAAGGTCGAAAACCAATGAAAAATTTGAACATGCGGTGCCTGTTAAAGGGTTAACAATTTAATTATTATTTTTTTTTCCACAGCAGAGAAGCGAAGAATTTCTTCTTTACTAAACGCAAAGACTCGTGGCAGTCGGTGCCATAATCACTTTTGTAAGAGGGATGCGCACGCGCAAATTACTGGACTATCGATAATACGGATTGCATGTGCTTCATCGATGCACAAACAAAGTGTTGATCGTTACTGATTATTGCTATACTTACTTATATTTACTTAATTGCATATCATGTCATGAGAGTAATTAGAAGTAATTTATCACATTTCAAATACCCCATTTCAGACCTATTGTTATCGATAAACGCACGTACACAAACAACGCGCATCTCTGTGTCTGTGTGACGTCATCCATAAACAGTGCAAGTGCGAGAGAGAAAATGATGTGCGCTGTCTCTTTTGTACGTTTTATTGCTCCGCCTGCCACGAGTCTTTGCGTTTAGTATAATTTTTATTATTAAATAAATGACGTTAAAGGTCATCTTAGGGTCGTCATACACGGGCTCGAGCAGTTAGCCAGCGATCAAAATACTCGGGATCGCTTGAGCAGTCTTAGTGAAGCTACCATTTCACCAAGCGGTCAGCAGACCCCCCGGAGCAGTCGCACCTGCTTGAGCTGTTCCATGTATATTTGTAAATAGAAGATTGTAGTTCACTATGCAGTCGCAGCTTGAAGCAGTCGGCAGTCTTCTTGTGCTTCTACGTGCGGTTTCATACAATACCTTGCAAAGTCGCAGTGCCGCTCGCCGCAATGGTATTTGTCATCGTGTGTATGTCCGTAGTGTACTTTGCGCGGAACACACAATGATGTTGTTTATTATTTATTACAATTATTGTTATGTATTTGCAGATCCTACATTTTACACAGTTTGGCGGCAAAGAACAATCTGGAGTTCTTCATCGAAGGCGGACGCACCAGGACGGGCAAACCGCAGCCACCAAAAGGTATACTATCACACGATCTATTCCAACTGTAAATCTAAAGGTGAGTCCATACTATATGACAAAACATGTTATGTAGCATATTTTTACCATTGCAAATGGTTATCAAATGCAAATCGCCTAAAACGTAATTTTCGCCATAGCTCCGAGGATTTTGGGAGAATCAAGATGGAAATAGTACCAAGAGTTGAGGAATTTATCGAGATGTATGATGATATCATGTGTGAGCGTTTGAATTTTAAAAATAAACTGGAAACTTTTTTTGGAATTTTGAAAAATGTAAAAAAATTCGGGTTTTTTGGGGGGTGTTTGTATACTAAATATAATAAAATAAAATAAATAAAATTGTAAATATTTAAAAAAAGAAACGACTTAAGAAAAAATGCAAAAAGGGTCCTAGAGTATTAGTTTAGCTACAAAATTTTAAAAATCGGTTAATAATTGTGACCTGTAGGTGGTCCCTTTTGATTTGGTATTGTAGAAAAACGGGTATTTCCGTATATAAAAAGTAATGTAGCTACTTTGATTATTGATCGATCGTCATGGTAATGGTGTTAAAAGATGCGGGTCCAGGCGAGAAGTGCATTCAAGTTGGAATTGTGTTATTTAAAATAAAATGTTTTTTTTTCGTAAATTGTTATATTCATTTTCAATGCTCCGATTCTCGCGGGGACTGCGAAATCTGTAAATTTTTTTGTGCGGACGGTAAGTGTCAATAAAACAACCTATACTTGTAGTTTTGTAACACGTTATATAACATGTTACTTAATGTGGACTCACCTTTACATACTAAAATTGTGCGTTGCTTAGGGCTCTTTTAAGGCGAAGGGTAAGGCACACTAGCGCCACCAATTGATAATTTGACAATTACTAACGGACCGAATCTTTTTTTAAACATTGCGTACCGTCCGACAACAGGAAAGCATCCATAGTATTTATTTAATAATTGTGCACTACTTTTTGTTGCGTGGTTTATTCACAAAACGGGCTATCGCATTTATTCACAAACAATGGCCACTGTTGGTGTTAGCGAATGAATACAAAAACAAACCTAAAAGTAGTGCACAATTATTAAATAATAGATGTTTGCCTAGTGTCGGAAGGTCCGCAATGTTTGGGAAAAAATCCAGTTTATCACTTATCAAATTAAATCCATTAGCGGCGCTAGTGTGCTTTACCCTTCGTCTTAAAGAAGACGGTTGGCGTCGGACGACTGTAGGACTGCATGCGTTTTTGTTTAATTAAAATAATATTTATCTAAACTTTTTTGTTTTATGTAAAAGTGAAACTGTCAATGTGCAATAAAAGAAATTAATAATATGGGAACGCAAGGCAGCAGTCCGAAACCAAACAGTTAAATTGAAATAGCCCTTAAGGGCCAAGAGCCTCATCGTTACTTGCCTATTTCCCGCATTGATCAGGGTGCATAGTGCTAGTTTTATTTTCCATTCGTGTAGATACTACAACATTCACTTTCAAAAAGCTCTAACACATCCTATAGTTAGAAACGAAACCAAACTTTAATTTGACGACAATAAAGTGTAATTTACTTCGACGATGAAAGAACCCTATTTCCAAATGTCAGTCCAGGTAAAAACAGACTTTATCTACAAGCTAATGTAGTTGAAGTTGCTTTAGCGAAAAACAAAATTTTATATCTCATTTTACTGCCCTCGTGTGTCACTAGAAGGCGCTGTCTCAATGCTGTACACACGGCGGCAGATCAGCCTACCCAAAACTGTCAAATTTCTACAATCAATTTTGAACTTTATGTTTTGGATATAAGGATCAATATTCATTGTAGAAATTTAACAGGTTTAGATAGGTTTATCTGCCGCGTCTGTACATATAGTGAATAAATCTCGCACTAGGCTTCTTGATTGCGAGTTTTGAGTTCTCTGCCCATTAGACAGTATCATACCCATAGCCTTGCTAGGAACGTGTCAGGCAAAAAAAATGTTTTTTATTGAGAAGTATGAGACTATGCCTACTTTTAAAGCTGTGTAGTTTCTTGCGCCCATTCTTCATCACAGCCAAAAAATAGATGTCCTGAATGGGTAGTAGATAAAAAATGTTTGGACGATACGAAAGCTCTGTTGTAGAGTTTATTTAAATAAAAAGAATTGACTTTGACCTTGACTTTGACTTTGACTAGACCGTTCCCGTTAAATATTCTCGCCAACAATTATCGACGGTTCGACCGTAGTCGAGTAGCTCGCACGCCAGTTTCTGGTGTTGCCAGCTCCTAGGTCTCGAGTTCGATTCCCGTTCGGGTCAATGTAGAAAAACTAACTTTTTCTATATTTTCTCGAATCTGGGTGGTTGTGGTACCGTCGTTGCTCCTGATTTTCCATAACACACATGCTTAAGCTACTGTTTTGGAGTCAGAGCAATGTTTGCGATGTTATTTAATATTAAAATATTTAAGTTGTTGTAGTGGGCATTGTAGTCCATGTCTTTACTTTCCGTGCTTAATACGTTCCTAGCACGGTCATGGTATGATACGGTCAAGTGGGCTGAGACCTTTATTCTCCTTTCGATCGCGTATGATACGAGCCAGTGGGCTCGCGTTGGTGAAAACGAGAATTTGTATGTATGCCGTCGAAGCAGCGCCCCCTGGCGACAAACGAGGAGAGTTATAAGAACACTTGAAAGGAAACGCACCCGATTTAAAATAGTAGTTGGCAGTAGCAAGTTATAAATTAATGTTGAGACGACCAACACCTGTGACCGCTCGCGAATATTTCACTCTTCTACTTGTTACGTCTGTGGAATAGAAGAAAAGTATTATAATTTAAACTCTCCTAGTGTTTCTTCTTCTCAATAATAAATTATTTTCTTTGCCACGCAAACTTGGATACGAAAGATGTGATCGGTAAGTGGTTGGCAAAGGTTGATCAGTAGAATATTTTGACTTTATTTAGGAACATTAAATACCATAGTTAATTAATAATAAACGAACTACTCTCACTTCTTAAATGTATTATGATTTGTGGCCGTCAAATCAAAAGGGTCCTTTTGACAGCATGTAAGCACTCACGCCGTTTTTTAATTATTGTGTATAGAAATTACTTGCTTGAAAGGGTTTAAGGTATTATAAGAGCTCTTTTGTTTTGAACGGCCACAATTATTTTGCTAAGTCACAAAGATGTGGTAATGAAACGGGTTTGACACTTTTCCACTTTGTAAATTTAGTTTACAACAAAAATTGCGTAAAAAAATATTTTTATCTGTTAAATAAACTGCGTAGGATTGAGTGAATGGGTTTAATAAACATATAATAAAAACTGCGTTAAACTCCACCATTGAATGAAACGGGAAGAGAAGAAAAAAAAAATAATGTTACCAGTACATAACATTTAAACTTGCCACGTGACAAAGTTTTATGTTTGTATCAAATAACAACTGATTTGCCATAAAACGATGGCTAAAGTTAGACAACGCTTAAAACTAACGCTGTCTCTTTTTAGCTAATACTTTTAGACAGAGACACAATATTTCAGACACTTATTTAGCTATTGTTTAACTTTAAACACTGTTTTGTAGTACACACGCCTACACATCAAACTATCACACTTGCTGACCCGGCGGACTTCGACCTTTTTTTAATATAGCCTATGTTACTCATCGCTAATGTAACATTCTAGTGGTGAAAGATTTTTTTAAATCGGTCCACTAGTTTTTAAGTTTATTCGTTACTAACATACATACATACAAAAATACAAAGCTTTCCTCTTTATAATATTAGTATAGATAACATGGTTGAACATTGTATTGAAGAAATTTGACAGTTTTGAATAGGTTGATGCGCAGGCGTCTGTGCAGGGGTAAAATAGTTTTGTAGGGCTTAGGGCTTCATTTTTACTTTGTTTTGTACTGTGAATTGTATTGTTTGTTTGTATAGACATTTATAAATGAATACTCCCTTATTCCAGCGGGTATACTCTCAGTGATAATGGACGCGTATCTAGACGGTACAATCGACGACGCGTTACTGGTGCCAGTGGCGCTGAACTACGACAAACTGGTGGACGGTAACTTCGTGCGCGAACAGCTGGGTATGCCCAAGCAGATGGAGACCTTCTGGTCGGCTTTGAGGGGCATCTGGTGGACGCTGAACACGGACCATGGCAGTATCAGAGTGGATTTCAACCAGCCTATCTCGCTTAAGGTGAGGGAAATTTTATTATGTTATGTCGGATATAACAGACGCAACGACAAGCCCACTTCAAACTTAAATATTTTTTGTAAGGTTGTCTGGAAGAGATCACTCTTAGTGATAAGACCGCCCTTTGTACGTGTATTTTTATGTAGTTTTTTTTGTCAAATGTTTTATTTCTCTTGTACATTGAAGTGTATTTATCTTATCTTATGTTATGTGTTGTTAAAGATTATATTGGTGGTAGGATTTTAACATAGTCAGTCGAACGAATTTGAGAACCATCAGATATGCATTTAAAAATAATGACCTACTTCGTATCTTAGAGTTTTTAGATCTGAACTTTAAGTAATAGCAATAAGGTTGGAAGTTGATAATGAATAAATATCATAAATTTTTATATCAAGTTGCTGTATGATTTTATAATTGTTCTGAAACTGGCATATTTATTTTAATACAAAAAATATATTTTTTCATAAGTTTTGTTAATTTTAAATTTTGTCGTTATTAGTATAATAAATATGTGGGTAATTGTCTAATCCAACCGGCCACAACTTTTTCAAGAAATAGTGACAACCTTCCAAAAGTACAATTACTTAAAAGCGTTTCTAAAACGGCCATTTAACTCAAACAACAACAGTTTGGACGTATATCTGGACCACAACTTAATATTTTTTACAGAAAATAAAACGCAAAGTATGGTATACATAGGTAATTGTTTAATCCAACAGTCCATAACCCTTTCTTTCAGGAACTAGTGACGTCCTTCCAGAAGTACAATTACCTAAAAGCGCCTCTAGAAAGGCCGTTGAACTCGAACAACAACAGTCTGGGCGTGAACCTGGACCACCGCATCCTGTACAACAACAGCCACTCGAGCCTGTTCGGCGCGGACGTCAGCGCGGAACACAAGATCATGGTGGAGGCTATCGGCAGGCATCTGGTGTATGGTGAGCGAGATTTTATATGTAACTCGATGTTATGTCATTATTATCAGCCAAATCAAAGTGTCTTAATTCAAATTAGTTAACTTCAATTTAAATTAGTTATTTTTCTCGCTCCTTTTTTAGCTGTGGAGAAGAAACTGCTGCTTTTTACTGGGTCACTATGGGAGGTACTGGAAATTAGTTTGAGGAATCCATTAGGTCATTTTCTGAGAAAAAAATGTTTGTTTGACTGCGTCTTTTAACTCTTGTACACAGTTGTGTCGAGACTCATTCCACTGCTCTGATTTATTACTTCCGATACAATGAAATGATTTTAACATAAAACAGGGTCAATACCTATTTTTTTTTTTTAAACGCATTTTTAATTTACCACTTGACAGCAAAAATTGTTATACCAAAATTGTTTTCACAAAGAAGACCTAATGGTTCCTAAGACAGTTGCTCTGTATCTCTTATGGTTACGTACCTCCTCATACTGTCCCAGTTAATTAAAACTACTATGTATCTATAAAAACAACGACATTTAAATAATAATAAACAATTTTAAAGGAAACTGTGCTCCAAGTTAGGACATTTCGAACCAACACATGTTGTTATGAGTTATCACAACTGCCACTCCGTACTCACTCCACAAGAAAAACAAATAATTCCAGGACAAAATGAAATTACGTAAAAGTTCTTTAAAAAAGTCATTAATAAACAGTGAACACACACGGAACAAAATAGTGAAGTCATAGTTCACCATTTCCATACAACTTCTATTAAAAAAAATCGTTTTGACAGTTGCTAAAAAAGACAAAGTGTTGAAAAAATTCCACGAGCGGGATACGAACGGGGATATGAACCCCCATGACATACCGGGTCAGGTGCACTGCCAACTGTGCTATCGTGACTCGCTCGTGGAATTTTTTCAACACTTTAAATTTTTTCAACACGTCTTTTTTCAAATTGTAAATTGTTCGCAACAATATTTGCGTAAAATTATATGTAAATAATCAGTTGCTACAAAGTTTATCTATTGACTAACCAGTCAACTACCCAACTGAAGTACCGTTCTTCTCCAGACGCCGCCCAAGCGTCCGCCCTAATGTGCACGAACGTGGTCGCGTACGTCCTAATGACGGAACACCGCGGCGGTTGCACGCTGCAACAACTCCACGCCGCCGTGGACACACGCGGCGCGCACCTCAGCCGCGCCGGCCGCGACCTCGGCTACACGGGCGACGCCGCCGCCGTCTGCAGGCACGCGGTCAGTACTGCTTCATCATAGCCAGCTCATTTTATATCCACAGCTGGGGCACGAGCCTTCTCTATAGGTGAAAACACCATAAAGAAACAACCCGAGAGGTATTAAGACCTCTTCCTCACCGGCTCGGTACGTTTTCGTTTCGATACCGAATCTGCACAGATTTTCTGCTGAAAAACATTTCCTGACAGGCTCTGGATGTTTTCGGTACGGTATATTATTTGTACAGTCGCGTCAACATAACTGGTGTTGTGAGTGAGGCGCGTGGCGGAGCTGGGGGGGGGGGGGGGGGGGGCGAGACGGGGGAGGCCGGCCGCTCGGCACAGATTCTGTGCAGAGGTGTGCAACGACTCGGTGTGAAAGCTCTCATTCGATTACATCCGCTCGGTAAACGATCTGTACAAATTCGGTGCAGAGGCAGTACCGAAACAAAAACGTACCGAGCCGGTGAGGAAGGGGCCTTATACGCCGCCGTTTGCAGACACGCGGTAAGTACTGCTTTACATCACCCGCTCATTTAATGTTCCTACAGCTGGGGTACCTCAGCCGGGCCAGCCACGCCCTCGGGTATACGGGCGACGCCCCGCCGCCGTTTGCAGGCACGAAGTGAGTACTACCAGATCGTTTTATGTCCCCACAGCTGGGGCACGAGCCTTCCCTATAAATGGAATCACTATACTCTTTATGGTAACGGGACATAAGCTGCAACAACTTCATTCGGCTGTGGAAACAAGCAGAGGGGTATGCATACGGGAGACGCCACAGCCTTGTGCAGGCATGCGGTGAGTACTGCTTCATTATCATCATCTCCAGCTCATCATCTCCTGCTCATTGCTGGAGCACGAGCCTTCCCTTTAGATGGAAACGTGGAAACACGCGGGACGCATCTCAGTCGGACATACAAAAAGTATAAATTCATCAATGAATATTTACAATAAATTATATTTAACTACATAATTTTATTTAACCTGTCATCTGCCGCGAGCACTGATCAGTGCCATAAACATAAATAATAAATAATAGTAATAATCCTATTGTGTCTGTATTCACGGTAGATGACGGTTAAAATAAAGTATAGTTATTTTATCTTGTTTAAATTTACAATTAAGTATAATAATCTCATCTCGTTCACAGATGGACATGCTGGGGCGTGGCTTAGTACGCAAGGAGGGCAGTGACAAGTCGATAATCAAACCGCAGCTATCGATAGCGGCGGCCATCGAGCTCTCCTACTACGCCAACACCGTCGGGGTGCATTACGCGGCCAATGCAATCATGGGTAAGATAATTTAGTTATAAGCGAAGGGTAAGGCACACTAGCGCCACCAATTGATAATTTGACAATTACTAACGGACCGGATCTTTTTTTAAACATTGCGTACCGTCCGATAACAGGAAAGCATCCATAGTATTTATTTAATAATTGTGCACTACTTTTTGTTGCGTGGTTTATTCACAAAACGGGCTATCGCATTTATTCACAAACAATGGCCACTTTTGGTGTTAGCGAATGAATACAAAAACCAACCCAAAAGTAGTGCACGTTTGCCTAGTGTCGAAAGGTAAAATGTCATTGGATTATTTTCAACATCTAATGAGGCTCTCGTTAGGCGGCTGGATCAAGGGCCTGATTCAGATGGCAGTTCTTCTCGATACGGCACGCATTGTGAAGAAATTTCAATGTGAAATAAGCAGCGCCCTTGTACTTGTCCATTCTTACTATGTTCTCCCTTCTTATTCGTTTGTGTGTACATAAATTATAAATAAATAAATAAGATTTGACGTCAAACGGTGTGCCTAAATGTTTTCCAACTACCAATTTCAATATGAACAGCTGTCTTATTGTCAAAAGCTGAAGTTCAGAGTACAATAAATCAGTTGAAAACCTGAAATGCTTAAAGGAAACTTTAACGGATCTACTCGCGTTTATTTTACACATTAAGTCACTCTCAGTCAGTCAGTCTGACCACGGAGGGTCCGTCCGTCCGTGAAACGGTTCGAGACGTCAGGATAGACATTAAATCAAATTAATGTGTAAAATAAACGCGAGTAGATTTGCAAAAGTAGTTTCTTAACGTGTAGAGTTCGCGTAAACTTTTGCGAAGACAATATGTGTTTCTATAATTACTTTTTTCAATTAAACCTCATTTTTACCTGTTTCCAACAGCGACGGCCCTCGAGAGCATCCTACAAACCCCAGGCGCGGACCAAGACGTAGTCCGCCACTCGGATCTGCTGGAAGCAGGTCTCCAGCTCAGCGACGTCCTCAGCGAGGAACTGATCCTGTGCGCGCCCTGCACCACCGTCGCCGAGAGGCTGCTGCTGGCCATCGACGCGCTGGTGGCTGATGATGTACTGGCCAGGGTCGAGGTACGAGGAAATTTAAATTTTAATAGATCCCGAGGCCTGTAGCCCGGTTAACACTACCTTAGGCTTCAGCATTTTTCTACTTTTATTGTAAATATTGTCTAGTGTTCTAATAAAGATTATTATTATTATCTTTATTTATTTTCTCTCATACATAAATTTACATTTTTAAATATTTTTAAAAACAAAATAAATAAAACATTTAGAAATATATAAAAAAATAGGGGTCCGCCAGCATCGGGATCAGGGTCTAAACTACCGGTGGTTAGGGCTCCAGGGACAGGAACCTCCTCACAATGCGTGCCGTATCGAGGAGAACTGCCTTCTGAATCAGGCCCTTGATCCAGCCGCCTAACGAGAGCCTCATTAGATGTTGATCGAGGCTCTTGGCCATTGGCCATAACAACAATCGGTACGATGACAGCCGAATCCACACTCCACATATCGACAACCTCGTGTGCTAAGTCGAGATATTTGATTTGTTTCTCTTTCTCAGCTTTCACGAGGTTCTCGTCATGGGGAATGGTGATATATTATTTTGGTTAAGTCCACATGCGGCATCCGTTCACGAACATGACATAATAAATTAACCGTTACTTACATGCAATACAATCTCTCAATGCTGACAAAAACTATGTATATCGATTTACAGGTGAACCCGGGCTTGGAAGAAGAGCGATGGTCTCGTCGGTTCGCCCAACGCTTGGAAGAGGAAGAGGAAGAGGAAGAGAGGCCCGACCCCATGCGCCTCATCAAGTATAAGGTCAACTCGCATCCCGCCGCTAAAGCTGAGAGGTAAATATTTATTCTGGTATCTATATATCTACTGTGTGTTTTAATATATCTATAATCCCGAAACATAGTTATGCAACCAAGTAAAAATAACACCGTGGCAACATCCAAAATCATATTGAAGAAGATTTACTTTTCCATTAAAAAAACTTCAACTTCTGTATATGTTTGACCTTGAGGTTGACGATAAAATAAAACAAAGCTTACGTATTTTTATTATTAAACGTCATGATAAGATTTCGTCTTCTAGTAAAGACGTGGCGCTCAGGGTACGTAAAAGTCTGTCTTCCCTAGAAGACCGTGGCGCTCAAAAGGTTAAAGAAAAAACTATAAATGTTTAAATAATTTTTAACACAAATCTTGTTGCGAACAATTACAAAAACACAAATGTTGAAAAAATTTTCACGAGCAGGATTTGAACCTGCATGCACCCTTCTGACATTACGGGTCAGGTGCTCTCCCAGTTGAGCTATCGTGGTTCTAACCAGCCATAGAAATTATTCAACACTTTTTACTTTGAAAGCCAAAGGCGCCCATTCAATGTCAACAACTACCGTCATAATCATAATATAAAAAACTATGTTTTTTTTAAATTTATTTTTTCATTTAAATGTGATTTGTTTTTGTTCGCAGGCGGCGGCTACTGCTAACACTGCGCCCTTTGCTAGAAGCTTACTCGCTGAGCAGCCGCCGCGTAACCAGCGCGCCGCACAAGCGACTGGTCAAGGACACGCTCGACGCACTGGCCGACGAGTTCGCGCAGGACCGGATGCGATACGGTCAGTGGCTAGCTGTTATGGCTTCACTTTTCAAATTCTCTCAAGAAGTCCGCCCGAGGACTTAGTAAAGCCCCACATCTTTACTGAGATACTCGAGGGGTTGGGGGGTATATCATTTCTCACTTCTCATTTCTATTATCGTTCATCATCATCATACAGGAAGGATATATTGTTTTTTTATGTATTACTTGTAAGAAAAATTACTTTGACACTGGCTAAATGTGCTAAATCGCACGAAGCCATCAAATAAAACCAAAAACAATACTCTCTTCAATAGGGTTTTTGACAGGTTTTAGAAAAATATGTCTAATGGTTCATTATAGCATAATATATTTGCAATTTGATTAATTCGTTGTGAATTTCTTTATTTTTTATGAAAATCGCCTTTCAGATTTAAATTAATAAAATAGCCGCCAAAACGATGCATGCAGGTCACGTGATGTCGTGACGTCAGTTGCAAGTAAACAAACTGTTAGCTGTCAAATCACACCGTACAAAACTACGAGTGACATCTTTGATTTACTTGCAAATGACGTCACGACATCACGTGACCAATCCCGTGCGTTTTCGATCACGTGATCAATCATAAAAATGTAATTATTTTATAAATGTTTTTTTATAAAAACTATAATCATTTTAAAATTATGTGCTGGATAAATTGGTTTAAAAAAATGTTTACTGTTAAGATAACAACAGTTTGATCTTCTTTTTTTTTTTTTTAATTTATTTTCTTTTACATGTACATGTATTTCACAACATATAATTTCGCCAAACTGATTAACAGTTTATTGGCGAAAATTGCACTCATTTTTCACAGAAATATAAAAATAACTGAACTACAATTTTAGCTTACATTGTTAAAGAATAACTATTTCAAGAGATCTGCCTATCAAAATACATTAATAAACTATTTTTTAACTTTTTCTTAAATATGTTTAATTATCTATATTTTCATTGTAGTCAAATACCCTATTCTTCCTTGTTGCCAGGCGAAGCCGTGTCGACAGACGCTATCCGCAACTGCCACCGGCTCCTACGCCAATGGGGCGTCATAGAAATGTACGACGAGAACAAGACGCGGTCCGTACGCCTCCTACCTCCGTACGACGATCAGCAAGAGTTGCAGCGAGTCTGCGCCAATATACACAAGTTCAACGTCGACACCGACCTTTTGGAGCCATCTATAGGTCGGTAAGCGAAAGAAAAGCAGCTTTATATAAATATATACACTATGCAGCTGCCAGTATTGCCAACTTGACGGATGACTTCGAGCGGATAGCAAATTTTAATAATGAGGTAGAAATGGACAAATTCCTCGTTTAATTAACAGCGTTTCTCTCACGGGTCAGTATGCTTGCAACATGTTGAATGGTTGTTGCTACTTTGTATATATGGGTTGGTGCCAGTGTTGCCAACTTAACGTCTACAGGATGGGATGAGGATGAGGTGGAAAAGCACTAATTTTTCGTTTAAGAGCCGTCTCTCGCGAGTTGGTAAGCATCAAGTATGCGTCCAGTATGCGTGTAGCATGCCGAATGGTTACTACTTTGTACACACGGTTTGGTGCCAGTGTTGCCAACTTGACAGATAACTTCTAGTGGATGAGGTGGAAACGGACTTGTATCGGCTGTTGGAAAGGCAATGCCAACACAACGACGGGAGCTGAAGGATTAAGGAGCTGAGGAGGGATGGATGATGATATTTGGGACTTATTTGGCGAGCTGGCGTTGACGGCGTAGCCACGACACGACTGTCGTGGGGATGGAGCTGAGCTAGTAGAAGCCTCTCATTATATTGCGCACACACACACGCGCACACGCAGTTTTTAACGGCCGGTAGACAATTTACGAGTAGTTCTAGAAGGTTTTGAGCGGAGAGCTGATCCGATCGTTCGGGCGGGCCGATCGTTGAGAACTCCATTCCCCGAAATGCACGCCGCACGTCCTTGGAGCTGAGTGAAGGTCGCGCGGTCCAATCAACACATTTGCTCCGCCGTCGGCTTGTGCGGCGTATCTTTTATTTGAATGAGTGAACAGCGAATGAGACCGTCGCGTTTCTGGCGCGAACAAGGCTTATTTCTCGTTTAAAAGCCTTCTGTCGCGAGTCAGTTAGCGTCCAGCTAAAGTATGCGCTCAGTGGGATCGCACACGGGACGGTACTATGTGTACCGGATTGGGATGAGGTAGAAACGGACAAATTTATCTTTTAAACGGATTTTCTAGCGAAATGATAGAATATTGAATAAGAGAGTTGGTACAATTTTTTAAGATCTCTTAGCAAATTTGGTCGAAAATTGCAGTGCAGCGCCACATAGTTACTAAAAATGAAATGAGTCACTGTTTTCGACCAAAAAGTGGGCTAGAGTAGGCTACTATAGAGTGCGCATTTTTTTTTAAAACTTAGTGTAATGGAATTTGGACGGAATTTTTAACTACACATAGCAGAATTTAAATGGCAAAGTTATAGTTGGCAACACTGATCGATGCACGCAACATCCTCATCCACCCCCGCGTCACGATATTCGTAGGCTGTGAATAAGTTTCGTTCAACTTCGCGAAGTTAGCCTGTATTGAAAACTCACCGACCCGTGAGAGAGCGCGCTTTGATATCAAGTGATCGAGTGACTGTGACTTTTACATGTCAAGCGATCGAGTGACAGTGACAGTGATAATTTAAAATAAAGTGGTTATCGGTTACGTGATACTAATGATGTAGTGTAAATACGTTCCCCAGTGATACTGTGACATTCTGCGGAGAGCGCCCGGTGCAACACACTAGATTATATTTTAGAATACTGCTTATATGTTAATGGTTCAGACATCTTGAATTGAATTGCCCATTTAGCGTTATGGCACCAGTGTTCATCACTTCCTTTTCGTCGCCAAAAATATCATATAAATTAATTGAAATTTTATTAAATGACAGCTAGGAATCAGGTAGTCTGTTTTCAATTGTTGTTTAAGTTAAAAAAATCACTTTTCAACCACTATTTCAACCCTAGGAGCTCAAGCGTCGAATACCCAGACACAATAGAATTTTAATTGTTATCGGCCACCTGCTGGTCGCTCGACGCTTAAAGGGCTATACTTGTGTGAGAAGAACTGGGCGAACGATACACCTGTAACTTATTAAAGGTACATTTATTGTGTTCAACACTCTTGCAGCCGTAAAAGAGGCTGAGTGGCGGGCGCGCAGGCCCTTATATATTAGTGGACTGGCGCTGTCTACGGTAAATACAGAAACTGCAATGCAATCAGCGCCATCTATGTATAAATCTTTGAGACACGAATTAGTGAAACATTTGTGCAGATTGCATTCATAGTTAAGTCCCCTAGTCTGTGCCAGATGGCGCTAAATATACAACAATGTAGGGAGAGTATTTTTTGTGGAATTAAATATATTTTTTGTATAAAATGTGTTCTGTTTTCACTACTCGAAATATTTTATAAGTTAAGTGTCTCAAATAATTTGATATGCTAAGAATAGGGTTAAATATGGTTAAACCCGCACTGGGCCAGCGTGATGATTTATGGCCCGTTCTCCCTATACATCCATAGGGAAGGCTCGTGCCCCAGCAGTGGGGACATAAAAATGAGCTGATGATGAGGGTTAAATGATTAAAGGAAAGTGTGTCGATCACCGGTGCCACTGCCATACTCAATTGTCAGCGATTTGGTTGTAAAACGTTGAGTTGAATCGATCTCGAGTTGTCTGAACGATTCTTTATTAAAGATATTGAGTGAGCGAACTGTTCCAAAAATAATTACACAGTACGCATCTTTTAGATAGAGAGCAATTTATATTTATTGTTCGTTCGTTTTCGATATCTTGTTGGATGCTGTCCAATCTAAGTGTGCTGATCAAAATTCATTATAGGGAAATGGTGTTTTCCCGATCGGTGATCAAATTGTGATTTAGTTGAAACGATTTGAGTGATTAGTTATCTTCATTTATAGTACAATTTGAATAAAAATTTGTAGAACTTTTGTATTTTCATTGTTGTCTTCGTTTGAACACATAAGTGTGATTGCGATGTGGCGGAAAGCAGGGGTTGATACCGTTACCAAGTTGCCGCTATAAGTATCGGTAAGTAACGTTAATTAACGTTGTTTCTATAGAGGTGAATTGGTAGAGGCAATGATGGTAACGTTATCTATAAAAGTATCGTTACTTTTCTAGTTACCTGATGCGTTTTAGCCAATCGACTGGTTGTCTGGAAGAACGCTCTAAAGCGATAAGGCCGCCAAATTGTAACTCCTTTTTAATTATTTATAAGTGCAGACGCCTGCCTCAGCCTATCCAAAACTGTTAAATTTCTTCAATAAATGTTGAACCATATTTGTTAGTGTAAAATGGTGCCGCAATGAAAACGTTTGTTTGTTTTTGAGATGTTTATTGTAGGGGTAAGTGAACCCAAAAAGAGACCGCGGACTGTCGCCCGCTCCTTTTATATGCATAACCTCAACAGATCCCTCTGGCCACATAGTTAAAAACCAGTATAGCAAATAGGTGCGTGGTGTCTTGTGTGCAGGGATAACAGAAACGAGTCCAGTACTGTATAAGTGGTGTATTGCAACATCTACACACTTTAGAGGCATATACACAATACCAGCAATATAAACAGAAGGCTGTAAGCAAAAGTATGACAGTAACAGGGCGAAAGAAATATAAAATAGCACTACGCAAATCGGCGATAGCAAAGGCGATCACCTACAACCAGTATTATTATATTTGCGAGTTGGCTGCGTATGCGCGTGTGATGCGCGTGCGCATCTGTTTCAATTGCCAAGCCGTTTAGCCGCGATTCGGCTAGATGGCGCTGTTTTACAGTTAGTCATAAAGTTCAAAGTTTATTGAGGAAATTTGACAGTATTGGATAGGTTAATGTACAGGAGGGTACATTGTTCATTTTATGTTGTTGCAATAAAATTATTATCTGTCTATCTATCAATCCGCGTAGAAAAGTAAGTAATTTGGTAAAAATGCCATCCAGGTAACGATACCGAGCATAACGTTACCTTTGCTTTTAACGGTATCTTCGTTTGACATAAGTATTTAACGGTACACAAAGCCCCGGAGGAAGAAATACCCTTTGTAAAAACTACATTAGCATTGTAACAGTTTGTTTTATTAACGTTTAAAAAAGATTTGCTTTATACTTTTTTTTAATAATAATATGTAGTCTCAATACTCATCAATCTCAATACCTATAAATTTTCTGATATTCTCTAAATTATTAATATCGAAACTTGTATTGTTGTATGAAACTTGGCACAGTATATTTCATATAAATAAATATGAATGTGAATCTAAACTTTTCAATTTGTAAACAACTAAATTGTTATTTATTATATTCTATTAGTTTAATTATGTGTTCAAATGAAGGGGACCTCTAGTTGTTTCTAGATGATACGGTTGATTGGTTATAGCTATAAGAATAAGTACGACAAAATTGTTAATAACTAGTCTATATGTCTACTCTCTAAAATTATAGTGTCTTATTATTTTGGTCAATGGTATATGTAGTGTACCACATAATTGTTGGGAAAGTAAATAGCTCATTACCAAATTTAATGTATGAATTTAAATATGTTTTGTTTGATCTACTGCCTAGGGGGTAAAAGGATTATTTGAATGTGATTTTCAATTAATATCAGATGAGTGAAAATATGTTTCACTTGCTCACATTAAGGCTTGTACAGACGCCTGCATATCACAAAAATCAAAAAATTCTTCAATAAATGTTCGACTATATGCCCTAGATTTAAAGTTCAAAGTCCATTGAGGAAAGTTTGTGGTGGTCTAATGTGTAGGCGTGTGTACACGAATTATACTATGAAGACTTAAGCTATAAGTAGAATGAGGATTCAAGAATACTTTCCGATCCTATTTATGTGTAATAGCAGCTATTTTATATACAGTCGGCATTCAATTGGTCAAAACAACCAAAATTGACAAGACTGTAATATCATTTGAAAAACTAACCTTACAGTCATATGTTGAGAGTATCAATTCGACAATTACAGTCGACATTTCGGATTTAAGACCAATATAATAATCTAGAGCAGCGGTCGGCAACATTTTACATATTTTTTTTAATTTAACTTGTGGTCAATAATTTGTTAGGGCAGGAGGAAAATGAGCAAATAAACACATAAAAATCAAATCTTCGTAGTTTAAAAAAATTAAAGATCTTGCCGGTTGCTGCTCTAACGCTTATGTGATAAGCTCATATGACTCATATACAGTAGAGTCCAATAATATCGCAACAGTGTAGGAACCTGTCGCTCTATTGTATTAATGGTTGCCACGGAATATAAGTTCACAGAAGTTACTTAGACGTGGTGTATATTAGTAAAGAAAAGCTTTCTAACCCTTTTCACAGGCATTACGCGGAAGGTTTGTCAGATTTGGCATAGTTAAAGTTGATAGGAGTGCAGAAAGATAAATCTTAAATATAATTACTAATGCTACATTACTTGTTTATTTTGTGAATTAAGATCTAATTTTGAACTCTAGTCGACGACTTGTAGTATATATATTATTGGACTCAACGATACTAAAATTATTACAAGCAAAGGCTTGTATGCATCTATTTACATGCTTACTTTCCGATCTGGTAATCGTCAATAAATCATTGGGAATTATGATTTATTGATTATTTATAGTTTACGTTAAGGAATTCAGACAATTTGCTCAAAGATAAGAGCCAAATATATATCCTACTAGTATTTATTATAAACTTTGATGGATCTGTGATGATGTTGTATGGCAGTGTATGGCACTGTATGGTTTGCGTTTTTATTGTGTCTTAGTTGATCTCATGATTGCAGTAAATGTATGTCTTATGATGCGTATACGTAGCATTTGTAAAAAATAACTTAATCTGAGAATGAGTTGCTGCAACAATATTGTTTCTTATCAATTTCAATTTTTTGGTTCAATTAGAATGCAACTTTTAAAATCTAACATTTTAAATTAATAACTAATTTCACAATTTTCTGATAAGTTGCTGATAGTTTGGCGGGCAGGTCAACGTATACACTAATCCATGTTCATAGTCAAAAGTTTTCAGAAAACAAACTGCCAATTTTCCTAAAAATAAACATTTCTGTAAATTGTCTAACTGCAAAGTTATATGATAGTAATTAATCTCAAGAAATACTAATTCATGCATTTATTTATGTTAATGATAGATAAGTATGATTGAGTTCTATCATCACAACAAAACTAAATTGAATTGCAGTAAATTATTCTTCGACAAAAAGTACCTGCAACTGCAAAGCTCGCTGTGCACATAGATATATGTAAAACCGATTCCAAAATGGCAAGCAATTATAAACGTTATTTTATAGACAACAAGGACGTTTTCAATAGTGACTGTTATGTTTCAAATGAAACGATAGTGCGTGTAATTTTTTTTTATTATTGTGGACGTTTGTTATTTGTTGTATGCGTATTTTGATTGTCACTAAATGGTGTCAATATTCTCGCTTTTTATGATCCTGTAGAGCTATAGTGCGAGTTTTGTTACGATAATAATGCTCCGATAGTTGCTGTTAGGAGAATGTTATGTTAGAAAATTGCTTAATAAAGGTCGATATTATTTTAGATTATTAATATAATAAAATGTATTTCTTACATATCTTGCTCTGAGAGTAATTGGTATTTGCGATATAGTTCTAAACTGTGGAACGATATTGTAATAAAAATCAGTCTTATAAAAAAGGTGGACTAAAAATATTTGAAATTGGTCTTTATTTATTTAGCAGTAGATTCTAATTTTAATAACTATTCAGCTGCAATAGAGTAATCCTGACATAACTCGCACGAAGGTTTTAATTTGGACCAAATATACTTTTCTACTCGTAATCTAGGAGATCATATTTAAATAATAGGATACTTTTGTCTCTGTATAGCTGAAGGGAACAAAGTGACAAATAAAATTTAATAAAACATATGTTTAAAGATTTTGCATTTTTATTTTTTCCTTTAGTTGATGGCTTCGTGCGATTAGCACATTTAGCCAGTGTCAAAGTAACAATATTTCTTTCTTGTATGATGATGATGAATGATGATAGAAATAAGAAGTGAGAAATGATATACCCTCCAAACCCCTCGAGTATCTCAGTGAAGATGTGGGGCTTTACTAAGTCCTCGGGCGGACTTCTTGAGAGAATTTGAAAAGTGACGTTGCATTGTTTTGTTTCATTTGCCAACACTCATGATGCACACTGACGAACACTTAACGGTTAATCATCATCATCATCTCAGCCAAAAAGACGTCCACTGCTGGACAAAGGCCTCCCTCAATGATAAATAGTTTTGAGGGGAATTTGCCATAATCGCCACGCTTGGCAGGCGGGTTGGCGATCTCAGTAAGGTAAGAATAATCACAGAGAGACGCTGCTGCCCATCCTCTGGAATAGTCCCATAGTCGCCTTCTACGACATCCACGGGAAGAGATGGGGTGGTGTAATTTTTTACCCCCGGCACTACACGGGGAACGGTTAATAATCCACCGTTATTTCACAATTAATATTCGACATAACACAAATTTTAGAAAATAAAACAAAACCACAGTCAAGACTCTTCACTTTTCCGCCAAGAAGTCAAGAAACTTTTTAGTAACTTAAAACAATACTTTTTTTAAATGGTATGGGAATGGTGAACTATGCCGTCGCTATTTTGTTCCGTCAATTTAGTGTTTATTAATAACTTTTTAAGCTACAGAAATTCATGCTTAGGTCAAATAAACAAACGAGCGAACCTTACAGTAGTCGCATATGATGTGTAACATTTGACATCTCAGTCTCACCTTAGTAATAAGCAATTTTAACATTATATTCTGAAAAAAATGGGTCAGGTATTATATCATTTTGTAACTATAAAACAAATGCAGTAAATACTCATTAGAAGACATTTGACATATCAAAATGATCTTTGATAGTCAAATGACACAATATCTCACATAATATGTGTAATATAATAATATCTCACGTTCATAATATCGATTTTAAATTTACAAAATGGCGCGCGTTTGCGCGCTTCCTCGACTTCCTACTTGACTTTACACTGTTACACATACTTCCGTCCCACTTCACGAAATCACACCCACAAATTGTTTATATAGAAAGCGAGCGGAAAGATGTTACACATCAAAAATAGGCTAAAGTTTTAAAGAACTGTTATGTGATTTCATTTATTTGTTTAATCTTTTATCTCCCAGTGGCTCCATATGGAGCCATAAAACAATTGAATCTCTATTGTGTCTAGTTTTATGGATAACGAGAGGGTAATGTTTTGGAATAGTATTATTGTATGTTTATGTAGTTTTAAGAATGTTTGCACTTTTGTCGCTTCCTTTTAAACATGATGCTCCCAATCCACCTTAGGTTGGCTGGAAGAGATCTCTTTTAGAGATAAGTCCACCTTTGCTCACCATTGTTTGTAAACTGTTCTCTGTATGTGTGTTTATGTGCAATAAAATATATATATATATGTATAATTATTTATTGTTGTTGTCAGCATCCCTATTATTAATCATTAGTATTTACGCCATTTTAAAAATGTCTAACAGGTACGCATGCCTGCATTAGGACTACCAGAAACTGTCAAATTTCCACAAAAGACTTTGAACTCTATTTATATGGAATATGGCTGAATATTTATTGAAGAAGACAGTTTTGGGTAGGTTGATGTGCGCAGGCGTCTGTACATTTTTTTGATGATAGGTTCAGTAGAGTACTGCCACCAGTGTTCGACAGGAAACTATGATTGACACTTTTTTTCTTAAATCATTGAAAATAGGGGTCAACAACTGATTTTTTACTATAGCAACAACTGAATATAGATAGACCGTCTACTTTCTAGCTGTCTGTCATCAATCAGTCAACAGTCAGTAAAACTTGATAATGTTCTTTATAAAAATTTGTTCGATTTTGGTTAAAATAAATAAATCATATTTGTTTGGAAAGCACACTTTAATATGTAAATTGAACTTGATAATTATTAATTAAACATTAAATAAACCATAACCATAGAATCCATAAAAAAACATCGACTAATGAGCTCGCTTGAGTTAAAGTTACTTCCTTTCAAAGAAGAGACGCCTACACGTCAAGACTACACAGTCAGCCCCCCAACCGCCTAACGCTCTCGCTTTCAATCGCTTCGAAAGCGAGGCCCTCGCCTCGCTTTCTAATATAATATCGAAATATAATATCAAATAATATCGAAAGCTATAGCCTATAGCTTTCGATATTGCTTTTATATTGCTTTCGAAATGACAAGATAACGCCTCCTCCTCGCCTCGCCTTCAAAGCGATCGAAAGCGAGAGAGTTAGGTGGTCGACCCCCTGGCCTTGCCGCTCGTCCCCGCCTTCGTCCTACTGACGCCTTTTTTTTACTACTGCGACGCGAATCGCGTCAACTTCAGAGGGGACTAGAAGTTTGGCGCGATCTGTACCTAAGTACTCCTACGTACCTAACAACGTTTTACGTTTTATGAACAGACACAAAATTATACATTAAAATACATAAAACGTTTGGAGTATTTATGTTTTAAACGGTTATGTTAAAATAATAACAATTAAATTAAATAAAAATAAAAAAATATTTTAATCTTTGATTTGACAATGACAATAATGTATACCCATAATTTTCTCCCAATATAAAAAATAAAATATAAGCAATTAACAGTAACACAAACCCAAAAAAAACTAATAATTAAAATATATGTTTTGTTATTTTGTAATTTTTTTTAATATAAGTAATACAAATAAATTTAACGATTTGTTACTTTAATATTTAATCACCACTAGGTAGTAACTAATAAATATCCCAACTTGACGTGTATGCAGATAATTTTTAATAAGTATTTGAACATTTTTAATTTTTAATTTTGTTTCATAAAAGTTTTTCAAACTATGTATATTACAAAAACCCGAAATCTTAGGGACATGGTCTTTCAAGCGTCGGCGTCGGGCCGGGGCGCGGCGTCCACGCGGCCGGCGTTGGTGCAGCCGCTCAAAAATACGCCAGTGTGGGGCGCTTAGAGCATTAAACCAAAGTGGGGCGTCCCTTACAAAGGCAACGGCGCGGCGGGCGTTTCAAAAAAATACTGTAATTTTAAACGATTTATCTTCTTGCATGCACGACCCTAATCAATACCTCAAGGTTCTTTGAATGCTGTAAGGTTGTTTAATAAAATTAAAATTATGGAAACCCTAGAGTGAACGGTCTTCTCCGAAACTGTACATTGAAGCCGCGTATAGTCGGCATGTGTAGCATCAGCCTAAGCTCCGCGTTTAATTTAGCATCCCTGTGCTCGTTACAAGCTAAATGGAGCTGGAGGTTGTCCCAAGACTCTTCGACAAGGTTACAGAAGCCGCAGTGGTACTCCCCCGAACGTACCTAAGGCAAAAGCACAACTTATTATCATACAACATCCCCACAATAATTTGCAGTTTCAATAAAAACATAGCGTTGTGTGTGAATGCAATACAGTAATTTAAAATGGATATTTCACTTTAAAAATACAAAATAATAATAATAATAATAATTTATGCAACGTGTAACAGAAAGGTGTGGTAAGAATGAAAAGGTCCAAAGTGTATCCGATCAAGATCTTATATGCAGACTTTAATTTATTATGCAATTTTTAATCAAATATTTCTATCGTGACGTCACATCAAAATAAAGAAGTCGCAATCCCAGTGGTGTAGTAACCTCTGCGTACTTGTATGTATAATCACTGCTGCTTGTTTATGCGCGCCTAACGCCAATGAATTTGTAGGAAAGCATGTGGTAGGTTGGAATGCCACATTGAGGAAGGCCAACGGGAAGATCTTCCTCCGAGCTGGGTGGTATAGCTCGGGGACCGAGGTCCAACGGATGTTAGTTGGAGGTGCTATATAAGGTCACTTTTTATCAACTGCAAATATTTTGACAAAACATCTAATTATATCAGAGAAATAAGGCCCTAGCATTTAAAAAAACTCAGTCTAATTTTTTTTTTACTTTTCCTAACACAAATTGTAATATTTTTAAGAGCGGCCTCTGTCGGCTCTTTTGAATGAAACTAGGGGCACGTGTAAGCGGTGAAGGCATTGCGGCCTCTGTTTCGGCTCCTTTGAATTGAAACTACCGAAAGTGCTTTATTTTTCTTTAAGACATTTTGATTAAAAATGTCTTTTGGCGTTTTTCTTGAAAACTAGCGTATAAAAATTTAAGGATTTTTCTTAAAAATAGTTAATATATGTTGTTGAATTTATCCTCAAAATATTTGCAGTTGATAAAATGTGACCTTATATATAGCGAAGAAGACGGTAAAACTTTGCTACCGCGATGTAGGCTTCCCATACTATATCACTGTCGTAGTATGGGCGACGTCGTGGGTATGCGTTTGTGGCGCCATCTGTTGACACGGTTGAGAAGGTGTTTCTACGTGTCGACTAATGTGCGGCGTATGCGGTAGGAGACGCCGCAACAACTTCACTAATATAAATATTTAATTTACAATTGCATGACAAATTAAAGTTAATAATTTTGTCTTAGTAACAACACATACAAGATTTAGATCGGATACACTTGGGATCTTTTCATATTTACCACACCTTTCTGTTACACGTTGTATATTTATAGCACTTTACCCGTGACTTAGTCCGCGTAGATTTGAGATTAAAGAAAAAACTTTTTTTATCAAAATAAAATAGGAATTAGAGCAGTAGTTCCAGAGATTAGCTTCCAAACAAACAAAGTCACAAACTTTACCTCTTTATTAATAGTAGGTATTAATATATTAAATATATTATTACTTTATAAATGTAATAATGTTTACAAATGTATTTCTACTCAAACATGTTATATTGATAAAAAAAACAAGCGTAAACGACAGCTGTTTCAAGAAATAGATAATCGAGTTTAGTAGACAACTTTTGTGCCGATCTTTCATTTAAAGCACGAAGTATATAGAGTTTAATATGTTTGGTGCAGCTGCCTGATAGTATATTGTTAGTAATTCAATTACCTCTCTAACGAATTCCTTATGCAAAGACGTAAGGATAAGGGTAATAGCCACAGCTCCGTGGTGGCTCGCTCCATACATATGATCAACCACATTTACTGGAGTTAAATACTCCTCACACACTTCGCATCGCAGATTTACACCAGTCCTAGTAATCATGTTGAAGCTATGTTCTTCCAAACAAAACTTATAATTTATTATTTCCTCTGTAACTAAAGCTGTACGAATTGAAAAGGCTTCATTTACAAATATCATTGTTAGGGTCTTTTCAATAAAACGCTCATCCGTATTACTAGCAGATCCGTGTTCATCAGTATTAGTTAAAGGTGTTTGATTTGATACTTTTTTCTTGTGGCCTTTACCTGACACATGTTCTTTCATAGATTTTATATTAGCAGGCAATTTCACCTCGCAAATGCGACAGTAAGCATTACTGTTATCTTTATTGTATGTCAACATATTTGTCTTCGCAAATATTATTGGGTCCTCAGTAATTTCCGAGATGATATTATCTGTGTCCACAGTTTCGTTTACATACACATGATTAACATCATTAGATAGTGCTGATGTAGATTGTTTATTAGAATCACTATCAGTGTCTTGAGAAGCGATTGCTGATTGGGGCTGATTTTCCTCTCTTTCCGGATTGTCTCGTGATTTGAACGATGTATCTGCTTCACGTAGATAAGGAACATACTCTTCATTTCTCTCCTTGTAGAACTTACCGTGTTCTTCTATATGTTTATTTATAGCTTTGCAGTTGAAATCAACATTTTCAGTACATTTTTCACAATAGGCAATGTTGTATTGGATATCTATGTAAATTCCGTTTTTCTTAAATTTATCAAGAGATGAAGATATCGGTCCATATTGTTTATCAGAATCACTATCAGTGTCTTGAGAAGCGATTGCAGATTGGGGTATCCCATTTTCCTCTCTTTCCGGATTGTCTCGTGATTTGAACGATGTATCTGCTTCGCATAGATAAGGAACATACCCTTCATTTCTCTCCTTGAACGACTTACCGTGTTCTTCTATATGTTGATTTATAGCTTTGCAGTTGAAATCAACATTTTCAGTACATTTTTCACAGTAGGCAATGTTATATTCGATATCTATGTAAATTCCGTTTTTCTTAAATTTATCAAGAGATGAAGATATCAGCCCATACTGTTTATCAGAATCACTATCAGTGTCTTGAGAAGCGATTGCTGATTGGGGTCTCCCATTTTCCTCTCTTTCCGGATTGTCTCGTGATTTGAACGATGTATCTGCTTCGCATAGATAAGGAACATACTCATCATTTCTCTCCTTGTTCAACTTACCGTGTTTTTCTATATGTTTATTTATAGCTTTGTAGTTAAAATCAACATTTTCAATACATTTTTCACAATAGGCATTCTTGTATTGGATATCTATGTAAATTCCGTTTTTCTCAAATTTATCAAGAGATGCAGATATCGGCCCATATCTTTGTCTACGGTTACTGACATCAACTGTTTCGTCATAAGAAGAATGGGTATTAAAACCTTCACTGCTGCTAGTACTGATGCGGTCAACATTTTGAATCTCGTCTTTTTCTAATGTACATATAGGATTTTTCAATTGTTCAATTGAATTATTATTTTCTTCTTCATGTTTATGCATTTTGTAAGCGTTTTTGCACGCTTCGAGCTTGTTGTTATGCTCTAGCTCATTTAAGTGGCTTTTAGAGCCGTCATTCGAAAACATTTCGTTGCAGGTGATGCAATAGATTGAGTTATCGTCCACCTAGAAAGAAATGAAACTATGTTATTTTAATACATTCTCACGAACTTTATTCTGAGGTCTCAGAACAACAACTAGTTATTATTCTGAGACATAGGTACGGTGGCGGCCACATACGCTTTACCAGTCTAAAGGCGAAAATCCTTTGCACCGCATCGCTCGCTTTTAATACAAGCCACAGCGGCGGTGGCGATGCGCGTGCACTCGATTTGTTTTTCAAACCGGTAAAGCTTTCGAGACCCCATAGTACATCTTCGAAACAAATTAATTTTTTAAAGCGTCGGTAGCCCCACGGATAGATAATATTAACGTTTATTTCTCATTACAAAATACAGTACAGCTACCTGCTACAATGTATAAAAGGTTTTATTTTTTTTAAACATGAAAGAAGCTGTTGTTTAAAATATATGTTTTACAAAACCAGGTTCCTACCCAAGTAACAAAAGCTTCTATAACCAAGGCATTTTATCACCAAACAGTGATATAGTAGGCCTACAATGGTAATCATTGTGACTGCTTGTACTATAAAAGTTTTTAACAGTGTTTTGCTTCTATAAAATTAATGAGCATTTAAGTTCTTAAAGACTTATTAAATACATAGAAGGAAAAGGACTCTTGGCCACGACTCAATACGGTTTTAGGCCTAACAAATCGACTGATGACGCAGTTCACGAATTAACAGACTATATTACAAGACAACTTGATTCCCGGAATAAATGTTTAGTTATATTCCTAGACCTAGCCAAGGCATTTGACTCAGTTTCAATCCCCATCCTCCTTGAAAAGTTACACAGGCTAGGTATAAGAGGTATTCCGCATAGTCTTTTAAAAGATTACTTAACAAATAGGACCCAGCGAGTTAAGATAGACGGTATAGTAAGTAAAGAACTAACAGTCGAATACGGTGTTCCCCAGGGAAGTATAATAGGACCTTTGCTATTCCTTATCTATATAAACGATTTGTGCCTCCTCCCCCTTCAAAACAACAGTCAGATAATTTCATACGCTGACGATACAGCATTACTATTTAGTGCCGACAATTGGAATGACACATTCGGTTTAGCCCAAGCTGGCTTTGATTCTGTCACAAGGTGGCTTAGAACAAACATGTTGACTCTCAACACAGACAAAACCAAATTCATGACTTTTTCGTATAATTTACTGACCCAACCATCCCATGACTCACATTCAATAGTGGCACATCACTGTTTTGACTCGACTGATATTGACTGTGTATGTCCTAAACTCAGTAGTACAAACACAATAAAATACCTAGGCATCATCATAGATAGATATCTGAATTTTAAAGCACATATAGAAGCTCTTACTACTAGAGTTCGAAAATTAATTTATGTCTTTAAAAATTTAAGATATGCCGCGAAAGGAAAACTTTTAAAAGAAGTTTATCTAGCCCTTTGTCAATCTTTGCTAACGTACTGCATTTCATCTTGGGGAGGCGCTCATAAAACTACCATGCTAAACTTAGAAATAGCACAGAGAGCCATTTTGAAAGTTAGCACATTTCGTCCTTTCCGTTTCTCTACAACAGAACTCCTAGCTGAATGTGATGTCCTTTCTGTTCGTCAGTTGTTTATACTACTAACTGTAACAAAGAAACATTCACTTACGCCCTACAGTTCTGCACTACAAACCAGCAAAAGGCGAGCAGACATTGTTTGTTCCACTGAGCTATATCGTACAGCTCACTCTCACAGGTTCTTTTGCTTTCTTGGAAGTTTTTTGTATAATAAACTTAATTTAGCACTAGGTATACATCATATGAATAAAATAAATTGTAAGAAAACCATACAAAAGTGGCTTAAAGGGAAAACCTACAATGACACCGAACATCTATTATTAGTTATTACATACGTTAGAATACAATGGCAGCAACATGCTGCATAAGCAAAATGTTATTAAAAGTATTATAATTTATTGCTATTTAATAAAATGTTATGTAAGCAAGCGCTAACACACACTCACCGATCAGGTGCCTGAGATACGGGTAAACTAGTTTACTTTTAGGTATCACTTCGGTTATTTTGCACTACTAACCCTAATTTTAAAACTTTACAATATAAGCGGCACTCTAGTAATGCATTATATTATTATGCAGACAAATGTTATTTTATAAGTTTTATGTATTTAGTCTTAAGTTTTACACAGCAAATAAATTTATTCTTATTCTTATCTTATTCTTATAATTTTGCTTTAAGAACGCTTACAGGACTGTACATAAGAATCATAAAAGTGTTGCACTGTCATAGATATGATAAAAGCGATTATGGTACTATTTAGTACTATAGACGACCTAATTGACAGTTTTGTTTATGTATTTTGCAATAATAATGCGTGAAAATAACTTTTACAGTACTAGTATTGTAGGAATGTCGAAAACACTATTACAGGATCAAATTGCACTGTAAAAGTACCTTGCACAACCATTACATAACGTTATATCTTCTTACAAGCTCCCTCAACATCGCTATAGAGCTAGTTCGGTAAAAATCATGATAACTCTTCTATAGTAGTTAACAGTACCATAGCGACTCCTGATGCAGCTACTAAATAACTTCAATTCTAAATAGCTCTATAGGTTAGTTTGTGTTACTGCTACGATATTAAATCGTGACAAAAAGTACTAAAATTAATAATTAATGGACTAATTGGATTTATAGCTTTTCAATATCAATAATTATATCACTAGTCACAAACCCCAATCGAAACAAAATTATGGCTGTTGTTTTCTGCCCTGATAGCACATTAGCAGCACGGCCGGAGCCAATGTGTACTATAATATAGCAGTCATAGTCGGGAAAAGTACTTATTTTATTAATTTAAATTTAATTAAAACAAGAAAATTACTTGGAATCGGCATTAATAATTTTATAAATACAATTAATTTCGCAAGTGCAAGTTACGGTAGAGCTACGTAGTGTCCTTTTCCTTTTTATTACATTGGCGAATGAAATTGTAGGGATGCTTGTGGTGTACATCACGTCGGGGTCACCACTGTAGGGATCCCATGTGGTACATCACGTCGGGGTCACCACTGTAGGGAAGCCTGGTGGTAGGATGGAATGCCACACTGAGGAAGGCCAAAGGGAAGATCTTCCTCCGAGCTGGGTGGTATAGCTCGGGGACCGAGGTCCAACGAATGTTAGTTGGAGGTGCTATATATAGCGAAGGGGACGGTGAAACTTCGCTACCGCGATGCAGGCTTCCCATACTATTTCACGTCGTAGTATGGCGACGTCGTTGGTATGCGTTTGTGGCGCCATCTGTTGACACGGTTGTGAAGGTGTTTCTACGTGTCGAGTAATGTGCGGCGTATGCGGTAGGTGACGCCGCCACAAAATAAAACATAATAATTAACTTAAAGATATTTGTTGTTGTTATTTGTTGATATTTGTTAGAGAACACTCACACACAAAATTATTGAATAAGTGTGATAAAACAGATCACTGGAATTGTTTACGGTGCAAAAAAGCACTATAAACATGTTTTACTTTTATAGTGCAAATTTGTGACATAAATGCTGCAGATAGCACTATTTCAGTACCAAAAAGCGTTTCTCGGCACTTTTAGGTTTCAACTACAGAGCTGATTTATCACCGTGAGAGCCTTTATCTAATTTTTATAGAATAAATCAGTGACAAAACTAAGGCCTATTTGGGGTTCTTTAAACGTTTACAAAATCATTATAGAGCTAATCATGTACACTAATTAGCACATTCTCAAACGTTCTCAGGACTTTTATAGTACCAAATTTGGTTGAATGGGTAGTGCTCAGGTCCAATGCGAAAAATCTACCCACTGCTGGGGCACGAGCCTTCCCTATGGATGCAGGAAGGACGCCATGGATGCAGGGAGGACGGACCATAACCACCACGCGGGCCCAGTGCGGTGCGGTGGTTGTCAACGACTGTTAATGCAGCCGGGAATAATTACATGTCTTCCGAAGCACAGGAGAGCTCAAGATAAGAAATTTTTGGTCACGCATCCGATGACCGGTGGCTTTTTTCAAATTTATTTGTTATCAGAAGAGAGATGAGATTTTAAAGAAACCTTTTTAGATAAATTCCGGTTACGCTGTAAAGGCTATGGAGGCAAACAGCACTCTTTTCCAATAAAAATGTTAGGCATATTTTGATAGCATTAACTTTGCACAGTATTTAATTTAAACCCATATAAGATCGAACAAAATGGCGTTGTTTTTTTTTGAGAAAGATTGCTGATGAAGCCCCAAAAAAGCCCGATGAAGCTGAAAATGCTAACTAAGGAATTATGTAGTTGGCATTTTCAGCTTCATCGGGCTTTTTTGGGGGCGGCGAGAAACTTAAAGGGTTCCTCAAGTCGTGTGAAACGAATCACCTTCGGAGGTTTTCTAGAGGGAACGGCATCACGCACTAGTGCGTGTCCCCGTGCCCTACTAGATTCTCCGAGGGGTTCGGATCGGATCGGGACAAAATGGCGTACTTTAACGTCGGACGCCAAGACCCACTTCGGGTCGCTGAGCCAGCGAAGTAAGTAAGTAAGTACTAAGTACAAATACTAACCTTGCGATATATCTGTCGGCCTTCACCAAACTCGACCTCACTTCGTATAACGTTCAGTATATGAACCGTCTCCGTTTCGTGTCGTTTCCCATCCGTCACTTCCACATCACATATAGCGCATGAACCATCCATTATTCCACCCCAAGCTGCATTGGTGATGAATATTTCGTCATATGCGGTGATGAAAGCCCCGAATCGTTTCAACAGCTGTATACCTTTGTTTGATATATGATGTGGTTCTGCTACGTGTAAAGCCACTTTGCGTATTGTCGATAGTAGTATACAGCAGAACATGCAGAAGTAACCCTCACGCACCTGGAATTTGAAAGACATTGGTTTTAGACGTGTGGACCCCCTGTTTAGACCCCCTGTGTGGTGCCGAGGATAAAGAATTGCACCACCCCATATCTTCCCGAGGGTGTCGTAAAAGCCGACTAAGGGACCATTCCAGAGGATGGGCAGCAGCATCTCTCTGAGGTTACTCTTAACCAACTGCGATCGCCAACCCGCCTGCCAAGCGTGGCGATTATGGCAAATACCCCTCATGGAGATCCGTGGGGGAGGCCTTTGTCCAGCAGTGGACGTCTTTTGGCTGAGATGATGATGATGATGATGGTTTTAGACGGGATTGGACAGATTTAACCGCCTCTGTCTGTGGTCTAGTGGCTAAAACCACCGGTTTGGACCCAGAGGCCCCGGGTTAGATTCCTAACGGAGGTAACACGGTGACGTACACAATTTTAACACTAGAAGTAAGACAAAACTTGTGATGCCACTGTTCAGGTTACAGAAGGTCCTTGGTTCTTTCTTGGGGCAAGGTATACACTGTTATAATAAAATACCAAATACTGTACTAGATTTACCTCTAGATAAGTTTAAAAAACATGTAAAGTCTTCTTTACTTAAAAAAGGTTATTATACAGTCAGAGAATATTTAGATGATAAAACAGCCTGGCTATAATAAGAAACGCATACTTTTCTACTTTTTATAATAAAAAATTATACTGATATGATAGCCTTTATAAACAGTGTCCTACAGATAACAAATAGCGTTACGTTAAACATTTCAATTAGTTTTGATTTAGAGTAGCTTGGGTGTGTCATGCTCTCTTTATTGCCTCTGCGGTGGTGGCATGTGCGTCGGGTCGTTACATTCACTAAAATATGGTTGAGCGAAGCGATGGCTGATTCATTATGTCATACTCGTGAACGGGTGCCGCCTGTGGAGGCTGGTCTGCTCTTGCATACTTGTCTTAATTTTATTATTATCAACTATAGTTTAACTTTGTTTTTTCTTAGACAGGTTTTGACTTTTACTAGTACTGTATGACATTGTAAAAAATTTAACTGGTAAATGGTGTTTTTGCAAACAATTTTTTTTTTCTCATGTGATTGTCCTTTATATTATGTGTTTTTTTTATTTGTGATGGAAAATGTCTTTTTATGATAGGGCATTTTCCAATATTTTTGACGATGTAAGGGAGAAAAGATCTGGACACTTGCTGAGTTTCTTGCCGGTTCTTCTCAGTACAAGATCTCCCGCCCAGAGTAGACTTACGAACCGATGGCATAATGACGTTCATAAGGGTCGATCTCCAGAGGCATTTTTTTTCGTGTCGGGCTGGATAAACCCATTTTAAAATCAAAAATCGTTTTCAAAATATTTTTTTATATACAGTTTGGTGTCTAATCTACGTGATACAAGGCTAATATTATGTATAAGTTTATTTTAAATATTTAAAAAAAAATCTTAAACCCTAAAATCCTGATCGCTCTGGGGTGACCCAACTCCCGATTGAATGAAAAAAATATTCTTTAACTTTTTAATGAGAAGGTTCATATGAAACAACTTATTTAGATTACATAGCAAATAGTTAATCTTCATAGTAATAAAATATTTTTAGGTATATTAACAATACTTTTGCCACAATTTGAATTTAAAATCGTGACCGGGCATTTTATCTCATCGCTCTGCGCTGAGGTAAAACATCGCGCTCATCCCCAGTTACGCGTTATAGACACTCTATTCCCCTCCCGCGGGGCAACGCCAGTAGTGGTCTAACCGCCGAGGAGGATACATGTATGCCACGTTGCCGCGCTCCAACATTACGAAGGTAAGTTTATGATTGCTCTAGATTTGGTTCTCGAGTTTTATGATTGCTATGGCACGTTATTTAAATTAAATAGTAAGCATGTGAATGTGTTTGTTATGTGAATTAAGTGATCGTTATGATGTTTTTTATGAGAGGTAATCACAACTTTCTACTGCTTTTAAATTCGGCTATATTTATGATTTATGTGACTTTTTCTGATCGCTATGGCTGTGATTGCTCTGTCCAAAAAGACCAGAGCGATGATATTTTGCATTAATTGTACGTTATAAATCTATTTTAAGTTGTAGTACCGGACTGTAACAATGACAAACGATGAACTATGCATATAACCTTTAATTTATAACCTTTCCTGGGTTTCTTGTTACCCAAAGATGAACCCATAAACAGATTTTGACGTATTTTACCTTTTACTTTTTATTTTTAAGTGCTAATTGCTGCAATGAAGCTGAATTCAATATTTATAAAATACAGTAAAAAATTAAACGCCCACCCGACCCAGCCAGGAATCGAACCTGGGTCTTCCGCAATCCGAGCGGCTGCACTGACCGCTATGCTACCGGGAAGGCTGACGTAACCGCTGAATTTTGTCACTGCTTTTTAATTTTTAAATGCTTATTGCGGCACAGTGCCATTTATCCAAAGGTTGTTGCAACCGATGGCTATGCAGATTCATCTTTACAGATGAAATACCACCGATAAAATGGTGGATGGATTAGATATACCTGATACGAAAACGTTTATATTTTATCTCAAAACAAATGTGTCAGGAATTATCCTGGAAGAAGTTGCAGAATCTGCCATATTAGAAAAAGAAATGTTAATACCGCAAGAAATAAAAGAATTTCAGGGTACTATGAAGGTACACCAGGTAATTTGGTCAGCAAATACTAAAAACGTTTTGGCTATGAGGCGACTAAGCTGCGATTTAGACAACTGCTCACAAGAGGCTGTACAATGTCCGCACGGCAAACACTTAGGCTTTTACCAAATTAATAGCGACTCGAACCAAAACACCTCAAAGACAAACATGGCATCAAGGAAGACAAGCCGACCTTCGCTGGTTAAGCGTTAAAAAAAATGCAATCAGGAGAAGCAAATTCAGCTCCCACAAATGCTAAATAATAGACAGACTATAACTGCAAATCAAAGTCAACAATCATTACACAACTCGGACCTGCCGGACAGTTTTTGGGATGACGTCCCATCTATTGACTATGAAAATTTAATTACTCCAAGTATTTCCGAGGTAGTTTTATCTTCGTTGCAAAACGATAACACCTTGACAAAGGTTGCTGCAGCAGAAGATTTACCTGACTTCGACTCCGATGATTATTCAATTTTCTGAGTTTCCAATAAACCTTATTTTCTTAGTTTGTTGATCAACTAAGCCTTATAGAAATTGATTTTTTTTTTACTTGGTGTTAAAATTTGTATCATTATAATTTGCAAACAATATTTTAATCTGATCTGATCATCTGAATTGCATTTTACTTTGTGTTGTTTTTCTTAATTCTTTACTTTCCACTAAAGATATAGTTAAGGAAAATGTGATTATTACAAATCTCTTAGATAATCTTGAAAAGACTGTTATTTTAGTCATGATTCTAAGTCCTATTAAGCATTATGATTACAAATAGTTATGTTTATAAATTGTTTATTTTTAAGAATTTTATCTTGTTCTTTATAAACGTTAGGTTTCTTTAATTACCTTTTAAAAAATAATATTTAATAAGTCTAAGTCATTTTATAACTATAAAAAACTGTAGGTATTAGTGGTTGATTTCAAAAGGTTTTTAATTTTGTCTCATTTACCTAGAAGTGCTTTAAATAAATGAAACTAAGCCAAAAGTTGATTTTTATAATTATGTTAATTTGTTATTTTAGCAATTTTTTATATGAAATATTCCGTATTTTTATATTACAATATTACACGTACACTGAATATGACTGAAAACGGCTAAATAAATAATATTTTATCAATATTAATTTTTTTGTTTCACTGATTTCACCATTTATGATCGCTCTGGTCGCAAAATTTATATTTCCATAACTGTTTGTGTAAATTGAAGGCCAATAGTAAAAATGTACTATTTGAATATCATTCTTTTTAATGAGATACGTAATTACCATTAAATATCAATATCTGAAAAGCACCAGAGCGATCACACGAATACGCCCGTTTTGGAGATCGACCCATAAGAGCTATTTGTAGCCTAAACTGAATAAATGATTTTGAATTTGAATTTTGAATTTGAATTTGAGGGTACATGTTAGTGTACTCGGTTTGGTTGGTGGTAGGGCTTGTTTGTCCGCCTGGCTAGCTCTGCCCCCGATAGTTGAAAAGCCGCATCTAACAAAAAGTCAAAACGGAGAAAAAAATGTTTGAATGAATGAAACGGGAAATCGTCTGCTGTTCTTAAGTAGAGGAAAATAATTACATGTTGAAAATTTTGAATATTAGCAACGATATTTGTCTTTGATTTCCATTTATAAAATGTAATGTTTTTTTAATTATTTAATTAGAAATAATTAAAAAACCCTTTCATTCTAGTAAATAAAGTTGGAAAAAATACTAGGTCCTTAATTGAATAGACGCAAATAGCCAGGTGCGCCCTTTCAACCTCGAACGCCTAATATATTACTTTTTTACTAAGTATCAAGTTTATTCGGGTATTGTATTCCTAAAAAGAATAGGCGCATTTGGCTATATCCGCTAACAGTAACATAAAAAAATCCAAAATAAATGTCATTTATTCTTGATATGAGTTCCACTTAAGAATCAAGTATGTACTTGTGAGATAATTATTAATTCCTTAAACTTAGAACTTCAACAAAATATAGACGCATATGACAAATGCACCCGGGAAAAACTTACTTTACGAAGTAGAAAAGGCGGAAGTGGCAGATGTTGATTTTTTTCCTTAGTTTTTATGCTGTTTCCAATTACTGTGTAAGGCGCCTTTTTAATTTCTTCTTATAAATTGGATCACTTAAGCGTCTTTCAATTTTCCGAACTTACACAAAAATATCAAACCAAAAGGGCATTTATACGTAAATGTGACTTTTCAATTAAGCTTAAGGCAAATTCGTCTTTTCATCTTCAATCAAGTGCAAAAAAGTGTGCAGAAGCGCCTTTTTTCGTTGCGCTAAAACTGCAATGGAACAAGATAGAAAAATATAAAAAATATTGGAAGGAGCGCCTTTTTTTCCTGATTCCGGCAAAGTATGTAACTCAATTTGGCAAAAAATGTTAGATACGTCTTTTCAACTAACGGGGGCAGAGCTACCACCATTTTATCTAAATATGTCGCCATAACATCAATGTTTGTAGCATTGTTGTGTTCCGGCAGCTAGAGGTAAGATAGCCAGTGCCTCACTAGTTGAGGAATCCGGGTGAAGTGCGCTTGCATCAATGGCCTCATCATTACTTAACATCAGGTGAGATCAAGGCACTGTGCTTAGCCGTCAATATAAAAAAACAGGGTTCGAAAGGATAATTATCACAAGAATGATAATAATCAATGACAATCATCACAAGAATGATAAAGCTAATCATAAAAACTATTAATTTGAAAAAAGATAAACTGTTGAAAAAGTTCCACGAGCGGGGTTCGAACCCGCACCCTATGACATGCCGCGTTAGGTGCACTATCAACTATGCTATCGTATCGTATCGTATGTTTTTCCAAAAAGTTAGGTCATTTCAATTGATACTTCTTGTATTGTCCTCTATATATCTTTTGTGTGGTGTACAATAAACTGTATTTTCATTTCATTTCATTGTTATGTAATGTTAACATTTAATTAATTAAATTATTATTATTATTATTATTTTTAATTAATTTTATTTTTATTTCCAGTATCTTCGGTACCTTGCCTAAAGGGACTCCTTTTAATAATTTATTTTAGTTATTGTATTATATTGTTTAAGGTTTTTTAGTTTTAGGTTCATTTTTATATATTAAGTGTTTTTATTAAGTACCTAGAAAAAAGGCTATCTATCTTTATCTTTACCTTTAAAATGTTATCTTCCTTGTATTTTTCGTTGAACTGAGCGGAATCAAGGTTCTTCTTATGAATAGGTTTCTCGATGTGCACAATCACTTCATCATAAGTCCTTAAATGACTATTACATACGAGGCAGAATGAGTCAACACATCCCCCGATAATGGCATGTTTCTCGAACCCCACAGACAATGCCATATTAGTTAGCACCTGAAAACAATAAATAAGTGAAATTAGAATGAAGTATGTATGTCTTTTTAAATAAAAGAAACCTCTTTTAACCGCTTGTGGTCTAGTGGTTAAGGCCACCGGTTTAGACCTAGAAGTCCCGGATTCGATTCCTAGCGTGGGGCACACGGTGTGTGCGTGTGCGTGTGCGTGTGTGTGTGTGGGGGTGTGTGTGTGTGTGTGTGTGTGTGTGCGCGCGTGTGTGTGTGCGTGTGTGCGTGTGTGCGTGAGTGCGTGTGTGCGTGTGTGCGTGAGCGCGTGTGCGCGTGCGTGCGCGTGTGCGCGTGCGTGCGCTTGCGTGCGTGCGTGCGTTCTTCCGCGCAGTTTCAACAAGCCGTCGTCGATCATTACGTCCAGGTGTCGCAGCGGGCTGTCTCTAGAGAGCTTACCTTTCGTTCTTAGGTTATGCAGCTCTCTCCCGAAGTTCTCACTTTGTACTTGGTGAAACCATAGCTTCGTTGCGCGTCGGGTGTACTCGGTATCCATCTTAACGGTTTTGCTCTTATCCTTACACCGCTGAATGAAGAGAAGCACTGTTGCTGTTGCTCTAATCAACCGATCGTATGACGAGAACCGATTGATGTCCGGTAGCGAGGTGTTGGAGGTGTTCATTACACATACTAGTTCCGTGGTTTCGTCCTCCTTTTCCTCCTCGTGAGGCCATTTGCTCCTCGGGACTCTGGTCCAGTGAACTATTTGTCTTCCATGTTCGATGTTAGATACCCCAGGCGCGTGGCTACATCTGCGACGTTAGTAGCTGTGGGTACCCATCTCCATTCTGCAGGTGTCGACGCTTCGACGATCTCTCCCAGCCAGTGCGCTACGAATGGCGTGTAGCGCCTGCTCTCGTTCCTTATCCAATGAAGCACGGTCTGAGTCGCTCCAATATCTTACCTCATGAATTGGAATGGGGTATCTTCTTTTATCGTCTGAGCAAGCCGCACGCCGATCAGCGCACCTGCCGTTCAAGGCGCGGGATCGTGAGTGTCTTCAACGGTGCCATCTCTCGCTCGCGCTGCTATCAGCACGGTGTCAATCCTCTTGTTGCTGTCCATGAGCCTCCAATACGCGACGGCGGCGTAGGCGTCTTCACTGGCGTCGACGAAGATGTGAAGCTCTCTTCTGGTCACCTCTCACCCCCCGTTGTAGGACCGCGGGATGCTGAGACGATCAATTGTGTTCATACCACATAGCCATTTGTCAAACTCACCGGCTATTTCTTCCGGCATAGCTTCATTCCATCCGGTTTCTAACTTCCACAGCTGCTGCAGGGCGATCTTGGTCGTGATGGTGTAGCAGCTCAATAGTCCGAGCGGGTCATAGAAGCTCATGACGGTTGAGAGTGCCTCGCGCTTTGTAGGCGGCCGTTACCTTTTCTTCACTACGTCCGGAACTCGATGGAGTGAAGTGTTGAAGCGCGAAGTGTCTGCACTTGAGTCCCACGATAGTCCCAGCATCTTTTCACCTTCTCCAAGGGGCGTCATCTTCGTACCGGCTCGTTCCTCCGGATTGATGCTCTTCATCAACTCGGTGCAGTTGCTGTTCCATTGCCTGAGGTGGAATCCTGCTGCCTGGTGTACTTCATCGACCTGACTGATGGTAGTACTTGCTTTGTTTATGTCGTGGAAACTTTCTATAAAGTCGTCCATATAGTGAGCTTCTGTGATGGCTGCGAGGGCTTCCGGGTGCGTCGTAGTGTCGTAGTCGTGGTCGTGCGCGTTCTTTTTTCTCACGCTATACGCCAGAAACGGAGAGCTGGATGCCCCGAAGATCATCGATACCATTTTGTACTTCTTAACTGCTTCAGTCGGGTGATCACGCCACAGGAACATCTGCGCCGGTTGATCTTCTTCTCTTATTCTGATGCGCAGGAACATTTCTTTTATGTCTGCTGTTACCGCATAGGCTCCTTCACGAAATCGAAATATTATGCATTGAAGCGATTGTAGCAAATCTGGACCCTCCAGTAGATAGTCGTTGAGGCAGACTCCATTTGACTTTGCTGCTGCGTCAAACACCACCCGCAATTTCTTCGGCTTGTTCGGGTTGTGGACAGCAAAGTGAGGAAGGTACCAAGCAACTGCGCTGGCATCTTCTGTCCCGTCGCACCTCTTTGCGTAGTCTTTTGTCATAAGGTCGCCTATCTGACTTTTTTTTGCATTTACAATACTGTATGTAGTTACAAGACAAAATTTTATTAGAAAATATCAACCAGTTTCAGGAAGCTCGAGTGGGAATCGAACCCACAGCCCTTTGATTCATATACTATGTTAGTGTTAGTTTATCTATGTAACTACTAGCTTTTGTTCGCGGCTTTGCTCACATGGGCTACACGACCTGTAATTGTTTTTAATAAAAGCAAAACTGATTAAAGGTACGTTTATGTTAGTCAATCGATCGATTCGAGTCGATTTAAACTTTAAAAATGTCAGATTTTCATACAAACTTTCCACCCCTATTTCACCTCCCTACTGCAGGTTTTTCGAAAAATGCTAAAACACGTCATTCTTTATTTTTGTTGAAAAATGTAAATATCGATTTAAATAATATTTTTTTATAGATTTTAGTTTGAAAATAGCGATTTCCCCGAAAAAACTTTCTTCCCTTTTTTACTTCTTTAAAGGAAAATAAACAAAATTCCTGAGACACGGCATTCTTTATTTCTTATCATAAAGCTAAATAACAATTTTCATGTATTTTACTCCAAAACTGACGGACTTTCATACAAACTTTCACCCCCTATTTGACCCCCTTAGGGTGTGAATTTTTTCGTAAAATCCTTTCTTAGTGGCTGGTTACGTCACTTAATTAGCCTACAGTCCAAATTTTATCTAAGTAGCTTCAGCAGTTTAGGCTCGCCGATGATGAATCAGTCAGGACAAGTCATTATATGTATATATATTACTTAATCTGTGGTAAAAGGCCCTTTCGGTGCATATGGGCTCTATTTTATTTTAAAATTATGTTCTGTAAAAACTAATTAAAAATGGTTTACTTACATTTAATTTTTTTTACACATAGATACACTAGTAGCTGGCAGTAAAATTTCAATGAAATTCTATATCATAAAAGGTGCAGGTCAATTGGAAGAGCACCTGACCCGGAATGTCAGAAGGGTGCAGGTTCGAATCCTGCTCGTGGAAATTTTTTCAACATTTGTGTTTTTGTAATTTGTTCGCAACAAAATTTGCTTTAAAAATCATTTTGAACATTTTATAAAATAGCTTGCTTATTTTCTTAACTGATCTTTAATATTTGTAAAAATATTATGATCGGATGTTAATGACGGTAGTTGTTGACATTGAATAGGCGCCTTTGGCTTACAAAGTAAAAAGTGTTGAATAATTTCGGCGGGCTGGTTAGAACCACGATAGCTCAATTGGAAGAGCACCTGACCCGGAATGTCAGAAGGGTGCAGGTTCGAATCCTGCTCGTGGAAATTTTTTCAACATTTGTGTTTTTGTAATTTGTTCGCAACAAAATTTGCTTTAAAAATCATTTTGAACATTTTATAAAATAGCTTGCTTATTTTCTTAACTGATCTTTAATATTTGTAAAAATATTATGATCGGATGTTAATGACGGTAGTTGTTGACATTGAATAGGCGCCTTTGGCTTACAAAGTAAAAAGTGTTGAATAATTTCGGCGGGCTGGTTAGAACCACGATAGCTCAATTGGAAGAGCACCTGACCCGGAATGTCAGAAGGGTGCAGGTTCGAATCCTGCTCGTGGAAATTTTTTCAACATTTGTGATTCTATATCATGTTTATTATATACGAGAATCCGATTTTTCGGCACAGTTGCATGCGCCACGATCCCGTGATCGTAACTTCAGTAATTCCGTAATTACTGAAGTTAATCATTCAATATCGGATACTCGCATATAATGAACATGATAAGAATCCCGAAAATAATTAATTACTACAATGCAAGTGACCATGACAGTTAAAATAGTTATATCAGACAGACCAGAAAAATAATACATTCCCTTTTTATAATACAAATCATATTTTCTAAAACTAGCTGACCCGCCCGACAGACATTGTCATTTGTCTCAAGTTTTAATAAAAAATATGTGCCACGAACGATATCTACTATGAGTAATCCAAAATGGTGATTCCCATACAAAATAAAATAATGATTATTTACCTACTTAAAATGGTTCAAATCCCGCTCGTGGATTTTTTTTTGGTCAACATTTGTCTTTTTTCAAAAAAATAAAAGAAAATTAATTTATTGCCGGTTTTTTTTAGTTTTCCCAATTTTTTTTCTTTTAAACCATCCTGGTATTAGAGGAAACAAAACAAAATATTCAAATCAGTCGTTTTTGAGTTTTAGCGAAACTAACGAAAAGCAAACTTACACAATAATAAAATTACGAGTATGTATTACGTACGTACTCACCTATAACAACTCAACTCACCGAGCACTACTTCGGAAAAGACTGATTTAGAATTATCAAGTGTTATACCGCCAGCGATGAAAGTGCAAAAGATAGCACAGACTTACTAGAAATGATTAACCTATTCTTATCTATATCTATTGGTAAAGTAGGTACACGATAACGATAAAACACAAATTGTAAGGGGGTTCCCACAGTAGCGTCTAAGTCTATGATTGAAGCATAGACAAAGAACATTTGTCTATGCTTATATGTTAGCTTGACTAATCTTTAGAAGAACTTCCTTTGGTTGGTATTTAGAAATTGGAGGCCTGCGTTCATTTTATAAGGAAAATTAAAACAAATTACCGGAATGTTATGCGGATTAATCATAATACGACTCGACTCGAGTATTGTATTGTGCTTGTGCCTGTGCTCGCTCAAGGCAAGCTTATGGCAAGCTTATGGCCTATGACATGTAATGTAGGTAATGAGTAAAACAAGAGTGAGCGACATAATATAATTATTTTCTTTTTCTGTTCAAATTAAATATTTTTGTACTTAGGGCTGCCATTTTTGTTTTTCATATTTTATACTTTTTTATGTTACGCTTGTGTTGCTATCGCAGCATCACCTAAACCGGTTCCGACGGAAGATCAGCGCTAACCTCAAGGGTAGCATTTTGCTGAGTCGAAACCGTTTTGGGACTGTCCTTTGATTTTTTACCCTTTTTTATCTGTATGCTTGAATTGTTTTGTCCCAAATAAATTTATTTTGATTTTTTTTTTTATTTTGATAATAATTGTACATTGCAAAAAGGGACTGTTGGACGAAGCGAGTCCTTGAGTGAATTGGAGACCCAACCAGGGCCGATACCAGAGGAAGAAGTTGACCGCTGCAGCCCTGGGTGGATGACATCAAACAAAGCGCAGGCTGGGACTGGCTGGATGCAGCGGGCACAAGACTGTAGAGAATGGAAAGAGAGGGAGGGAAGAGGCCTTTATCCAGGAATGGATCTTTGAGCCAGCCAGAGCGAAGAGTAAGTAAAGTAGCGGTTTTACATGGCAAACGACACGAGCACATTATCAAATAAAAAAAATAAAACTGAAGTCAAAGCTGTATGGGTTACATTCCTTTGCTCTCCGTAAACTTTTCTGCTTGACATTGACATGTCAAATTGTCAATGTTGTCAGTGTCAAAATAATCAAATCAAAAGCTATATCAGTCGGGTTTGTGGTCGGGTTGCTTGCTTTTGCTTGTGTACTGCGATCTCAAATCCACTTCCACTCGAATTCTGTCAAGTGTTTTCTTTACTGACGATGGACGAGCAATCTCGTGAATGATGTGTAGTGTGTTGTGTAAACTACTAATATTTCCATGAAACAACTTAACAGTGATTATCTAGTGGAGATCTAATTATGTCTCAAACTACTCGCAGTGTTAAAATGTGCAATGTTTTTGTGTGGTTTTTGTATATGGTGTGCCTGTTAACTTTATTTGCTTCAACAAAGGAGAACGTCCAAGCGGAAATACTAAGTAAGTCATTTAAATAATTAATCTTGAATAAACTTATTTAAGTAATTTACTGTGGAAAAAGTTAGTTGTAATTAGGACATAAAGATAAATAAAAGTTTACACAGCAAAATACCTTCGCCAGCCATGACATATTATATACAAAGTTTTATCCAGTTTCTACAGTTCAATTTAACAACAGACTTGATTACCAGTGAATAATACTTTGTGTTTTTACACAAAGTGTTATTCACAGGTCCTCATAATCGTTCAATCCTCTAAATTATTAAACATTATCAAGAAGTGACTCACAAATAAAATAACTTATAATTAAAAATAGAACTAGCAACAAAGTATTTGTATAGAAGTAGTTTAAGTAGTAGAATGTATGCTGATTTGCACTGATAGCATAACAAATAGCAGCAAAATATAAACATGATAAGTATTTATAAAGGCATATTTTTTTCTGCTTTTTATGTAAGTCACCAGCAGTTGTATTAAATAAATAACCAATTGTGAAAAACAAAAATATCATGCTTTTAACACAAAACTAAAAAAATATTGATAAAAAAATATTTTTAGACTACTTACTAATAGGAATACTTAAATATGCAATAATAATATGTTGATTTGTTACTTATATTTGGTGATCTGAATATTTTAATGGTTTAATTTAATTGATAAATTTTATAATAATATATTTATAATAAAAATTTAAAAGGTGTCAGTTATAATATTATGACAACATTTGTTTTACCTGTACAAAGTGACTAAGAAATAACATTTCATGAATTAGGTATAATATTAAAAAATTATTGTTGAATAATATTAATATGTTCTGATAGTCATTTTAATTCATAGACACTGGGCCTGACAGGATGTATAATGATGATCCATATCTATTCATGTAACACTTAACACTTTTTAGTTTTTCATTAAGTCCTCGCGCGCCATATGTACGCACGGTCGTACGTAAGGTGGCCCGCTAATTATACCTACAGCGCGGGACGGGTTAATGTAGTAATACTCTACCAATTATTTATATGCTCATAGCCTATGGACTGATCAGAAAGTGGATTAAAATCCAGCCTTATCAGCATTTATAATTTAATTATTTGTAGTTAACTAATAATATATATTGTCTTGAGAGTGAGAATTTCGTTTTGAGCGAATACAGAAGAGATTCTTGTAGCACTTGACCTATCAATGTGGTAAAGCTAAGACTCTTGCACCTTATGGGAAGCGTCGGTCCGGGTGTCGCAAAGGGGGTGCAGGAAAAATACACTCTAACTTTTTTTTCACAAACTGACGAAAAACATAGTAGTGTTTGAAAGTATGTAAAAAAAAACGTCGCACGTACAAAAACGTCGTTTCTGGCGCTTCGCCGGCCGCTGCCGCGGCACGCTCGCTCCGCTCGCTCGGCTCGCGCGTTTTTGGTCAACATACTAACCTAACCTAACCTAATTAACTTTACTTTTTACTTTTTTTACTTTTGGTTTTTTTTTTGATAGCTATGTTTTTTAAAAAAAGTGTCGGCTCCATATAAAAATCAACTGAAAATTTTCTAAGTTTTTTTTCACAATTTTTTTGCACTTTTTTTGGATTTTCTTCTATCTCTTATTGATAGCTGTTTTTCGTCAGTTTGTGAAAAATTAAATTTTTCCTCGAAAATTTTCTAAGTCCTGCACCCCCTTTGCGACACAACGTGGAACCAAGCGAAAAATTTTACAAGTCCAAACTGCATACAAAAATATCGCAAATTTTTCTAAGTGTCGGCTCCATATAAAAATCAACTGAAAATTTTCTAAATTTTTTTTCAAGTTTTTTTTTTTTAATTGGATTTTTTGTCTCTTTTTGATGGTCTATGTTTTTCATCAGTTTGTGAAAAAAAGTTATGAGTGTATTTTTGCTCGAAAATTTTCTAAGTCCTGCACCCCCTTTGCGACACCCTAACCGAAGCGTCTTTCTCTCTTTGACCTTTTTGCATAAATTGGTCAATGGGAACTTAGATATCCCCCAGTTGCAGCGGGAGTTGAATTTTAACACTCCATTTTAAACTACCTCGTCCTTCTAAGTACAACCCTTTTTCCACCTGATTGTGTAATACCAACGCTGCCCATTGTTCTGCCTTGAATAAAATGCAGAACAAGTACCTACAAAAGTTTTTCGAAGCAAGATGAAGTTGACATTTTTGCAAACAGTTTACTAAAATACAATACAAATGATTTTGGACTCTTTTGTTTCATAATTAATTAACTGTAAATTTTTTATATAAGGTTTTGTATATTATATACAGTATAACTTTATTAAGTTTTACGTATAGATATTTGATATTGTTTGCTTTTCAGTTTTTATTATTATTGTATTATTATTGTTTTTGTGCGACCTATAATTGAGACAGCATTTAGTTTAAACATAAAAATATAGCTTCTCTCTTATCTTAATGTATGTCTTGTTGGTTGTCCTATTTAAATAAATAAATATAAAAACTATAGTACTTATGCTATCCTACTGCTGAACAAATGCCTCCGTCATTGAAACCAAGTCATCGCTACATTTGGATGGGTATCGATATACTTACCAAGTGCGGGTTGGTGATCATAAACCCAGGATATATCTTAGAAAAGTCATTTTACACACTTTAGCCTACCTGGGAATAGAATAGAAGAACCTTTTTACCTTAAATGGGCACAGCGCTTTGCCATTGACCAACAAAATAATAAATATGGTCTAGATTAACAAAGTAAGTGGATTGTGGTGATTAAAATTACACAAGTCATAAACACAACTACTGCACCTCACTGGGCCCGTGTGGTGGTTTATGGCCCATTCTCCCTGTGATGTTTCCATCCATAGGAAAAGCTGAAAATGAGCTAGTGATGATGATAATGATGATGAAATATACACAATAGCCTAATGGTATATCTTATCACCTGGTCCATATTGACATAAGCTGTATTACATTGAGTCTGCTATAGACAGGATAAAAAACTTAACCCTCTTTCTGTATTTAGGTTTATGCTCATCTTGGGCACCAGTCTCCACAGGTACAGATATTACTTGTATATTATACAATTAGATTTAGTTACATAAGTTATACCTGTGGAGAAGAAATAAAAGTTTCTTTATTTTTGTTTTAAATTTATTCTCAATAAAGTTTTTATTTATTTATGTTCATAAAAGCTGGTTGCAGTAGTCAAGTGCATAGTAGTGTGCTCACTTGCCCCTGCAAGTAGCAGAGTGGCAGACCTCTATTCCACATCCCTATACAAAACAGGGGTCTGCTAAATGCTCTTAGATGGTGTGTTTGGACCATAGGAATAAGAAATAAATGAACTGGAATAGTATAGTATGTACATACATACATCCTCCCTCCATCTTTTTAACATTTTTCCTCTTTTCCTTATGCTGTTTTAAAGCAATAATTTTACCATAAAAATTTAATTAATTATTTAATATCCATGACTTGGATTTGCTTTTCATAATTGATTAAACAAATAGTTATATATTTTTATAATTATTGTAATAAGTACAATAAAGTAGGATTTAAAATTAAAGACATGTAGGGTTACTCTTGAAACAATTGCAATAATCAATTTCCAATCCCAAATCTAAAAAATTCAAATGGCACTCTTAAAAGCGATAATAGCGCTACATTGGAATTAAATTGCGTGGAAATTAAGTGAACAAATTATTATCGAGATGGGGCGTTCCAAAATTGCCAAACTTATCCTAATATCGATACATAATAATCGCATTGGAATTGTATTGAGATTGAGTTTGCGTCAAGAGTAGCCTAAAAGGCACTAAACAGAATTGAATCAACTGGGATAATATAATCATGGATCATGTTACTTATATTGTTAAGATAACTTTTACCTAATTCCACCTAAAACCAAAGATTGTCACATGAAGTAGCCATGCAAAGCAATAATTAAGGACTTCTGGCACAAAAAAAAGCTGTCAATATCGCCGGATGTCCGGCCTGGCTGCCGTATCCGGAGAAGCGGAGCGCCACGCGCCAGCGCCCACATTCATCGTAAAATAGTAAATGGCAAATTATTTAGTTCTGAGTGCAAGTTTTATTTTATACGAGGAGCTCGATCGCGCCCGGTCTGCGATTGCTAAGCTTAAGCAGCTTTAGTAAACGCCGGCGGATGGGTGACTAAAAATGTATCATCTCGAACACTTCCGTGCTTCGGAAGGCACGTAAGACCCTTGGTCCCGGCTGCATTAGCAGTCGTTAACAACCACCAATCCGTGGTTGGTTTATGGCCTGTTCTCCCTATCCATCCATTGGGAAGGCTCGTACCCCAGCAGTGGGGACGTAAATTGAGCTGCTGAAGTAATGTGAGTGCATCTTTTAATTGCCATTCGATCACGTTAACGAAAAAGAAAATTTGTTTACAGGATATTTTTTATTGCAGGTTTGGCTAATGAATGACTCTGCTCAACTAGAGTCCAGATGCGAAGACAGTTAGTGGAGTTGTGCCTCACTAGCCCTCTTCTGCTTAAACTATGTTCTTGTTTGATACCAGGGTGCTTAGTGTGAGTTTCAATTGACAATTGACATTCGATCACGTTAACGAAAACGAGAATTAGTATAGCATTGAAGCAGCGCCTCCCGAGTGCCTCGTGTGGAGTTTTGTTTATTATCCGTATTCATTCGATTACGTTTAAAGACGATCTTTGCGAGGTGGCTGGCAAGAGCTGGATGCGAGTAGCGCGGATCGTGCGTAGCGTGCACTTGGAGAGGCCTATGTCCAGCAGTGGACGTGTGAGGGTTGATGATGATGATGATGATTCGATTACGTTTACTAAAACTAATTAACCTCTTATTCTTTTCCTATGTCGTCAGGAGGCACTGTAAAACAAAAATGTGTATGGCATTGAAGCAGCGCCTTCTGGCGACGTAAGAGGAGAGTTAAAATTTTGCCGTACAAATTCTCATTTTCGTTAACGTGATCGAATAGCGAATGAAACTCGCACTAGGCACCCATCCTGTAATTCCTGTATCCCGTGATGGTTTTACCATTTCAGAAAGCTTTGCCGTGTTGTTGTGTTGTAGCAAAACATCTATGCACGACGTACAGCTCAGCCCACGACCGACTTTTTGTAGGACCGATAATAATCGGACCGACTTTTTCGCCGAGGTTTTAGTACCGATTTTGTGACCAACTCTTTGTAGGACGTGTGCGTTGTAACATATAATTCCATACGTTTCATTTTCACCAACTAAAAATCGGACACCGATTTGAACGCATATATACTTATGGGACAATCTCAGACATTCATTGTTTGCTCGATGCTTGCTTGTAAAAGCAGTAAAAGCCAAAAACAAGCATCTCGCGCAAAGTCTAGATAGGTCCCCTTGGTAGGGCTCTAACCCACTTGGTCCGACAGGGTGTTATAACACCTCTAAAAGTAGTATATAGATACCCTAATAACGGGTGGGGCAAAAGTAATGGCATAATGTAAATGTGCCAGTATTTTTGTAAATGGCGTCAAATGTCATTATATATGTCATTTATATTTTAGACAGATAGAGAATTAATTGACAATATGCAAGGGAGCGATACACACCTGAAGAACGCGGAATTATTGTTACTGCCTATTTGACCAATTTGCGGGCCAGTGATCTCCCGCTTTGGCGATTTGAACTAACCATCCAGATCGCCAGATCTGACGGCGCCAGACTTCTTTCTTTGGGGCTTTTTGAAATCTCGCGTTTACCGCAACAAGCCACAAACATTGCAAGTTTTGAAAACCAACATTGAAGAAGAAATTACCAATTGGGGGCCAGATGTCTTGCGAGCAACTATGCAAAATGCCGTAAAATGAGCACGAATGTGCATTAACTCTGGGGGTGGTCATTTGACCGATTTAATTTTTAAAACTTAAGACATCGGTTTTACACCTTTAAATAAACTTTTTGTAAAAACAGAGCGCATTTTTTTCATTTCGAGCAAAATGGCAGCCAATTCTTTACTTTTGCCCCACCCGTTATAATACTTTTACCCCCTTACAAATAAACAAAGAATACGGTCCGAATAGTTATTCCGTGTTTTGTCTTTTTTACTCTTATTTGAAATGACGTTTACATGACAGGAACAAAACACGGAATAACTATTCGGACCTTATTCTTTGTTTATTTGTAAGGCGGTTAGAGTTTCATTTACAACAACACACAAACGCCTGGTCGGACTAAATGGGCTAATGCGTTTTTTTTTGTGAGAGTTTGCTGCTAGCCTCAAGCGGCATTATTAGCTTCATCGGGCTTTACTCTAATGCGAGTACCAAATGTGTGTAACAGCTGTATTCTACTCAATTTAGTTGTTGGTACCATCATGGTGGCTCGCTACCATCGTTACCACCATCTTATCTTATCAAGTCTGCCGCGATAACAGCGAAGTCGGAAGCTTTAGGTTCCGGTAGAGATAACCAGTTACACATTCGTTGCGATACTTAAAATGTCAAACGGCTTAAAGGATATTTCGCTTAAAGACCTATAAGCCGTTAGTCATTTTCAGTATCGATTGAGGATTCCCAGTAAAGTCCTACTGCTACTTTCAGTTTTATTTTCACGTACCTATGATAATTAAAAACCAATGAGTCAAAAGCCTAAATTATAGAGAGCTAGTTAACTCTTATTTACGAATGTTTTATAGCTAACTGTGCCCCCGTCTTAAACAGAGTACCTATAAGCTTATAGTTATCCGCGTTTTGTCTCTTTTACTCTAATTTGAATTGAAGTTTACATGACTGAAACAAAACACGGAATACTTATTTATACTCAGTTTTTAAGGTAAGGCATAGCTTTGTTTCTTCAATGTAAATTAAAAATCAAAACTATGTACCTTTGTGCTGTTTAAACTTCATCAAAAATGTTAGTCTTTTATAGGTACTGTTAAATAAAATGTAAAATAACAGTTAGGTGAAATCGTACGTGCGTACGTCTGAAATTTTATATTGACCCGTTTACACGAGTTCAAAGGTCAATGGTCACAATAGATTGTTTTAATGTTGCACTGAAATAATATTAATAAACTACCATAATTATGTTTCATGTGTTCTGTTCAAATTATAAAAAAAAGACAATCCCACACCCAGAACAATAACTTACCTTTAATTCTTATTCTGAAGTCTTATAACATCATTATTGTTTTCTGATCTGACTCGAATGATTTGAACTCTAAACCTCTGACAGAGCGACTGTACGCGTGATATCCTCTTATGAGGCGTCAAAGCATGAAACGAACCCATTTCTGTAACCTAAAAAGTTATGAATAAACACTTGATTGACGGAACAAAATAGGAATATATAATAGGTTATAGTTTCCATTCCCATATAATTTCTATGAGCAAAATGGTTTGGTTAACAGTTGCTGAAAAGTGTTTCTATTTACTAACCAAACAACTGTGGATAACTGGACTCACCTTTACATTACTATTTGTAAAGATATAGATGTTTTTATTTGTATTTTTTTTAATACTTTGCTTCATTTGAAGAATAATGATTTGTAAGATCTTAATAATCAGTACATACATTGGCTGGCAACAAAACATTGTTTACATACTCTTTTGTTTCATTTATACATAATGGTAGATTTTGATAATCAACTTTTGGTGCTGACCAACCAAAGATCGTATACCAAAAAATTCATACTCAGTGTCTGAAACCAAGCTAACAATTTGATGATATCATTATATTCTTTTTACCGTTTTACGAACTTGCTTATTTATCATAAAAAGCCCTGCAAGATTTTTAAGCAGGGGCACAGATTAGGTAATAGTTACGCAGGGGTGTTATAAACCTTTCCATGTTACTAATATTTGCTTACTTGCCTAATAACTTATGTGAGAGCCGAAAGGAAGTTGCTTGCATGCACTTTAACTACTAGAGGAAGTTAGTGTCTATCTGACATCACACCATACATTGGGTACATAGTCTGGTCAGTTGGTTTGGTACACAGTACACACGCTTGCTAATCAAACTGTCAAATTACCTCAACAGACTTTGAACTTTATGCCTTAAGTATATGGTTGAAAATGTATTGAAAAAAATTGTCTGTACCTAACATGGTCACCGTATCCGCATTTATGCCTAACAGCACAGAATAGATAACAGTTTTATAGTGCGAATATGCAGATGAATGCCTAAAGGGTTCAGTCGGAAATGTTTTAATGGAATGCCATTGACTTGTTACTTTATTGAGTCATTCGCGAATCTCTGCTTTGAATAATGATCAGCTATGAGTTATTCGAGGACACGTACTAAACGATTACTAATTGTTTTTTGCTACTGGTAGTATACCGACTTAGTCGGATGCAAAACGGTATTGTTTTAACGTTTTACTATTACGTTATTTTCATTGAAAAAAAAACATTAAATTGTGTATGCGGAAGATGAAGTTACCAAGCTTTTTCCATAACTTTGCAATATATTTTTTTATTAATGTTTGCACTGACTCATATATTGCTTGCAGCTATATGTATTGATTTTTAATGATTTGTGCAACACAAATCTAAATTTAATGTATTTTTGCAAATAAACTTACTCACTAAAATTTACACAATGTTACCTCTGCCTGTATCAGTATGGTTGACTGAAATGAAACAACTTTTACGGATCTACTCGCGTTTATTTTACACGTTACTTTTTAATGTTTATCCTGACATTTCGAACCCTTTGTAGGGCCCGTGGTGGTCACAGGGTCTCCCTAATGTGTAAAATAAAGGCGAGTAGATCCGTAAAAGTTGTTTCATTTCAATATATAGTGTTCGCGTAAACTTTAGAAAACAATTATAGATGACTGTTAGAGAATGTCGCATTAAGTCTACCATGTAATGTATATTGCAAAAGTTTAATAAATAAGTGAAACAACAGGTAGGTACGAAGACGCAGTAAGATAATTTCAAAATAATATTTCTTCTAGTTTTTGCAGCTTTTGTTATTGGAATGTTTTTTTTAATTCGTTGTTTTACAATGCTGCCCTTGCCTGCATCTCTGTCATGGCCTTTTTATTATCGACGGCCGGATGTTTCGATAGTTGCGAAGCGTTTAATTATTCTGCATATTTATTTATTTGTTTTGTTTCCTTTTGATTCATCGTGGCTTCCGAGCGCAATCCGTTGTAATATGAATCACACATTTTCTTATTTTAAGTGTGGTGTAACAGTTAATATTTTGTTTACTTTTTTTTACCCTCAAATAGTGTGTTAGTTATGTCTGCATCATTTTGTATATTTTTCATTCATATTGACGTTCTATTCTGTAAGATAGTTCATCTATGTTTTCATATTTATTTATTTATTTATTATTTGTTTTCCTTTTTTTTTTCGCTTCGGTGGCTGGTTGGCTATACGCTCTGCCTTGTGTTCAATACCTAGGTCGGGTAAAATTAGTTTCGAATTTTTCGATGTGTAAATTTTTTTCGTGTGCATATTTTATTTGATTGTTTCAATGTTGATGTTAAATGTTTGAAAGGTATATACTATAGGTATATATTTAGCGTTAACTAAAGTAGTAGCTGTGTATGTTTACAATATGCACGGTGGGGATGACATATTTATGGAATGAAGAAATGGATATTTTTTCTGGGTTGCGTTCAGTTCATTTTACGTCACAGCATGTGCGTTTGTTGACGCGTTAATTTTATGATTGTTTTTTAGTTAAAAAAAGACTTTTATTGTTATTACTCGTTACTGACTTTTATGGATGTAACGTACTGACTGACGTGACGGTTTGGTGAATATGAGAATTCGACTTATTAACTTGTTAAGGCGAAGGGTAAGGCACACTAGCGCCACCAATTGATAATTTGACAATTACTAACAGACCGGATCTTTTTTTAAACATTGCGTACCGTCCGATAACAGGAAAGCATCCATAGTATTTATTTAATAATTGTGCACTACTTTTTGTTGCGTGGTTTATTCACAAAACGGGCTGTCACATTTATTCACAAACAATGGCCACTTTTGGTGTTAGCGAATGAATACAAAAACAAACCTAAAAGTAGTGCACATTTATTAAATAATAGATGTTTGCCTAGTGTCGGAAGGTCCGCAATGTTTGAAAAAATATCCAGTTTAGCAGTTATCAAATTAAATCCCTTAGCGGCGCTAGTGTGCCTTACCCTTTAAACCTTCAAAAATCGAAATAAATAAAATGTAGTATTTTAACGCTTCATTGCCCTCAAAGTACATTTACCCGTATTAAAGAACAATACTTTATTATAAAGTACAGGTAGCAACCCTTTCAGCGACCCAAAGTGAGTATTGGCCCCCGATAATAAGAGTACCTATTCATCTGGGTATGTCTTGCGCCCCTCATGTTAGTCGTCCGCGTGGAGCCCGCGCAAGTCCTTGCCGACCTCATCCCCCTAGTGGTACCTGGACCAGACGACCAACTGGCCGTCTGCCACTAGGCCGTCCACAGACTTCGCTACCCGGCCACCTCGAGAGGATGGGAGAAGATCACGCGGTAAATTTGACTTATCATCATCAAACATCTTTGTATGACTTTGAAGCGGCGCCCCTTCTTTCACTAAACTTGATTCAGTATTAGCCCCTTTTTTTTTTGAGGAGTTTGCTGATTGCCTCTGGGCATTTTCAACTTTACCGGACTTTTTAGGGGGCGGCGAGAAACTTAAAGGCTTCCTCAAGCCGTGTGAAACGAAGCACAGTCAGAGGTTTTCTAGAGGGAACGGCATCACGCACTAGTGCGTGTATCCGTGCCCTCCTAGATTCTCCGAGGAGTCCGGATCGGATCGGGAAGTATTAGCCCCGTTCCACTGTACAGACGCCTGCCTACTGTCCCTATCCCTATCTACTGACCCTACGGGTCCGGCTGTCTTTTCAAGGGTACCACGGAGTTCCGGATCCTAAGCCCCCCGCCGGTTATGCCTTCGCGGGCGTCTCCGGCAAGTACCGCACATGGGTTGGACTCGTGGTAGCTATGTGGTTTGCTGTAGAAGTGGGAATGTTCGTTATGCCTGGTTGAGGTCTGGCCAGTTTTCCATTTCGTGCACAGCGAGCGGGTCCGAGTAGCGATCTTGGTGGGACCTGAAGCGAAAGCGGGGCACGTGAGTTGTCCTTAGTTGGTTGTTCTGCTCGGTAGTTTTCAATGAGTAGGCTTCCAACATCTCCGGCACTAGTCTGGAGAACTAGTCGAGGCGCCCGCTGGATGCAATGTCTCCGGTTGAATCAGCTGCGTAGGATTTTGGAACTGATGAGGTGCCTGGATGGGTACTGAGAAGTGAGTGGGCTTACAACTCCGCCACCAAAGAGGACATTTGGTAGTCGACTTTAGAGTTGACGACCCGAGCAGTGGAAACTGCGAGTTGTACTCTTTGTGCAACGAGAAGTGAGCGAGCTTACAGCTCCGGTAACCTATCTGGATATTAGGTAGTGGACTATACGTGCCCACGGGGCAACTCGCTCGAGACGCTAGTCTTAAAAGTACCGGATGAAGAATGCGCTTCGGCGCGTCCTGATCTGGCGTTATGACCTGACGTAGACGGTCCCTTGCGCTTGCGTAAGGATGTCTGACACCTACTTTATAACCTGTCGGTTGGGTAGGGGGCGTCAGTATAAACTTTAAAGTCTTGTGTAGTGGGTACAGACGCCTGCACATAAGAGACTATCCGAAACTGTCAATTTTCTTCACTAAATGTTCAACCGTATGACATGGATATAAAGTTCAAAGTCTATTGAGGTAATTTGACTGTTTGTGGTATATATATGCAGGCGTCTCCACTTATCTTTTTTAACATGCAGCCTACCAGTGTGTGTCGTGTTTATCGCAACAGTCGATACCCATTATTTTTAATTATCCAAACCGCAGTCTCTGCTTATTTAAAGCTGTAAACCCATTCTAATGGTGAAGGTTAAAAAAAATACACCATTTGAGAGACAACGCTCTCACTTCGTCAACAGCTGTTTATAGAAACTATTTTAACTTGACCCCCGTCGTTTCGCCCGTAAGTAGAGAAGAAGTGCAACAATAAGGGTGTTGGGGCTCTCGGTACGGTGGCGTTTGGTTATTTCTGGACACGCTAGCAGCGGTATGGGAATGACGACTTCCCTAGAAGGACACGATGCGTTTCCTTCGTGTGACGTCACGTCCGATTTGTTATTCTGTGATCCGTGACAATAATTAGGATATTAATAGTAATGTTACATTCGTTAACGCTTATGAAAAGTTTTGTTTTGACTGTATTAACTTATTTTATAAAGGGCTGCATTAAAACGACACCTGCAATAGAAACATAAGTAACTCAGTTTTAGGTGCGTTTGAGTTACAATAATATGATTACGAAGAATAAGACTGAAACTCAAAACAACCTAATTTGGAAATACAATTTGTTTTACTTGCAAGTGCCATACATAGGTATCTTACGTGGTATGTGTGTGTGTAGCACACACACATGCCACATAATATGCTAATTTTAAAAATATGTTTTTCTTAATCCATTGTATTATTGTTTTATGTGATGTCTGTGTCTGTCTACGGTTTTTGAAATTTAAATATTTTATCAGATCTAATAATATTATTATCTTCAACGTCTTAGTAATAATAATTGTTGCCAGCAGTGTAGAAAGGTCGTAGGTCAGCGATACTTTGCCCGGGAGCAAAACGCCACAACCACTAGGACAGTGCGGAGACATAATAAATAAATAATAATAGAGCCACACAAAAAAAATAAAAAAAAGGTAGAAACATAAAAAAACTTAAAACTCACCCTGAAATGGGTCCCACCCACCCCTGAAGTTTTTTTTGTTTGTATGAGTACATACCCCGTACCCTTTATCGGGAGATCCTTGGTTCAAATCCTATTTGGATAAGTAGTCAGGTCAAGTGCCCTACGGATTTTTCGATGCATACGTGTTTGTGATCCTGATCACCGAATAAAAGTTAGCAATAACAAAGAGAGTATATATTTAATTTATTTTTATTTATCAACAAACTAAGTATTTATGCATTACAGATTTAAAATCGAATGCGATAGCACAGTTTTAAAAGCATTAGTAATACTGTGGCGATAGTACAAGCACTTAATTAATTAGTTTTCTTATCATCTTACATGTATTTATATTTACTAGTGGTCGCCCAGTGGTGGAAATTCGACCGTAATTTTATTAAGGCTGCACGGATTGTATCCTAAGCTATGAAAAATTAAAAAGATAGAATGTGAGTTTGGACTGGCATTGACAGATGTCGGCCGCATTAAAGACAAACAATACGTGTGTGTTAAATACATGGTAGTGTGTGTAATGTTGTTTTTGTTGATTTAATGTATTATTTATGCATAATTTAAAAAAAATATTAACATTCGGATAACCTTCTCTATATAAACTTTAAGTGTGCGAAATTTCATACTCCTCAGACCGCGCAATTGTCGTAAAAACGAGTACAAAGTTTTTGCTTCACGTATTAATATATAGATTTATCTATTTGTATAACCTTATATAATAAATACCTTATTTTTTATTTTAATCGTGCCACAAAATAAATATATTATGTATATCAATATATTTTGTTCCATTTGTCATCCTGAATTCGTGACCCAAATGATTTGTAAATGGATTAATCGTCCGTCCACTCAACATCGTCATTCCTATAAAGGCCGGTGTACAGGATACTGTCAAAGTTATTAGCCTATCTGTATACTGTCCCACCCACTACTGGGCAAAGGCCTTCTTCATTTTTTTTAAAATTTATTTATAAGGACACATTACAGACAACAGTTAAAAAAAGTAGCACAATTTTTATGAAAAACTTATGTACACTAAACTATCACCTAATTTTAACGCAAATTTTGTTGCGAACAAATTACAAAAACGCAAATGTTGAAAAAAATTTTCACGAGCAGGATTTGAACCTGCACCCTTCTGACATACCACCTGACCCGGTATGTCAGAAGGGTGCAGGTTCAAATCCTGCTCGTGGAAATTTTTTTCAACATTTGTGTTTTTATAATTTTATTTTATTTTAGGTATTTTGTTCAATCAAATAGGGTCCTGACTATGAGGCTCTTCTTGAAGACATAATAATTTTTGTCACGATTGCTTTGAGTCAACTCTTGTAATGGCTTGTATTGGCGACACATACGGTACGAACTATGGGGTTGTAAAATGAAGTATTATTGCAATCAAGTCATTGCTTTGCCACTCTGTCAGCGAGTTTTTCTGGCAGGGGTAAATTAATTCCATTTATTTCATGCTTCGCTTCGCGTGTTTTCCACCTAAATATCCCGTGTGTGTTGGCCCTAACAGTCCAATAAACATTTCAATACAGCAGTCGGTCTGAATAGCCCACTTCCACAACGAACGGCCATAAACCAACCCATAGCGAAAATTATCTAAAACGGTCGTTCACACTTCAGCTATTGTATGACGAAAGCGTTCTTATGTCGATGACCGTAACGTTCAAAACTAATTGAAGTTAATTTGGAATTGAAAATTTAAAATAATTAGATTGTTTTAATAATTGTGAAAGGACAGTTTTCGACGATTGATAAATTATAATGACAGTTTTTTAAATTACTGCTGCATCGTACTGCTATAGTTAAAATCAGGCTACCGACACACTACTGAGACGTTATTTTAGCAGACTTGAGTCGTTACCAAGTTCGCGCTATGAGTATCGTTAAGAAACGAGTACCTACGTTATTTCTAAAAAAATATTTCAAGTTTCTACCTGTTATCGTTATTAAGACCAAGAAAAAAATTGGAAAAAAAAATCACGTGTGTTGTATGGGACCCCTTAAATATATTTTTTATACTATTTTTTAGTATTTGTTGTTATAGCGGCAACAGAAATAGGTACATCATCTGTTTCAACTGTTTAGACAGTTATCACGGTTCATGAGATACAGTCTGGTGACAGACGGACAGACGGACAGACGGACAGACGGACAGACGGACAGACAGACAGACGGATGGACGGGGACAATCATCAACCAAGAAACGGCCGTGCCTAGCTCAATTAATTCCACACTCTCCTTCATTGGTGATTGTCCCCGCCTGCGACAACTATCAATATTCAATGTATTTATAAATGCTCATTTATTATAGATTTTATTATTTAAGTATAGGTTCGGACAAGGAAATATTTCACGTTGCATTCAACATTGCTCAAATTGAATTTTGGGATCGTAGTCATTGAGCTTGTTTTTTCTTTTCAGTTTTTTCTTTTTGCAGTTATTTTTATGTTAGTCCGGTTTTTACGAGTATATAATTGTTTTTTATATAGTTGTTTTAGCAGTCGGGTTTTTTGTTTTATTTTAATAATGTTTACATGTAAAGTAAGTTAGTGAAAAAATGTTTAATATTCTGTTTATTCTGTTAGGAGCTCGATGGCGCAGTGGTTAACGCACCCGGTCTGCGAGCGCTGAGGTTGAGCAACTTTCGCAAAGGCCGGTCATCGGATGGGTGACCAAAAATTTATCATCTCGAGCTCCTCCGTGCTTCGGAAGGCACGTAAAGCCGTTGGTCCCGGCTGCTTAGCAGTCGTTAACAACCACCAATCCGCATTGGGCCCGCGTGGTGATTTATGGCCCGTTCTCCCTATCCATCCATAGGGGAGGCTCGTGCCCCAGTAATGGGGACATAAAATGAGCTGATGATGATGATGATGATGATGATGATGATGATGATGATGATGATGATGATGATTCTGTTTACTTTGTTGTTTTTGACACCGATTGAGCCGTGAATAGTATGAATGAGATGTGCCTTTCATTGTAGCGCCACTTTGTTATCACTCCAGGATAATACTATCCAATCAAAAACAATACTTGTCAAAAAAAACCAAGTCTCGCAACTCAGTTGTTCTGCGGTAAAAAGTTGTGAGATCCATGTAATACCAAGTCGGTTATTAATTTATTCAGTCTCTACTTAAGCGACTTTCTGTCTTAATACGTCCAGTCTCTAAGACCACGATCGTGGTCCATAACATTCTTTAATGTTTTATATAAATATATTGAGACTTGGCCATCGCACTAAATAATTGAATTTACATGTGTTTTCAGGCGATTGAATTTACACGTGTTTTCAGGCGATGGCCAAGTCTCAATATATTTATATAAAACATTAAAGAATGTTATGGACCACGATCGTAGTCTTAGAGACTGGACGTATTAAGACAGAAAGTCGCTTAAGTAGAGACTGAATAAATTAATAACCGACTTGGTATTACATGGATCTCACAACTTTTTACCGCAGAACAACTGAGTTGCGAGACTTGGTTTTTTTTGACAAGTATTGTTTTTGATGGGATCTCATTTCTTTTTGTATTTTGTAGAGACAGTTCTACTTTTTTCCTTTCGATTTGGCAGGGGCTCTACCATGCGCCTATATTTATATGGGACTAGCTTAAACCCGCGGCTTCGCACGCAATAATAATAATTGCCGTAAAATAAATAAAATAAAACATCGTTACGAATAAAGTCAATATTGAAAAATTTAACTGAACCTATTATTCCATTATATTATACATAAATCAGTGGAATCATTAACTGCACATGTAACTTTGTAATCCTATACATTTATATGGGATTACAAAGCTATTTATGCAGTTGGTGTAAAACTGGACCGAAATTGCAAAATATTTTAGTTTTTCCTTGATTCATACACCAAACACTACTTATATTCCAAATTTGAAGCTTCTAGATCTGCTAGAAGTGCCTTAGAATTTTGATGATCGGTGAGTCAGTCAGTGAGTGACAAAATTAAGAAATTTGACCCGTTATAATTCTTAAAATACTAGTTCAAATTGAATGAAATTTGAAATATACGTGTCTTTACAATGCCTGCATGGTTACTGAAAATTTCAGTCTTCTAGTTTTATCCACAACGAAGTTACAGGGGGTCGAAAATGGTCTGAATTGCTTCGAGAAAAGGATGGTACGGCCGTGACGCTTTTTTGCTCGACTTGGTGGGGGCACGGCCGTGCCCCCAGATGCGTTGTTCGTTGCCTATAATGACCTACTACAAACTGTCGAATTTCCTGAATATACTTTGAACTTTATACCTTAATGATATGGTTGAAAATGTATTGAAGAAATTTGGCAGATTTGGATAGGTTGCGCATAGGCGTCTGTACTACACAGACCACAAGCATGCTGTGATAGATAACTCAGTTTCCTGTTTTCATTGAAAATAATGGCATTTGTTTAAATTCGCAGAGTAAAATATAGATAGTGCTTTTTGTGTTATTTCACAGAATTATTATTATTGGTTAGTTACATGCTTTGTTTTGGTATTTGGTAACGATAATTCTGTCAAACGAAGATACCTTTAAAAAAGGTAACGCTATGCGTGGTAATCTTGGTATCGTTAACTAGGTGTCATTTTTAGCGGTTAATTAACTAACCGCTCTACGCGGATTGGCTTTAGCGCATTAGGTAACGAAAAAGTAACGGTACTTTTTTAGATAACGTTACCTGCATTAACGATACCATTGAACCATTTAACTTTATAGAAATAACGTTACTTATAAGTTATAGTGAAAACTTGGTAACCGTACCAAACCTTGATTGGGGTGTTACAAATCTCTTTTGTGTCGGAAGCGTCTATTGGTTGCGGCGTCAGCTTTCCATCAAGCGATTCGTATGCTCAATAAAATATTAAAACCCTTGATTTTAAAACAGGGTACACCAAGTGTCAGTTTCATTCGCCATTCGTTAACGTTTACGTAAACGAGAATTTGTATGGCAAAATGTTAACTCTTCTCGTATGCCGCCAGGAGGCGCTGCTTCAATGTCATACTAATTTTCGTTTTCGTAAACTTATTCGAATGAATACGGATAGTAAACAATACTCACACTAGGCAGGCTGATGCCTGCTTCTTAAAAAAACATAACTTCAATATACCTACTTATGTTTCATTTTAGTGCACATCCACTTATGAATAAAATACTTCAAATGATACCTCATCATTAAACAGTCCTGCAAAACTTCTGCCATTTCTTATGGTGACGTAACAAGGAATTGCTTAATAAACATTCAATTGACGGAGTATAACGGTAGGTGATACGTCGTCATAGTTCGCTATTGCCTTGCCATACAGCCAATTTAGTTCAATTTAATCTCTTGTTTTGTAGCAAGCTATGATTTAGCCAGTGTCAAATATTCTAAAATCTGAAGTGCCTTACAATTAAACAAAGAATAAGCTCCGAATCCCGTATTTTGTACCTGTCATGTAAACGTCATATCTATATATATAGCAAAAACTTTGTACCCCTTTTTATGAAAATTGCGCGGACGGAGGAGTATGAAATTTCGCACACTTATAGTTTATATAGAGAAGGTTATCCGAATGTTAATATATTTTTTTAATTATGCATAAAAATACATTAAATCAACAAAAACAACATTACACACACTACCATGTTTTTGACACACACGCATAAGTATTTGACACACACATATTGTTTGTCTTTAAAGCGGCTGACATCTGTCAATGCCAATCCAAACTCACATTCTATCTTTTTTAATTTTTCTTTGCTTAGGATACAGTCCGTGCAGCCTTAATAAAATTACGGTCGAATTTCGACCACTGGGCGACCACTAGTTAGAGTAAAAGAGACAAAACACGCAATAACTATTCGGAGCTTATTTGTAAGGAAGTCTATGTTTTACATCTGGCAATAATTCGTATTAAAATATTCAACTAATCCTAATGTATGCAACTAGTCATAATACCATCTTCCTTCTTACCAACTATATTCCATCCCAGTCACAAGACTCGCAGGCAGATTATACTTCTGGTATATTAACCGACGGAAGTAATGACTAAAGTTTTGTTGATATTAAAATTTCCCATTTATGTTTACGGGAATTGTCTTATTTTCCCGCTGCTGATCAAAAACACGTTACAGTTATTTTCCCAGTTCTGATAAGAATAGATATAAAAAGCTGGAAACCCCAATCATCTCTTGTATTATAAATTATAACCTTTTGACTTACATCACTCAAATCTACCCAGTATTATCCAATGTAAGCTCAAAAGGTCTCATCATTTGACTGTAAATTTTCCAAACTTAAAAGAGATTATATACCTAAATAAAAATTGCATTTACCGTTGTTGACCTTTAACGCCTGTCTACGTGTCTGTTTCCTTGTAAACAGCTGATGAAATCTGTGACGTCAACAGCATTGGAACCCCTAAAAGCGTTAGCACTTCGCTTTTCAAAAGAAAAAACAAGCTGATCTTATCTCGAACACGGAGCTGCATAATTATCGCCTGAATCATTGGCGGAACAAAAGCGCACGTGCGCGTACGCACCGGTGCCGCGAACGTTGCTCAATCGGTTACAGTTAACTCTTGTTACAAACATTAGAAGCTCTAGTTTACTTTAAAGGAGGTTTGTATTGAAAAGTACTTTATTAGAAAAGTGGAACTCCTTCTCTGCAAAGTGCAAGCAAGTGTTTTATTCAACATTTGATCACGTTAACAAAATCAAGATTTTTTGGCGTTAACGCTGTGACGCCCGACAAATTAGGTGAGATAGAATTTTGGCACACATTCTCGTTTTCGTTGACTTCGGTCGAATGGTAAACAAAACCTGCACTCAGTACTGTTTAATGACAGATTTGTTTTAAAAGAAAAAACAATATATTCGGTACTTCAGATGGCACGTCAAGCTGTTGTCAGCGATTATATGAAATCGTAAGATAACGTAGAGGGAACATACACACCCATAAATAAGTATGGCAGTTGTGTAGGAATTGTGGAAAGTGCTAACTGAATATCTTATCGAATTGACGGACGTGACCTTTCTCTGGACAACTGCCCTTTAGAACATAAAAAGATACGACACACAACACAAGGAAGTATAAATAAACTGACTCTCGGATAAACCTTGAAATTGTCTGTGAGAGTTTCCCTACGTGAATTTGCTATAACAATTTGTTTGTTTTATCAACATTATTAACGGATTTCATAACTTTCCAGAAATTAAAAAAATCCATAGGTCCTTGCTTACGACTTACTCGTGTATTGCCGTGTCCGAAAAAGGCGACTAAGTTTTAAGTTCCTTTAAAAATGTAACACCTTATACACTTAGTTAGCAATAAATGATTGGATTTGATTTGATTTGAGTTGATTTGAAAAAAAAAACCCCAATTAAACCTACTACAAATTTGTTTCCCTGCTAGGAGTACATACTTAGTACAGTTTAGCGTAGATTTTTTTGGAGACTGCTGATTGTATAAGGCGGCATTTTCAGCGTCACCGAAATTTTCGGAGGCGACGAGAAAGTAAGAGGGTTCAAGCCGTGTGTAACGAAACACCGTCCGAGGTTTACAAGAGGGAATGGCATCACGCACTAGTGCGTGTCCCCGCTCCCTACTAGATTCTCCGAAGGGTTCGGATCGGATCGAGGGTTTAGGGTAGTGATAGGGTTTATTCCTCTGTCAGGTTAGCAACCACTATCTAACCTCAGTCTGTCGCTTCAACAACAACATTAACAGCATTGAGATGTTCCTTCATACACACAGTAACGTAGCCCGTTTTTCAGTGGTGAGAATTCCAAGTGAATATTAGTTTTTATTGTGTAACAATAGCACCACATTAGACACAAAAGAAGCGCACCTCTTAAAGAAAAGCCGGCAACGCATCTGGGACTCTAGACTAATGTTGGGCGTTGGGGTGTTGGGCTGTCCAGTCCATCTATAGGTGGCGGTGATTGTTTATCGATAAGAAAAGAACAAAAGATGGAATAGAATAGAATAGAAACACTTGTTTTACCTAATACATCACACACATAACAAAAATAAAATAAAAAATCTAATAATAATAACAAATTGACGCGCCAGGCAATGCTCATCGATATCACCATTCCGCATGACGAGAACCTTGTGAAAGCCGAGAAGGGCAAGCTTACTAAGTACCTTGACCTGGCTCACGAGATGACCGCTATGTGGGATGTGGATTCGACGATCATTGTCCCCATAGTCGTATCTGCAAATGGTCTTATAGCGAAGAGTCTCGACCAACATCTCAAGAGACTTTCGCTGGATGGCTGGATTAAGGGTCAGATACAGAAGGCAACACTTCTGGACACGGCACGTATTGTCAGGAGGTTCCTCACTCTGCAGCCCTGACCACCAGTAGCTTGGGCCCTGCCCCGCTGCTGGTGGTACTCTAGGATTAGGTTTTTATAATGTTTTATTGTTTTTATATTAAAATATTTTATATATAATTTTTTATACATGTGTGCTGCAGAAGCACAAAAGGGCGATAGCTCAGTGGCTGATTTTGCTTATACAAAAAAATACAGAAGTGAATGAGCAAAGCACTGATATTCTGCTATTACCCAGAATAGCCTACCACCACACGTCGCCCCCCCTTCCTCTAATATCGGATCTTCCAAACGAGGCGTGACGGGGCACCTTGGGAGCCGGCATGGTGCGGTTGACCGATGCTACTTTGTTTTCACGCTGCTGTTGTATTCGCGACTGAACTACATTTCCACATCAAATCAGGCAGAAGTGACTCCACTATAAGAAAAATACATGAAATTATATCAGACTTAGATAATACGGAGGTAGCCAGTTCGTTTTTAGTCACCAGTGTCTCAATTACCGTATTAAAAAGGCTGTTCTAGTCAAACAATTAATAATGTCTCTAACCGTTGCATATTGATTCAACGGGCAATGACATCAATAAAGCTTTTAGCGGTAAATGTAACGAAATTTTGCCGAAACTAAAAAGCCGTGCCCAGAACTGTGGCGAGATCAGTGCCCCATCGCTGGCCATCCATTAGCACAGAACACCATTAGGTAATTGATACCGAATGACAATGGAAATAATTCCGCCTATATTACTAGGCTGTCCTATTAAATTACTGGAAATGAGGATTTAGAGCAGGAAAATACTAATTTAGATCGAGCCGGGCTGTTAGCACGCGATATTTTACCACTTGGAGTATTTACGGCTTAGCCTTTCTTTTTTGTTAAGTGTTTTGAGTAATTAAGAACGTTTACACGTTTGATAACCCATTGAAAGGTTAAAGGTCCAATTTATATTTAAATTAATATGCCTATTTCAGTGAAACTTTTTATGCTTCAATAAGAAAAATCATTAAAAAGTGTTTATGAATTAATGATGCAACTGAATTTTATGACTGAGTTTCAAATCGCATTAATTCAGTTGAATAAACGGATTTTTTAATGTTTTCAACGTACGTTCCTTATTCATAAAAACTATTTAAGCATTATTTAGTAAAATATTGTTTTGTCAACGTCACACAAACGTCATTACGAATTTGAGAAAAAGAGACAAAACAATGATTAACTAAATAATGCTTAAATAGTTTTTATGAATATGGGGGTAGATGTTTCAATAAATTCGGTTTTTTTATTAAGTTTTTTTAAACTTTTAAGTTTACATACCGAAACGTATTTAGGTTTTTAGCACATCATCATCAGCTCATTCTATGTCCCCACTGCTGGGGCAAGAGCCTTCTCTATGGATGGATAGGGAGAACGGGCCATAAACCACCACGCGGGTGGATTGGTTCTTAAGCACAAACTGTCTTCATATAAGATAGTTCTCGAGATTCGAATTGTGACCCATTGGCCAATTGCCAGATGTTCGATTGATCCTCATTACGATAGGTAAACAAATATCCATTACATTGTTACCGAAATATCAGCGGTCGATGAACTCTCAAATGTTGCACCGATTTCTGTTAAATTTCACCACACTTTCAAGTATCAAGATTGCAATCACCATCTTATTTTTACGTCCCCACATGCCTTCAGCATGCATGAGCCTTCCTTATGGATGGATAGGGATTAGGGTGAATTTTCCTCAAAGGTCGGCAACGCATCTGTGATTCCTTTGCTGTTGCGGGTGTCCATGTGGATGGCGGTGTTTACTTTCTTTCAGGGTGCCTAATCCGAGTTTCGTTCGCCATGCGATGGCGTTGGCGAAGGCGAGAATTAGTATGTCGTAATTTTAACTCTACCTGTTTTCTACTAGGAAGCTCTGATGTCAATGCCATACAAAGATAAAGGGCGACTTTGGTGCATTTTTTGAAAATGTCTGCGCACAAACAAAACTTTATGTACACATATGTGTAGAAAGAGGGCCATACGAATAATATTTTATATGACAGCTTAGCCCTAAACCGTATCAATTCCAAGATAAAAGCGATTGTATGAGAACAGGAAATTTTGTATGATCTGAATCAAAAAATTCGAAACTATGAGAAATAGCGAAAACTACTTAGGCGAAGGGCAAGGCACACTAGCGCCACGAATTGATAATTTGACAATTACTAACGGACCGGATCTTTTTTTAAACATTGCGTACCGTCCGATAACAGGAAAGCATCCATAGTATTTATTTAATAATTGTGCACTACTTTTTGTTGCGTGGTTTATTCACAAAACGGGCTATCGCCACAGATTAATTAATTGCTATCGCATTTATTCACCAATAATTGGTGTTAGCGAATGTATACAAAAACAAACCTAAAAGTAGTGCACAATTATTAAATAATAGATGTTTGCCTAGTGTCGGAAGGTTCGCAATGTTTGAAAAAAAATCCAGTTTAGCAGTTATCAAATTAAATCCATTAGCGGCGCTAGCGTGCCTTACCCTTCGCTTTAATAAAGTGTCTAGGGGGTAATGTTGGTACAAAATAAGAATACATTTAGATTAAAGTTTTTTTTTGAGTTTACTCGTTGTCTCAAACGGCATTTTCAACGTCACCAGATTTTAATCTTTTTCGTTTTCGTTGCCGTGATAGACTAGCGAGTGTCTTAGGACTAGACTAGACTAGACTAGAGACTCTTAGGCACTGTCTCGTTTGCCACCTCTAAACATAAAAAGTCAATAAAACAAATGCAAGCTGCAGTTCATTAAGTGACCCCTTTTGCGTGTTAGCTTGGGGTTTCCCGGTGTCACCCTACCTCATAAAGTTTGATATGAACGAGAATTTTACATTCAGGAACTGTCTGGCAGAACCTAAGGAATAATAAATTAGATTCACATCGGGTTAGTCTGCCTAAATAGTTTGGTTTCTTAAGTTTTTAATAATATTATTAGGAATTACATCTTCCTAAGCTTTATAACACCAATTATTTAGCACCAATCCGCACTGGGCCCGCGTGGTGGTTTATGGCCCGTTCTCCCTATCCATCCATAGGGAAGGCTCGTGCCCCAGCAGTGGGGACATAAAATGAGCTGATGATGAAGCTTTATAAGCTAACTTGTTTTATAAAAGGTTTTTTAAGTTCCTTGCTTAAATAGAATTATCCTTAGGCTGCTATTAATCAGTTCTTTTGCAAGTTTTATATATGGATGTTTTCTACAAGGTGAAACACATTTAGTGGTTAATTATGTCTACGCTAAATTATTACTTAGCTCATATGTTTGAACAATGAGTGGCCGTTATTAAGTTCACCTTGGGAAGTGTTGGCATTGCCAAACATTGAGAATCGATTTATCTTATGTTAGTTCCGTTTTGGTAGTTTATTTCTTTTAATCTGGTAAGTGTACTCGTGTCGATATGAACCATTGAGGTTACAAACAAAATGTGTCATGCAAGTTAATAGTTAATTATTTGTTATTAACATTATACCTAGTTAATTGGAAGTGCAGTGCAGTGGAAAAAATGGCCTGTATAATATAATTAATAATAAATTTGATTTCATTAAGTTAATCAGGTCCATAATCTATTTAATTGGTGACGCATTTTGCATAACTGATGGAATATTTTTAATAAACGGGATAATAGGATAAACAAAAATTACTCTCATAGTTCCATTTGTGTCAACGTGAATCTGCACGTACCTTTTATTGTCCTCCTCTTCCCTCGTTCAGGTAGATACTAAAAGCTCGAAGAGGAGAGGGGAGGCGAGGTATACCCACAAAACCTAGTGTACCATCCCTTAGAACTAATAATATAAGCTTTAATACAACTAATAATATATAGTTAGAGTAATTATTAAAGTGATTGTCGCTATGTGACCATAATTTTATTACTGTCTTAAAAGTTAGAGGTTGTTAGAAGAATACACGCGGTTTTTTCATACCTCTTCATATTATCTACCAAAGGAAGAGCTGTCTCTACAATTCTAATTTCGAAAGCCGTCAAGTTGTCAGTGGGAAACGAAAACGCACGTTCTAAATTTAAAACTGCGTACTGCGTCTGAGCATGCTGTGTTGCCAACAGCAACACAAAAAGTGCAATACGCGGACGTGCTGGATCGTCTTTAGCTCGGCTGTCTATTGTCTTTTTTTAAGGGCAACAAATATGGCAGATAGTATTATTGTCTTATATTTACTTCTGTGTATTTTCAATTGTTTATTCTATAGTGTTTTGTTTGGGGCAGGTGCGATCTTATTTATTATTGCCTTGGCTTTTATTTAAAGAAACACTTTGTAAGGTTATTCAAAACCTAAAAGATATTGTAGTTAATTTAACGCGTACACTTTTCTAATTAATATAGCAAATTTGCTCCTTTTAGCTTTTAAAATCACGTTCTACAATTCTGTCCTTAACTGTTGGTTTGACTCTTTTGACAACTTTATTTGAACAGCTGTACCATTCATATTCTGACAAGTGTGTGTGAGGAAACCCATGACATATGTGATTAAAAAAAACCAACTGCAAAGTCATGAAAAAAAATTGATGTGCGAAAAGTCGCAGCTGTTTCCGTGTCGGGTAAATTTAGTTCAACTAATAATAATGATGTAAATGGAATAAGATGGGAAATCGGATGTGAAGATAATGATCTCGAAGCCGATCCGATCCGAACCCCTCGGAGAATCTAGTAGGGCACGGGGACACGCACTAGTGCGTGATGCCGTTCTCTCTAGAAAATCTCCGAAGGTGCTTCGTCTCACACGGCTTGAGGAACCCTTTAAGTTTCTTGCCGCCCCCAAAAAAGCATAGTAAAGTTAAAAATGCCGTCAGAGGCAATCGGCAAACTATCTCCAAAAATAAATGATCTCATTTAAGTAACTTAAATAATTAAGTATCATATATAGGACTCATGGATTTATCTTCGCAAGGTGGCTGGCAAGAGCTGGATGAGAGTTGACACGGATCGTGCTCAGTGACGTGCACTTGCAGAAGCCTATATCTAGTGGACTAGTTAATATAGGCTGATGATGATACAAGACACTTTTTTAAGCTGTCCAAATCTGTATTACATCAGCCCACAGCACACACGGCAGCAGAGTAATTAAATCTTCAAGCAGCTTATCAACTTCTTAAAAAGTGTCTTGTATCATCATCATCCTATATTAATTAGTCCACTAGACATATATAGGCTTCTGCAAGTGCACGTCACTGAGCACGATCCGTGTCAACTCTCATCCAGTGATATCAATAGTTCTACAACACTCTAAAAGTAAAGTAAATAGCTCAAATAATATCCCACTCCATCATTGAAATCAAGTCATTATCGCTGCAATTGATGGATTTTGGCTTACCACGCTTGCCAAATGCGGCTTGGTGGCCACAAACCCAGGTTGTGCATAATAATAACTTAATACAATAAATAGAGAGGTCTATGTCCAGCAGTGGACGTGTACAGGCGTGATGATCAGTGATCGGAGTAGGTAGATTGATTTGGGGTCAATGAACTGGCACGTATATATTAGTATGGATATGCCTCCGGGATTCCGGGATTTTGAAATTATTAAGATTTTTTTAAGGAATTTTAAATGTTGTAATGTGTAGAATAAAGAACATCAATATGAATAAGAAATGCTTAACCCTTTTGTTGTCTTTTTAATAGTATATAGGTGTTCGTCTGACTCACAAAATTCCGTGATGCAAGTAAATATTGACGATTCACCAGTATTAATTTAAACTTGTTTGTGTAACATACACTTTAAATGTACTTTTCTTGGCAATATAAAGTATTTATTGTTCGATTCAGTTATTTTTTTTATAAATCCCGGAAAAAAAGGCTTATCCATGTTATGATTTATATGACTATTCATGATGCGAGTACGTAAAATCAATCTAAAAAAAAATATATATTATCTTCTATGCGAACCTAACATGCATGAGTTTAAGTATCAACACAAGTTAATCAGTAGAAAAACAGGTTAAACAATTATTATAACATAATCAGGCAACCATGTTAAGAGGAGAAAACAGGATATAGATAAACTTCTTTCAACAGTCTGTCTGTTGAACTTAATAAATTAGTTTTTGATAATCATAAATGTTGATGTTCATTAATATGACGTTTCTACGATTCAGGTTATCTTGATTCTTGATGCGCTAGATAGATACTCTTATTTGCAGCAAACACCTCAAAACTAGATTTCTAGCACATATTGCGACAGACATTATGTCATTATTTCTACATTTAAATTATGAGTGATAAAGTATACTGTATATATTATAAGTGTAGAGAATCAAATTATATTAATCACTGGAAACTGGTGCATGCAGCTTGGTACCCTTAATTGCAACCTTAATAATAGAGATATTTGCTTAAATAGTGAGCGCCTAGGGTACGCCTTTTTTGAAGTACTTCGAGTTCGAATTGAAATAGTTTTTAAAAATATTTTTTCCGACCTCAAAGCAAAGGACTTGCTAGTATTTTCTAACTTACTCATTAAATTGTCATTAATTATATCTGTGTCTAAACATAACAAAATATAAATATTATGACTATGACTATGACTATGACTATGCCTAGTAGTCATTTGACAAACTTACTGAATACATCGTATTGATAGTGATACATAATGGGCAATGCATATTATATACATGCATACTGTACATACGTACTGTACATACGTACTACTGATCCGTCAAATGAAGCCCACCCACATCATGAAGAAGAGGCTTTTACCTAAGTTACCTGTATTTTTTGGTTTACGTCTTGTCAATTATTTTTATTAAAAATATGCTAGTCTAACTTAACCAGTATTTCAAATCATCATCATCATCATCATCGGCCTATCTTAATCCACTGCTGGACATAGTATTTCAAATGCAGAAATGTTATTTTCCCCTTCTTCCACATCCAATCGCAGCATCGGAGCGAGACGTAATTTGAGAGATTTTATTCCGAAAACTCACGACTGACAATTTTTTAAGCGGGCGAAGCCGTGGGTGAAATCTATTGCTTTATATTTCTCTTGCCTCATGATATGATTGTTAAATGAACGATAAAGCCCAAGTTGGTGTGGAACGAATATGGAACTGGCTATGTCACCTCTAACTGCCGGAACACAACTCGCATTGCTGTTATGGCCCTTTTGTCGACAGACATTTCCGACTAGTACTTTAACTTCGCTGTTATGGCGTTTTTCTCGACATATATGTTTCCGACTAACCTAACCTACATTCAAATCTCTAAATATACTGTCTTTGTCGTTACAATTCCCGATAGGATCACGAACAGGGTGCCAAGTGCGAGTTTCATTCGCCAATCGTTATCGTTAACGTTAACGAAAACGAGAATTTGTATGGCAAAATGTTAACTCTTCTCGTATGTCGCCAGGAAGCGCTGCTTCAATGCCATACTAATTTTAACGTAATCGAATGAATACGGATAGTAAACAAAACTGCAGAGTGCCTAGTACCTAATGCGAGTTTTGTACGCCATTCAATCACGTTAACGAACACGAGAATTTGTATTACAAAATTTTGACTATCCTCGTTTTCTACCAGGATGCGTTGCTTTAATGCCCACCCAGTTTCGTTCGATCACAGATGTCAGAATTGCTACAGATGGTGTAAAGTATCAATTGCACAATAACTCCTACGCACTACCTGCCGAGTGCTTTGCATTCCGGTACAAGGCTCAGAAGACTTTTTCTGTGACCAATCGAACTTTGATCGACTTGCACTCGATCATAACTACGAATTCTTTCGGACGTTGTTGGTTCGCAGGTTGAGAGCTCGATGGCGCAGTGGTTAACGCGCCCGGTCTGCGATTGCTGTGGTTAAGCAACTTTCGCAAAGGCCGGTCATCAGATGGGTGACCAAAAATCCAATCCGCACTGGGCCCGCGTGGTGGTTTATGGCTTGTTCTCCCTATCCATCCATAGGGAAGGCTCGTGCCCCAGCAGTGGGGACATAAAATGAGCTGATGATGATGATGACATCTTGATATCAGGTTGAGTGGTTTGCCACTTGGCCAATGAGGCGATTAAAATTATAAGTGAAAATTTCAATAACATCATCATTACAAACAATAAAAAGTTCCGACCAGATTCTTTCTTTTCTTTTCTAAATGAGCTGATGATGATGATGATGATGATGGTTCGCAGGTTTCTTTGTGACTAAAATTTTCAATATGAATAAAATTACCTTATTTGTGTTTGATTATTTGTGTTAATAGCACTCTTATTTAAATTATGTTATAAGTTTGCCTTGAAGCAGTATAAGCAGTGCAGTACAAAAACAACCTGTTCAGTCCCTATGGTTTATGGTTTAAAGACATTTATTCTCATAAAGACATATTCTACATCACTTACATGAGAACTTAATTATAAAAAAATAGATACATTACATTCGTTGTCATAGGAACCAATTTATACTAAGAAAACAGAACAAGTTTACCACACTCAAGAAAAAACATTTCATTTTAAAGTTTAATAATTTGCAATGACGTGTTTGGCTAATAACTTTTTGAATACGTCGAAGGAGTTAGTGTTTTTTATATCTGAGGGTATCTTGTTAAAAAGGCGCGCACCTTCACATGTTATAGTGGTTTGGCCGTATTTTGTTCGTGTCTTAGGCAAAACAATGAAGCTCGCTCGTCGAGTGCAGGGGCGCTCAACTACTTTTCGCTTAGCAAAATTTAGATTGCAGCGGATTTTATTGTACATAGTTTTATGAATGAAAGTGCAAGTGTTATAAATGTATAATTGTTTAATGGTCATTAAATTGGTTTCGCGATAGATTTTTGTAGTTGTTGTTCGATAGTTATAATTAAAAAGCATTTTTATTATCTTATTTTGTAATATTTGTATTTTGTTTAATCTTGTTTTGGCAGCACTTCCCCAAATTTCGATAAGGTATATCAGGTGTGGTTTTATTAGAGCATTGTAAATTGTGAAACACAGTTTACGCGGTATGTATCGAACATTGATCCGGAGGGAGGCAATGAGTTTTGTTAATCTGGTTATTAGGTTATGGATGTGGTTAACCCACGTTAAATTTGTATCCATGAGAAGGCCAAGATATTTTTCTTTAGTTTTATTTTGTAAGGGTGTATTATTAATGGTGAGAGGAGTGAAAGTGGGTATTGGTTTATTCTTAGCTTTAAAGATTATATAGCTGGTTTTGGAGACGTTTATGGTTAATAGGTTGTACTGAAACCAGTCATGAAGGATATCAAGATCATGCTGGGCTTGAGACATAAGGTCATGGATTGACGAACCGAAGTAAAAAAGGCATGTGTCGTCGGCGTATAAAGTGATATTACCATTTAGGCCTATTTCGTGCATATTGTTTACGTATACTAAGAAAAGCAGTGGGCCCAATATTGACCCTTGTGGAACTTCATAAGAAATCGGTAGAGGGGGACTTTGTGATTTACTGTCTGTTTTAACGATTTGCAGTCTGTTCGTAAGGTAAGATTTAACAATGTTTAGAGCTTTGTCAGTAATGCCAATGACCTAGTTTTTTTAAGAGCAATTTGTGACTTACGGTATCGAAAGCCTTTTTTAAATCAATAAATACCCCTAGTACAATGTTTTTTTTATCAATATTATGTTTAATTTTAGTGACCAGATCAATTGTTGCCGTAAGTGTATTACTCTTAGATCGAAACCCGTATTGTCCATCATAAAAGAAATTAATAGAGTCTAGGTAGTTCTGTAATCGTGTATGTAGGACTTTTTCAAAAATTTTAGACAATACTGGCAACACAGAGATAGGTCGATAGTTACCAGGCTCTGTTTTTGATCGCGATTTATAAATGGGTGTTACTTTGGCTATTTTGAGTGAGTCTGGAAATAATCCGTCTTGTAAAAGTTTGTTAAGGCTTATTGTAATGCGATTTATTATTAGGTATTTTACACATTTGATTGCCTTAGTGCTGATACCGTCTAAGCCAACACTACTATTAGAATCAAGTTTGTTAATAATACCAAGAATTTATTGTTCATTACATGGTTCAAAACTAGATAACTGCGGATTTTGTGACGTTGACTTTGGTAACGCATGAATATAATTAACATGAAAGTCTATGGGAATTTCGTCAGCTAGACATGACCCTATTGTAGCGAAAAATTCATTAAATATTTTACATATCTCATTAGGATCGGAGACTTCTATTGAATTCACAATGAGTTTTGAAGGAGCGCACCTTTGTCTTAATTTGTTAATTGTAAGGCTATTTAACAAGTTCCACAGTTTTTTAGGCTTACTCTTGTATTTGTCGAATTCCTTGTTGTAATATGACTTCTTTGCTTCCCGTATTAGGGTTTTAACTTGGCTTCTTTTGGTATTGAACTTCTCCTTCAAGATTTCATCGTTGGGGTTATTTTCTACTTCTGCCCATATCTGGTTTCTTTCATTAATTTCTGCTATTATATTTTTGTTTATCCATTCCTTAAGTGGCTCATTAATTATCTTGGTCTTCGTAACTTTACTCTTTTCTATACTTTTTTTAATTTGTTTTTGCAATTCGGCAAAATCGTTATTTGGTTCTTGCATTTCTGGTTTTCCAGCCATCTCAAACAGTTCCTCATAATTAATAGCTTCATATTGATAACGTATCTTAGGAGGTGGTTTTGTTTTCTTGATTTCAACATAAAGCTGCTTATGATCAGAGAGAGATGAGTTAACTGTTATCACATGAAAGCTATCTTTGTTTAGGTTAGTGCTTATATGATCTATTAGAGAGTTTTTAGTTGATCCTGATCTGGTATGGTATTTTTTGGTGATTTTATTAATAATCTTGTGTCCTGTTTGTTTTAAAAGTTGGTTGTACTGGTTGGTTTTTGAGTCTTTTGTAAGTAGATCGATGTTGAAATCTCCAAAAACTATTGCCCTCTTTCTTACTTGTATTTGTGACTCATATACCTCGAGAAATTGTTGGAAATTCGTATGCCCTGGATTGTATACGATTCCTACTTCGAGCGCATATTTTTCCAGTTGTATCCATAAATAATTATTGCCTCCTATATAAACCGACTCCGATAAACTGTGTTTCAGATTATTATGAACATATGCAGATACTCCTCCTCCCGCGGTATCTGTTCTGTAGTTGTAGTAATGATTATAGTTTGGTAGTTGGAATTGAACCCTACTCATACTTATTCCTGGCGCAAGCAGTAGTATTCTGCTTGCATTTGTTATATCCCGAAAGAGTATCAGATCCAGTTTAATTACTGACCAATAGAGACATATATTTAGCAAAGCCTCAATAGTCGGCAACACCCTAGTTATACCCATGGATGGTGTTGCAATACATATAATGTTCATCTTAGCTAGCTCAGCCAACTAAAAAACAACGAAATATTTTTCTTGTTTTGCCTTAGCATACACTGCTAATGTCATGTTACTATTGCGCAGGTTTTACATCCATACCATGATAGCAATGGGTTAATAGCCTTCACCAGTGATACCACATAGTCACCACATGTACATAACTTTTAAGTTTCCTACTAGTTTAGTCAAAGAAAAACTACAGCGAAACGTGTTTTTTTTCCGCGTTCGTCTTTTACAATACAGTCTTTAGTTGTTTATGTAAAGTATGCTTTGAAAGATGTACCTAATTGTAAAATTTCACTGCACTTTTTATTAAAATTTTAATGCACTTTATGGCTTCCTCAAATTTGCTTGCTGCGTCTGCGCGTATGACGCACGCCTCACACGCATCTGTTTTTCTACAACCATCTTTGTAAACATCGCGTTCAAAATTGTTTGCTTTTGTAATTATTGCCAATTCTGTCTTACATCCATTGTTGGGAACTGCGTGGAATCATACTCCTGGTTATCCTTGAAGAGTTTTTTTGATACCGAAAGTCAGTTTCTAACAATCAGCCTATTTACGCAATTTCCATCTGTCATAGGCTTTTAATATGCAAATTGCTAAAATCTTGCATTAGTCTATCCGAAACTTTGTCAGCAGTCTTCTGTTAGTTCCAGTCTAATGATTTCTAAAGTAGGAAATCCACAAACTTATGTTTCCGGTTTTTTATCCATTAAAATTGGAGCTTTTGTATGCTTATATTTTCTATACTGTTAAACGTGATGCGGAGGGATAGATTTTGTGTTCGGTTTGATTCATGGTTCAACCCACCCTGTTCTAAGACTGCGTCTGCCTGCCTAACTACTTACCACTTTATATCTGTCTGTCGCCATATCAAACAATGTTGGAGACATCATTGTTGTGTCCGTCATCTTCAGGTGAGAGGTAAATAAGATAGCCAGTTCTTCAGTGGTTGACGATTCCAAGTCGTGCTTCTATGCTATCATCAATTGCCATCATGTAAGATGGAAATCAAGCGCTTAGCTGCTGTGGAATAAAGAACATGTCGTTAATGTAACAAAATCTCGAGGTATTTCGTTCTTTCGTTTCGTTTCTTTTCTTCTTTCTATAAGATTGCACTGAAGTTGAATTTCGTGTTTACTTTGGTGAGCTTTCTTACGGCTCACTCGGTATTAGCCCTTTGTCCTAAACTAGGACAAGGAAGTCTCAATTTAACGCAACACGATAATAGTTCGCCGTTTCCTCCTATACCTTCCGCGCCCGCACACTCGAGCTCTATTTACCAGTTTCTATTCTGAGATACGTCAATTTGTTACATGGATATTGCTAAAGTGACTTCGATTGTTGCTATAGCTTTTAAATTAATGGATATTGAGGAAACTGCGGACGGTAATTGGAGCTTGCCATTTGTCTTTTCTGCTGTTTTATCTGTGCAAAGTCTTTTGGCTCGGAAGATAAATTGTTATTGCCTCAATAAAAAATTGAAAGTGTTAAGCAGAGTGTATAAACAATGCATGTATCCAGTTATGGCAAACAGGGTTCCATTGAAGAATTTATTTCTTGCGTATTTATTAGTAAGATAATTTTTGGGTTTCATTTATAGTGTGTAAGTGTGGTAGGAATAAAAATATTCAAAGTTTATATCGTCAACGGTTTAGTAGCCTAATTTAGACATTTGAACTATTGAAAAATGTAACAATCAGGGCCCAGCAGGACCCTAATGAAGACGTTTTAAAATAAGGGAATCGGAGATAGACGGTTGATAGACTGATGATGATGTCCTTGATACTTTTTGCTTTCATTCGAAACTGATTTGTAGGAAGTTCGAATCAGTATCTTTTACCCAAGTTACGGGGCTACTACCATTAACAGCATTGGATTAAACTAAGATTTTGTTCATGTCATTACGTAAGTTGCCATCGAGAGCGTCTATTTAAATTTATTCGTCATTTGCCCGATTTACGACTTACTTTTTCTCTTCCTGGATGGATTCTGTGTCTGAATAAGGAGGCCAGTAAATGTTTTATAATTATTGTTAACGGTATTCTATTGTTTTATATAATTGACACGATTAACATTTCGTATTGATATTGGTACACCATATTTACTTGAATCATAATAATTTGATTTGTTCAAAGTGGCCTCTTTAGATTTGCAGATAAGTACGCAAGCTGTATATACTGTTCTACTGCTTGGCAAAGGCATCCATTATCAAAATCAAGTCATTACTAGAATTGATTGATGGGTTTGCCCCAAAACCCGGTCTATGCGTCAAAAATCGTTATTCTGGTGCCTGTACAACTGATTTTTTAAACTTTAGTGCAGGCTCCAGTCTTCATCTTCACACACTAAATTAAGTTCACCATTCTGTATACCAATGAATATTTTTCCTGTAGGTACTCTGATCAAAAAAAAAATTATATTATGATACCAAGCTCGACGATCTGCAAAATGAACTCAGACCAAGAACCTCCTGGTATAGTGCCAAGCTTTGCAGATATAAAAAATCACGTCAAAAATTCCTTTACAGATATATCTTAGTTTTGAACTGGTTTTCAACTAGACGGGCAACCAGTAGTGCAACTGTGTTGCGTATTTACAATGCCTTATTCATAGATGATTTAATTAATGCGGTCGTCTTGTGTATATAGGGATGTATGTATGTCTATAATTATCTGTTTATGTGTTGTTTTTTTTTATGCTCATATTTTTACTGCATTCACATATGGAATTAAATTAGTCTGGTACGGATTCTGCGTAGCTTATTTATACTGTTTTTTAAATGTGACTAAGTACGTATATCTGTTGCCTTAATAATTAAAAAAATTTTTTTGCTGTGTTTGTAAGTTATTTCGTTTGACCACAGATGAAATAATTGTGTTTAACTAACTTAACTAATATATGCTAATCGTTTATTACCGCGCACATACATTACAATAATAAGGAAGTAGGTTACTGTGCAGTGATTTTATTATATTAATGTGCGTTTGTTAAGTTAAACCTGTTTTACGTGTGTTATTTCGTGGTTTTAAAAAACAAAATAATACGTCGTGTCGGTTGAAACGTCGGGTATAAAGAAGGTATGATACCTTTTACTAACTGGTTTGCGTTAATCCCCGTTTAAATTCTTTGTTAAAATAGTACGTGTAAATAGGAGAGTACTACGCAATGTTTTTCCTAATTTTTTTTTTTTTCAATTTATACTACACGAGAAAATACGTGGCGTGGAATAAGAGAGGCCTATGTTCACCAGTGGACTAACATAGGCTGCTGATGATTTTTTTTTATATTGACACGTCATAGTGGCCACATCCTGCCTGATGGTAAGCAGCCAATACAGTCCAAAATAATGAGAGCGCTCCTCACCGTGGAACAAGCACGGTAACAAGCGCACCCATTCATGACGGCCTGCATAAATGCCGTTTCACGCCCCGCTTAAAAGACCCGGGACTATAGGAGCTGGGAAACACGTGCGCCGGCAAAGAATTCCAAAGCCAAATGGTCTTACACGGGAACGACTTGCCAAATTTTTTGGTACGAGTACTGATTGTCTGTACAGTATGATGGTGGTTCCTAAGACCAGCACGTGTAGTCCGGGAGAGGAATGTTCATATTTAGTTCTAGAACCGGATTGTTAAAACTCGCCACAAAGTTAATCCGCCGTCACATTTTGTAAAGTAAACTTGCCACACGCATTAAAAACTATGTATACTTGCAACAAATAACAAAATAATTTATAACAATAATATATATTTGTGACGAGTTTACAAATTTATACTTCTTTGCGTGGCGATTTTGTGACGAGTTTACAATAACCCTTAGAACCATTCTTCACGATTTAAAGGAAAATCGACAAAAACATGTTTTACAAAAACCGTTAGACCTTTTGATAGCGACATTTAGCATTAGTTATTCATAATTTGACGTTTTCTATGTGACGTCATCATCTCCCATCTTTGCTTCTCCCATTTTTCTCTTTATTTACTTTGCTCGAGAGTTTTTATGTGCATGTTTGTGAAATCTTTGCCGGTAAACCTGCTTGGCTGGCGAATCGTGTTTCCTTGGGGGTTTCAATGTCGTCCTACGGTTAGCAGCACCAATCACCAAATGATCGAAACATTGGCGTTATGGTAAAAAATATCTATGCTTTAAAGTTGAGGAAAAATATTCTTTTTAATTTGAGTTCAGGGTCTGCTTTTTGTAAATTATGTTTATTAAAAGTATAGCGTTTTAGAAATATGGACTGAGCAATACCCCTTTTTATATGGGACTCTCGCCCCGGCCTCCACAAGAGGGAAGGAAGGTATACCCACTCATACATATGCAGTTACTCTCCATGCCACTAAGATGATCCTGGACCGTTACAAATCAATTACAGGAATGACTGAGCAATAAGCTAACAAAACTTTACCACTCTCTAGAAAGAGACAAAGTGACTTTGCGGCCAACACCTGTATCTAACCTACACAAGTGCAGAATTCATCCGCTTCTTCAAGCCTTTGACGCGCATGCGTGAACAGTATAATCACAGTCCTAGAGAGAAATCTACTAGCCGCACGATCGCTTCGTCTCTCTTCGTATTTACCTCATTAAGCCTCGTTTAGCTATTACTCGTCAATTGACGTATTGATGACTTGATTTCAATGATGGAGGCCTTTGCCCAGCCGTGGGACAGTTATAGGCTATTTACTTTACTTCTCATAGCTGGATAAATAAGGAGTTTGAAGGATTGTCTATGACTCTATGGTGTTTCGATAATTTTGTCACTGACCGTACCACGCCACCGTTCTCACGTTCCACTCCTATCGTAATTATAGGATTAGTTACGAAGTCTTTTCCGATATGCGTGTATTGTTATTAGTTATTATCGCAGCCTCCCTGTAACCACGTAGCTGGAAACGGTTCGAAATGTTAGGGTAAACAGGTTAAAAGATGCTCAGTACATTTATTATTTTGAAAAAAGACAAAGTGTTGAAAAAATTCCACGAGCGTGATTCGAACCCGCACCCCATGACATGCCGGGTCAGGTGCACTACCAACTATGCTATCGTGGTACATTTATTACTTTAATTACAATCAAGTTTAGAGGAGACTTGATTGGGCTGAACTTTGTGATTAAATTTAGCAAATTTTTTTGGGTGGATCCCACTTTATCCATTGCGTAGGTATATCCATTGATGGATAATCTGGGACTGTTTGTCCCACTATATCCATTGCGACAAATATCCGTTGCGACTTATCTCCATACAGAAACTGTATACTGGCCATGTTTTTATATAATAGATAAATATCATTTAAGTATCTATCAATAGTGACATTCATTAACGCTGATATAATTTTATTTGCGACGTTTGTATCAATAGTGACATTCATTGACGCTGATATAATTTTATTTGCGACGTTTGTATCAGAAGCGTTATGAAAAATATGGAAAAAATAAAAAGAGACAGAGGCATTGCATCTACCACCAAAGTACTCGTTAAGACGAATCATACGAGCCCAAACTCGATGGGGTTGTGTCGTTTAACTACTACCTACTACCGAGTTCCTACGGCCATCTTCCGGTTCCATTATCAGATCAGCTCCAATGTCGCTCTAAAGCATTTCAAAAATCAAAAAAGCAGTGACAAAATTCAGCGCTTACGTCAACCTTCCCGATAGCATAATGGTCAGTGAAGCCGCCCGGATCGCGGAAGACCCAAGTTCGATTCCTGGCTGGGTCGGGTGGGCGTTTAATTTTTTCACTGTATTTTTATATAAAAATATTTAATTCAGCTCCATGTCATAATAATTTTGCATTGTCACCCGATTTACACGTGCATGCAAAATTTCAGCTCAATCCGTCAACAGGAAGGGGGTCAAATTTAAATTACTAGATTTGACCCAAACAATATCAACATAGATTATAGTATATAAAGTATAGATGTGTACAAAGCACAAATAAAAATAAAATCAATAACATAATTTAACCACATTATTTCAGGTTTGTTTGTAAATAAACTGACATGTCTTGTTAGAGCTAAAAAGTCTCGCCACGTGTCTCGTGCGTCGTGCCTTGAGCTTGCATTGGCTTCATACGGCTTCTTGTCTAGCATTCATTAGTCTAATAGGATGATGTGGTTGTACTTATATAAATTGAGCTGCACATGAAACATGATAGCTATTGTGATTCCAACTATATCGGCCTAGCTTACAGTTGGTTTTGCATTGTCTTGGATTGGACTGGTTACAGTCGCGTCAAGTGTAAGAAATCTACGAAGACGTCAATAACATCATCACCAGCCCCAACTGCCGGGCTTGCCTAGGCTTCTCTTAGTTTATGCCATTGGCCTCGGGGACCAACGGTCTTCCTTGGTTATTCATCGACCTATCCCGCCGGTGGTTCACAAGTCGTCAAGTAGGGAAGTATGTGTTTCTTTCTCAATTTTCCTTGGAGAAGCTATGACATAGAAAGCAACTAAAAAACACTTGACGCTAAAGGCGTTGAGTTTTGTTAATGAGTACCAATTGTTTTGGGTAATGACAATGTGCCAGAAACACCATTGGTTGGCCCGTTACTCTTGTGTGTACGTAGGTAATTGAGGTGGTACTTGTAAATTGGTTAAAATTCGTAAATCCCGCTAATGAAAAATATTTTGAAACACTTTTTCTGGAATATAAGAAACGTTACGACTTTGATTTAAATTGAAAACGTTTTTGTAAACGCACAGTTGTAAATGAAATTCAATAATCACTGGCAACAGAACAGCTAAGGTCGACTGCATGCGGTCCAATTGGGGAGAAAGTGTTTGGCCAGTCGTAGCGGGTACTTTGCGTGAATTATGTAATTGCCTCTTGAGGACATTGTGCAGTGGGCCGTTATGGGCAATGGGACCATTGATGGGGCCGCTCTTAATGCGGAAAACCAGTTGTTACGGAATCTGGTGGCGAAAAAGGCTAAATGAACGCTGTGGACTACCTCAGGGCTCATCTTATCTCAAAATACATTTTTAATATGCAACTGTATATTAAAAATGTATTTTGAGGAGCTCGATGGCGCAGTGGATAACGCGTCCGGTCTGCGAGTGCTGAGGTTAAGCAACTTTCGCAAAGGCCGGTCATCGGATGGGTGACCAAAAATGTATCATCTCGACTTAAAAACACGTAAATTATCAAAATTCCGCGCGGCACCCCCTTAAATGCAAGTAGTGATTACAAACCCGGCTAATCTTTGAACAATAAGTAATAACACATTAGCACATGAGTAAGTAGTGATATATTTACTCATGTGACATTAGCACAGCAAATTGAATTTATTTATATATTTATTAAGGACAGCCAGCGAAAACTTGTACTAAATTAAAAAAAAAACTATGTAACATACTTACAATAATATCTTAAATGCTAAGTACAGCCTTCTATTATTGACCGCCACGGCATACCTTTGTGGAGAGTTTGTGTAAATTTTAAAGAAGGGATTAAATGAATTATTAATATTAAACCCAGGTCGTCCGGTTATCGGGCTGAGCACTTTGCTATTCGTTGTTATAGCTCATCATCAGCTCATTTTATGTCCCCACTGCTGGAGCACGAGCCTTCCCTATGGATGGATAGGAAGAAAGCGGTCACGCGGGCCCAGTGCGGATTGGTGGTTGTTAACGACTGCTAATGCAGCCGAGCGGCTTTACGTGCCTTCCGAAGCACGGAGGAGCTCCGAGACGATACATTTTTGGTCACCCATCCGAAGAACGTTCTTTGCAAAAGTTGGTTCACCTCAGCATTGGCAAACCGGGCGCGTTAACCACTGCGCCATCGAGCGCCTCTCGAGCATCGAGTTATTTTACTTAAATGTATTAAAAATTATGGCTGTCAAGTAGATAGATAGATTAATACTTTATTGTTTACACTATAATACTCAATACATATAAAAGAAAATTTCAAAATAAAAGTAAGCAAAGGCGGTCTTAACGCTTAAAGTGATCTTTTCCAGACAACCTTTGTGGCATAGGACCAATGAGAGGTGAGAGGAGAAAAAAAATAAAGATCTATTTACTTTATATTATACTTAATTAAATAATATAAGATATATACATAATACCTACTAATACATACTGTTATCTATATATTAATACGTGAAGCAAAAACTTTATACCCGTTTTTACGAAACTTGCGCGGGACGGAGGAGTATGAAATTTCGCACACTTATAGTTTATATAGAGAAGGTTATCCGAATGTTAATATTTTTTTAAAATTATGCATAAAAAATACATTAAGTCAACAAAAACAACACTACACACACTACCATGAATTTGACACACACGTATTGTTTGTCGATGCAGCTGACATCTGTCAATGCCAATCCAAACTCACATTCTATCTTTTTTAATTTTTCAATGCTTAGGATACAATCCGTGCAGCCTTAATAAAATTACGATCTAATTTCGATCGCTGGGCGACCACTAGTATAAAATAAACTACATTTACCTACATACGATAGCGTTGTTGCAAACTAAGACCTGGCTAAAAGAAAATAATGAAGTTTAATCCTAAAATACAATTATAATACAATTACAATTAAATACCTAAGTGGCAAGTGTCTTGGAGTGACGCACACCAGGCGGGAGGTTATTCCAAAGGATGGTAGCTTTAACCGTAAAATAATCTCTAATGTTGTTTCATTCAATTTGAAGCTGACTGTACAATGGGCAATGGCATCAAGCATGTAGGTTAGCGTTTCCCGGCACTAGAGGATTAGCGGCAATGACAAATTGACAATGCGTGTCGCCTTTTGTAGTTACTAAGCATTGAGTTTTAGGTCTATGTTGAGGCGTGGACCAAGTATTTTTAGGCCATGCTTTTATGTATTTGTCTCAGCCTTGTATAATCAAAGGTGTCAACGATCAAACAATTCTGAATTCTGAATCGGTTTGGGCTCTGTTAGCTAATGAATGTCAGTATGTCATCGATTCGTATGTCTACACAGACCTTGTACTGAGAAGAACCGGCAAGAAACTCAGCAAGTGTATTTCATTCATAATTATGTACATTAAATATAACTGATTTATGTTATAGACATATAATTACCGAAGAAAAACAAGTGTGACATTGAATTAGGCTCCTTTGGCTTACGAAGTAAGAAACGATAGTGTTAATTTATTTGGAAATGCACCTGACTCGGCATGTCATAAGGTGCGTGTTCGGATTTCGCTCGTGCAAATATTTCAACACTTTATTTTTCAAATTATAACTTATTTATCTAAACAGTCATCAGTTTTAATAATTAAATGGGAAAGGGAGGGGTGCATGCTATGTGTATGAAAACGATATGGCCAAGTTGGCCAACTAATTGTGACACCTACTACCAATATCTAGACAAACAATTATATTCTGATTTTCTCACAGTTAAAATTGTTTCTGATCCAGGAATGTCAGTAAAGCCATGACTTGCGTTTTTGTTCTGATTTCTATCTAGCCTCATGGTCGTTGATCGCAGTTCGTAACTTTTTATTTTATGAAAAACCACAGATAACAATGTTGATCCATGAGGCCTATGATGTAATAGATTGCAGAGCTGGAAATTATTTTTTTGTTGATTGTAGTAAGATTTTCTCTTTTTTCGTTAGTCAATTTATAGAGATAGGTGGAAGGAGGGAGAGAGGGGAGGCCATTGCCCTACAATGGGAAAGTAATGACTGATGATAATTATAATTATTTATTTTCGTGCTTGGTTAATGTTAAGGTGTTCATTCGGTCCCGATTGTTATCAAAAGCAAAGTAAGAAATATTTTTTCCGTTTCTATACATATAATAAAGCTAAAGAGGGTCGAAAGTCTGTACATGGAAGATATTCGAAAAAAAGTTGGCTGGGGATACTGAGAACCGATAACAGAACATGTTCCAACAGTTTTTAGAATTTTTGTCTGTTTATTTGACAACGCATCACGTGAAAATGGCTAAACGGATTTGGATGAAACTTTGCACATAGACAAACCATGACCCGGACTTGTATATAGGATACTTTTTATCCCGGTAACAGGTTCCTGTGGGATAGTGTAGTCTTCGCGAACGAAGTCGCGGGCGACAACTAGTATTCCATATAAGCCTTCATGCAATGCAACTAATAAAAATATTATAAACTGCAATTATACTATCAGTTCCAATTTTAGTACTTCGAGCTTTCAACCGTAATAAGTTTACAATAAGACCTCGAGAATCACATCGTCGTAGGATGTCAATCATGATGACATCAACCCTTAAGTCATGATTGCGGGATTAAAAGTCTCACCTAAAATGACTAGGCATAAATCGACTGCTAATTGCCTCAGGCATTTTCAGCTTTACCGGGCTTTTTTGGGGGCGGCGAGAAAATTAAAGGTTTGCTCAAGCCGTGTGAAACGAATCACCTTCGGAGGTTTTCTAGAAGAAACGGCATCACGCACTAGTACGTGTCGTGTCCTACTAGATTCTCCGAAGGGTTCGGGGAGCGGAACAACCCGAGGGCGCCTCTAAAGGCTCGGATCTCGGCTCGGGTTGACCGGGCCGTGGTGGTGGGGAGAAGCGACCAGGTACATGTCTGTACCTGGTATAGAGCGCGTGTGAACCGGTTTGTCGTACCCTTGTTCACGAGTACGGTGTCTTAGGCCTAAACTAGTGTGCATGTTTAGAGGATCGGGCAGCATGATATTATTTGCACGAACCTCCCATCAAGTATACCATTGCGGTCTATTAATTAATTCGTAACGAGGCCACAAGGTCGAGTGGGGGAGCCACAGATTTACAACACTTACTTGCCAGTCGTGAAAAGTGCGTGTGTTGATTGTAATTGGCATTCGAAAAGTTAATTCATTAATTGTGCCATGTTGCTTTTTTATTTTAGTTGATGGTTTCGTGCGATTAGCACATTCAGCCAGTGTCCAAGTAATTTTCTAACAAGTTATATAAATAGAAACATATCTTTGTTAATATGATGATGGTGAATGATAATAGTAATGAGAAGTGAGAAATGATATACCCCTAACCCCTTGAGTATCTCAGGTGCCTAGTGGTGTTAACACCATTTTTAGAAAATAAAACGAAACCGCAGATTTGACTCTTCACTTTCCCGCCAAGAAACCAACCTCAATTGCTTTTGTCTGTCCATCTGTCTGTTTTGTTTTTTATTTATCTTCATTGTGCTATCTGCTGATTTAGAAATTCTTCATATTTATTTATCTTTTTTGTTGTGTTTGTGTGTATGTTGTTGGTTTTTGTTACCAATAGTATTGTTAACCTTTTGAACGCCAGAGCGCAAACGCATCGGCGCCCCTTCCACGCCAAGCCACAAATTCAGAGCAAATACCTACAAATAAAATAGGAATGCCAACGATCTTATCGATAAGTTGTCAATAACCAATTTAATCATTGCTATTCGTCACATATTTTTGAAATAAAATATTAATCGTTATATCAATCTTTTATTTGACACTATTTCGTATCATTTAATAGCAGTTACAAAATTCTAAACAAAGTAAAAGTAGACATTAGAACTACAAACGAATAAATCAGATATTAATAAGGTACATCACTAATCTCGTTCGTGAAGTCATCCGCTGTCGGGAAGACCCGACTCTGGCGTGGCTGGCACGACCTTTGACAACTTTCTCGCGTGCGAGGTAGGGATGTGACATTTCAAGTAAACTAAAAATTATAAACACAAGGTAAAGAAAAGGATGTCTATTAGATTACTAATTAATTACTTAGCTTTAGTTGATTTTCTTCGTTTTTACTTAAGAGGCCTATTACATCTCGACTGTGATTTTTGTGCCCATATGCCCATTTCCGCATTTTGTAGTAATTTTCCAGTTGTATTTATTATTTTTATCGAAATAGGATAATAAATTCATGCTTAGTATTACAAATTTCCACTCTGCGAGAAAAAGCTGATTTCGGACGGCCGGCGCATCGCATTTTGTAGTAATTTTGCAGTTGTATTTATCGTTTTTATCAAAATAGGATAATAAATTAATTATAAAATATTAATTCCTCATGAAGTAACAATTATTCTGGTATAAATTTTGCTCAATAATATTATCGTAGATAGGCGAAATTCACAGCGATTTTCGAAGTTTTTTGGTTTAGAATAAGATTTTTTTTCTATGTAAAATCAATGGATATCTAAAAATTCCGAGACCGCTTCGAACTATTCGACTATATAAGAGATAACATTCTATGTTTTTATTTCATTTGCTTAGAACTGTAGTTCAATCTAGGAGCTCAAAAAAGTACCTTCGCGCAATTTTATGAAAATCTTTCTCTGCTATTTTGGGTTTCATTAAAAAGTTGAGCAAAATTTACAAAAAGCGAGGACGCTACGAACTATGCCAATAGCTATTCTACATTATTCAATGAATTTACCTAACTTACCCATAACTAGCTGTCGTATCTTGCCGACTGTGGCGTGAGGAGAACACCTTTTTTAAGGATTTCGATTAGCAAATTTAATGATAATTTTGGTAGTGAAATGTTACTAATGGATATATCTCCTACGTATTTTAGTAAGAGTACTCTTACCATTCTTGCTTGCAAAATAAGCTGATGGAGATTTTGTACCAGAACTTGATGTTCTCCAGGCCCATGAAGTTCAGGGAGGTAGTGAAAATGACAGTTTTTCTGAGAGTTCAGACGACAATCTGCCATTATGAGATATTCAGAAGAACTTGGCCCAATATTACTATAGAAAAAATCGTTACAAGTGGTACAATTTTGTTCATGTGAGATCTGATGTCAGAATTTTTTTTAAGTATATTTTTATTTTGTTTGTATTTTTTTTTGTATTCCTAATACATTATATTTTAAGAATAAGTTGATTTTGTATCGAAATTGCTCAAAATATAATATTTTACCTCATAATTGATCTCATGTCAAGTTAAAACTGAAATGCTTAAAGCAATGTTGATGTTTAGATAACTAATAAATATTAATTATTACATTATTATTTATACAATTATTTGTTAATATTATCTACTTATATAGTAACTATTTTTTATATTTTTTATATATGGCAGTATTTTTATCGACTGTTGTGGTTCACAGATTACAGATTTCATGTTAGTCCTCTCGTTTTATGAATAATGTGATTATTGTAAGTTGTAGTGTTTAAGCATCATTACTTTTATAAATGTTTTTTTTTGTTATCAAACTAAGCTAGTTGTGTACATTTATATTGGCCTTGGCTGTTTATGTACCGATTAAAATAAAATAAAATAAAAAATAAAATAAAATTAATAAAAGTTGATTATCATTTAATGTTTTTTAGTTAATATTAATACCCCTTAAAGTAAAAAATAAATTACGTCCACAGTTAAAGGTTAAAAAACAAATGTCCATACAAAGCGATCTTTATTCCACACAGATTATCATATTTATAACAAAGATTTGCATTGCTGCACTTGCAAATCATTATTTACATAGCATTATTGAATAGACTTCATTCCTAGGAACTAGTTTGTAAGACAAAATGAAGAAAAGCAATGACGTCGAATAGCATTAACAACAACAACACCAACAACAACAGACGCAAATCAATGGAACAAAATGTAATCTTCTATACCTAATCTATATATATATATATATTAATACGTGAAACAAAAATTTTGTACCCGTTTTTACGAAAATTGCGCGAACGGAGGAGTATGAAATTTCGCACACTTATAGTTTATATAGAGAAGGTTGTCCAAATGTTAATATTTTTCTTTGTTATGCATAAAAAATACATTAAATCAACAAAAACAACATTACACACACTACCATGTATTTGAGACACACGTATTGTTTGTCTTTAGTGCGGCCGAGATCTGTCAATGCCAATCCAAACTGATATTCTATCTTTTTTAATTTTTCATTGCTTAGGATACAATTAGGGTTGCCAACAGTACTCTAAAATAGAGTATTGTACTCTATATCATGTAGGCGTACTCTATAATCTATTAACACTAATAGAGTATGCTTAAATACTCTTTTTTACACAATGTTTACTATACTAGTGCCAGTCATGTAATATTATGCAAACCCACTATCAAAACCAAAAAAGTCCAAAAGAGCTCTTGATCTAGAATGTTTGGACTCATGCAATTCTTTTAAAAACCATGAAAAAATTTTATTTGCTGCAAAATGTACAAAAAATACCTTTTTTAAAATATAAAATAAATGATACTTTTTTTTGTAAGTCCGTACTCTTTTTTTACCTCCTTTCAAATCAGATATAGGTACTATATTTCTTCTAATAAAAGTTGGCAACCCTAGATATAATTCGTGCAGCCTTAATAAAATTACGGTCGAATTTTAGACCACTGGGCGACCCTAGTGGTAGTATTAATAAAGAGGTAAAGTTAGTGACTTTGTTTGTTTGTTTGTGGAGGGTAAACTGAGGAACTACTGGTCCAATTCAAAAAATTCTTTCACTGATAGAATGCTAGTTTCCTTGCGCGTAACATAAGCTATATTTCATTTTAAAAAAGAGTTTATTTTTAAAATCTCAAATCCACGATGACGAAATTTGTAGAAAAAGCTAGTGTATTAATAAATCTATTAACACGTAAAGAAAAAACTTTGTATCCCTTTTTAAGCACATTGCGAGCACGGATGAGTGTGAGACTGTGACATTAGTAGTGAGATAGGTAGTTCTAAAGTTAGAGTGGAGAAGAAGGCCACAAATATAAAATTTCAGTGAAATATGTGTTACATTGTATAAACATTATTCAGTGAATCACGGTCGAGTTTAGACCCCTGGGCGAGACGCGATCGTTAGTAATAAAAGTATAAACTCATCACAATTAGTAACTTCTTATGAGAGTCAACAGAAATGGTAGCGCGTGACATGTCATGGTCATCATACTAATATTATAAAGCAGAAGAGTTTGTTTGTTTGTTAGTTTGGTTGAATGCGCTAATCTCAGGAACTACTGGCTTAATGTCATCGCCTGTCCTACAAAAGGACGATTTTTTTTACTTACTAAGTACTACTACTATAAGTTACTAAAAAATTGGTTGTCTGTAAAGTCGGTTTACTGACGATAGTTGAACGTGACAACGTCTTAAGAAGGTGTCGGGAGGTGTTGGGGGTGTCGGGGGGTGTTGGGGGTACGTACCGCGGTGGCGATGCCGGACACGGGCTTGCACAGCAGCACGGCTAAATTTCTACTCAGCCGATTGTGCTTCTTTGTCGCTCGTTCCGCGCTCTCGCTTGCACTTCAAGCCTTACATGGAACGCCTTAGAGCGAGGTAACGCCGAACTTTTTCGTGCGTGCAGCCGGCTCTATCAAAATATAAGACGTTCTCACGTCAAGTACTAACACATTTTTTGACGTGACAACGTCTTATAATTTGATAGAGCCGGCTGCACGCACTGAGATAACTCAGACGAAATAATATTCGTGTAAAACAAAGCGTACCATGGTTTTTTTAAAGGACCATAATTTTGACAGGCCGGTGTCATAATTTTTGAGTTGGCTCATAACATCATCCCTGATGCGATCCGACACTCCTTTGGCAGTCAGGGAGTCGCTCGCGCGCCGAGCGTGCTGATGCGTTGCTGGCTACTGCCGCTCGATCTCATCAATCTCGGTCGAGATCTCGTCATTTTATGCTTCGAGATTGATCTCTAAAAATGAATTGAGATCTCGCGAGATCGATTGCATTCCCTAACAGCGAACAATTTCATCCCGCATTGGCGTACGCGCAACTAAACGCGAAGGTACTTTGAGTTTGAGGCGTGGCGCGGGCGGATAAGGATGGGAATTCTCAAAATTGAGAGCGGCCGTGGTCTGTGAGACCACGCGACCACAGTTAAAGGTTAAGGTGATAAAACTATTTTGTATAATTTATTCGCGCGTGATACGAAACATATAGGTAGTATAAAAACTAAAGCTTCGGGGTCGGCAACGCCTGTGCAGTATAATAAGTGCCGTATGCATGAATCAACACTTGCATCATAACTACACGTTACGCGCTGCAGTTTAGTCAAATAATAAAATATTAAAATTTATGTATTTGCATTGCACGGCATTCGATATTTAGCACCTATCGTGTGACAATAAAATAAAGTTTTTATTATTTTACTTTTTGCATTCACAGTTTATCTTGAACCTACATTAGGTTCAAGATAAATTTTCAATCGAACTTCCTGAAACTGATTGACTTTTTCTAGTAAAGTTTTGTTATCTTAAAATAAAGTTGTTAAATCTCTCCACAACGACATCAACTCAATTTTTTGGAGAGCATTTTGCTGATTGCCCCAGGCTGCATTAGTGTCACCAGACTTTTTGGGGACGGCGAGAAACTTAAAGGGATCCTCAAGCCGTATGAAACGAAGCACCGTCAGAGGTTTTCTAGAGGGAATCATGCATTAATGCGTGTCCCCGTTCCCTTCTAGATTCTCCGAAGGGTTCGGATCGGATCGGTCTCCGAGGGGTTCGGATCGGATCTGATGGCGAGTTGCGACACTACCATCGGACATGGAATATTTTCATCAGACAGGCGTATGCGGGTCGTATGCTAGTAGTTATAACGACACCGTATCATAACAGTATCACAAAAAAATAACATCCGGAAAAGAAATCAGACGGCTTGTAAATATTAAATATTTTTACAATACCACCACTGACTGTGACCACGGAATAGAGAGGTTATGATTGTTTTCAACGATGTTTTGCGTAGTGATATCGTTACATTTAATTTACTTTTTCATTGAGGAAATAAATAGGCCAACCGATACTTTCGTTGGATTATAAATTGCCTTTACATTATTCTTTAATGGATGTTATTGTTGAGTTTTTTATTGTACCTCTATGTATGTGGTCACGATTTTGATATACTTTCACTGTACGGTTTTCTTGTAGACTATATAACATAAGTATGTTATATAACTCTTTATTTCTTTATTATTAATCATGTGACTACACCATTATCTATTTTTGCCGCCATACTTACTTACTACTTACTCGCTGGCTCAGTGACCCGTTGTGGATCTTGGCCTCCGATATAACAAGACGCCATTCAGTATTATTAATTAAACAACTGGTAATATAAATTTTGGACTGAGACAACTTTTTCTGAGGCTTGTTATATCGCTAACTTTGCGATTGCTAAGAAATTGTTTGAGGTCACTATTATTTGTATAGCGAAATTGCATTTCACTTCCTTGTCACCAGAATTGGCTGTTCCAATGCCAAAGAAATTATCATTTTACTAGTATATTATGGAGACATAAAATAATATTTTAACACGCGCGCGACATCTTTGAAAAAGTTATAGGTATCTCAATAGTTATAGTAACATTATGAGATACCTTTAATTATGATTATGATTAGAAAGGATGCGGTTTTTAGAAGGTAAAAAAAGCTTTTGGTGTCTGGCTAGCTTTACGTATGGAGCTGGCAACAGAGATTCTTAAACTGAAATGTAACTAACTGCCCATTATGTTATTTATTAGAGTTTTAAAGTTATTGTAACTAGCACTCTACTCGCGACTTCGTCCGCGTGAATTTGAGATTTTAAAAATAAACGCCTTTTTAAATAAAATATAGCCTATGTTACTCGAAAGGAATGTAGTATTCTATCAGTGAAATAATTTTTAGAATCGGACCAGTAGTTTCAGAGATTACCTACCCTCCGCAAACAAACAAACAAACAAAGTCACAAACTTTATATCTGTATTAATAGTATACATAGATAATTAAAAATTCGTAACGCGCAATTTTCCTACTTACATACTTACTGTGTTAAGTCAGTTAAGTGAAAGTGAGACCGTTATTCGAAATTGCGTGCACCTATACCGTACCATATAATATAATAATTTATCCAATTTACAAAATAACATAAGATTTATATTTATGTAAATAAACCTGGGTGCAAGGAACACAGGTATATAGCATCATCAGACTATACTAACTAATCCACTTCGGGACATAAGCCTCTCCAAGCTGCATTGCTGAACACAATCCGCCATTAAAATAATCATGAATACCGATAAATCTTTATTAGTCCAATCTGATTTCCTCGTTCCACCAATGCTGAGGAGCGTGACCATCACGTCTGGTGATGGAGACAAGTGCTCTCCATTTTATCACTTCTATCATTCAATCATACACAAAGGTGTCAGTTAGTTATAAAAAGTTGAAATGGAAAGTGATCAAACCACATTCGGTATTGTAACAAGCCTTAATTTATGCGAACTGATCGCAACAGCTGCTGAAACGATCACCACTAATATTATGGGGTCAAGAACTCTGCCTAGCAGGCTGGTTGTAGTACCTACGTATTGAGCGCTGCGCTGAGACGCTGACTCACTTACTACAAGAGGGGCGCGGAATAACATCTTAACTACCGCTCTGTTAAATTTCAATCTTAAGCTTATAACCGTAAATTATGTTTTGCTATAAATTCGTTTGCATATGTCGAAGTGGTATTAATGAAGCAGTCGTTTTATGAAGTTACTAGGCACATTTTGTAAACTATGAAAAAGGAATAGATATGCTTTTTGTATGTTCTTTGTATGTGCTTCAGTTCGCTTCGTTCGTTCTGTGTAGATCAACAGCAGCCAGCAGCCTAACAAGTCAAACGTACTACAAGAATAAATTCGCTGCAATGCATATTATGTCGCAGTGATATTGTTAAAATCGAGCTTTTATAGAGTTGATAGGCGATTTGTAAATTTCGAACTCAGAACGATTACGTTTTCTTCGCTTCAGCTCGCTTCGGGTCCGCCACAAGATCCGACCTACCTAACGAACCGTAATCTACTACAAAGCAACCGTTATTCACTGTGCCATAGTTAAACATTTGTCTAGTGACCACCGGCTTTCTAATTATTTATAACTTATACGGCTATGACAATAACAGCGACATACGTTACAACGAATTCAATTTTGTAGTACCTACATAAGATTCATTAGGTTGAATGAACCGTACATAAAATATGTTGTAGCAAGCAATATATTCTATTTCTTTCCCCCATAGTTAACAATTTGCCTAGTCATTTCATAAAACTATTGCTTTGAATATATCACTGTGACGGCACTGAAACAAGCACAGAAGTTAAAAGTAGCATGTGTTACTCCGCCCAGTGTGTAGTTGAATGACATTCGAGATAAGTTCGAACGATTTGTCGGCGAAACTGATTAGTTCCACAATATTTGGTCACATGTGCTGTTTATGTAACGATGTGAACAGTTAATGGCGCTCCAAATTGTTTTCATGTGGAAGGCTATTAAAATTGATGAAGAATTTAGTGGGATATGTTATGTACTGTTGACAATAGCATTAAATTGACGTAGATCTGCCACCACCGTACTAATAAACTGAGTGGGAGAGTTTGACGAGAACCAAAACACGGAATATCTATTCCAAGCTTCATCATCAGCTCATTTTTATGTCCCAACTGCTGGGGCACGAGCCTTCCCTATGGATGGATAGGGAGAACGGGCCATGAACCACCACGCGAGCCCAGTGCGGTGCGGTGGCTGTTAACGACTGCTAATGCAGCCGGGACCGACGGCTTAACGTGCCTTCCGAAGCACGAAGGAGCTCGAGATGATACATTTTTAGTCACCCATCCGATGAACGGTCTTTGCGAATTACAGACCGAGCGCGTTAACCACGGCGCCATCTCGTCATTCCAAGCTTATACTTTAATTATAAGTAAGGTCCCTACACTTTAAAGCTTTCTAATAAAAGTATAAGATTGATTTCCCTTTATGCATTAATCAACACATACTTTCATTGTTCGAGTAATCTAAATTTAATTAAAATAACAGCAATACCGCTTTTCTTACTCTTTAAAAAAAATATCGTGTTTTAGGGTGAGAGTGAGCTTACATCACTTCCACTACTGGCAGTTTCGCAAGTAGAGTCTAGACACACGGTACCGTTGCTTTCGTAATACCATCACGGCCACCCACGTCATCCTGTCGACTTCCTTTACCCACTAACATATTCCGAAAGGATTTGATATGATATACTTTCGTTTAAGTTACTCTAAGGCTCTATGCGCAGAGGGGATGAAAGTTTGGAAAAACTGGTTGTGGTTGGAAACACCGAAGGCAAAAGATCGCGCGGTCGTTCACCGACAAGATGGATCGATCAAGTGAAAGACTCGACTTCCTCCAAATTCTACACGGTCGTAAGAGACGCGCTGGACAGAAACCGGTGGAGGCAGATAATCCGCTCCAGATGCAACCCTGATACTGACCACGATCCTCAGACATGAGGGACCGACCCCAGAGAGAGAGAGAGAGACTCTAAGGCTAATCCTTACAACGAGGCAAAGATACAAACGCATATTAGCCTTAGAGTAACTTTAACGCAGAGACAAAGGCTTCATTTGAAAAAGGTTTTGATTAAGACAGCTTGACGTTCGTTGCCGTTACAGCCTTGACAGCAGCGCACCCTGTCAGTGAAATTCTTGGGGGTCAAAGAACCCAAGATTTTAACCCCAGACATTCGTAGGAGTGTCTCCTTCCATACATTAATAGATTTAAGGGGCTTCGTAACCGGGTATCTAGAGCGGAGAACCCCTTGGCGGCTCTAAAAGTTAGTTTGCTTGAAGTTAAGGTTCGGATACGAAAGCATCAATCTTATCTTATCTTAGTGGGGCCTGCTGAGATTTCTCCCTCTCACAGTGTCACTACGACCCATCGGGATCTTTTGTGCAACCCCATCCTTTCGCTCTTCTTCCTCTGTAAAGATAGATGCCATAATTTTGGCAACGTCCCTAAGAGCGAAAAGCCTGAAGTCTTCCGGTTTCGAATAGACCGACCTCAGGAGTCCCATTCTTTTCCTAGCCAGAGAGTCGCAGTCACACAGTAGGTGCTGCATTGACTCCGCTTTCACTCCACATACCCTAGCCTACACAAACTATTCGTTGAAAGATGCATTCTGTGAAGAATTTGTTTTGTGGTCAAAGCATTAATACTTTTAATGGCTCCGCACACTGGACGACTTGTCGCTGCGTATAGACGCGCACACACGACAGTCGTGCGACAGTTGTGAGCGTCAGTTTCGAGACTCCCCTAGCTTATCTTAAACAATTTTTTTCCTTTTACGATAGTACTGTAGTGGTACTGTATGACATTGTGGAAATTGCAACTGTTACCTGATGGAAATTTGTTAACGTATATTTTTTTATTTTGTGTTTTTTCTTTTTTTACATGTTGTGGTTGTCTTCTATATTTTTTGTGTTTATTGTAATGGAAAGTGTCCTGCTATGATAGGGCATTTTCCAATATTTTTGACGCTGTAAGGGAGAAAAGAGCTGGACACTTGCTGAGTTTCTTGCCGGTTCTTCTCAGTACAAGATCTCCCGCCCAGAGTAGACTTACGAACCGATGGCATAGTGACATTCGTAAGAGCTACTTGTAGCCTAAACTGAATAAATGTTTTTGAATTTTGAATTTTGAATTTTATCGTCGCGACTGCGACTGACACCAAGTGTCGGAGCTTTGAACAAAAAATATAAAAATTATCGGCCGCAGCGTGTCGTCGCGTCTAGTCGCCGAGCTGTCGCAGTCGCGTGTCGCCTAGTGTGCGGAGCCATTTATTCTTATTTTCTATCTCCGAGGCGCGTCTGAGGGTCGACGCGCAGCGCGCAGGTGTATTGCGTCAATTGCGTGTATTGTCTTTGCTTCGGTAGCTACATATTGTCAGTTGCGTAATACGACATCGATAATGCGTGTTGCACAACACTATCTTTATTACTGTAATAAGTCTGAACTAGTTTTGAGTTTTCACTAGGCAAAACGTCAGTACTTATATAAATTTGTAACATATTTTTTAGATTAATAAATGATACTTACAAAAGTAGGTCTTCTGTTATCTGAATAAACTAATACATATAATCTAAATAAATAAATCTGAATAAAATAATACGACATAGTCTCCTCCCTTCTAAATTCAAAATTTTATTTATACGCCGATGACCTCAAACTTTATAGAGAAATACGTTCTCCAAACGATCGGATTCTACTCCAAGCTGACATAAATGCCCTAGTAAAATGGTGCGATGATAACTGCATGTCTTTAAACATTGAAAAATGTTACTACATACAGTTTTCTAGAAGCAAAAACACCTGCCCAAGCCATTACACAATAAGAAACACACCCCTTACCCAAGTTTATGAGGTACGTGACCTTGGAGTAACATTAGACAGTGGACTACGTTTTCATGTCCACATCGATAACATAGCCACTAAAGGATTTAAAATGCTGGGTTTCGTTTTGCGTAACATTAAGTGCTTCAAGAATTCTGCTAGCAAAATATTACTCTATAACGCTCTCGTGAGGAGCAATCTTGAGTATTGCAGCACCGTATGGAACCCTCATTACGGAGTCCATGCTAAACGCATCGAGAGAATCCAAAAAAGATTTTTGTGGCATCTTGCCTATAGTTGTAATATGGCACGAAAGCTTCCGCACTATAGTGATCGTTTGGAGTACTTTAAAATGGATTCCCTCTGTAACAGAAGAGGCTTGCAGGATCACATGTTTCTATATAAAATAGTCAATGGTATTTTTGACAGTCCTCTTCTCAACCAATAAAATAAAAAATAAAAAAAAAAAATATCCAAAATTAACATTAATGCGCCGTTGAAACTTCCTCGTCTTTCAAAGTATACTCCTTTTGTCAGCAGTATTTCAAGAACAAATCTTGGCCATCACTCGCCGCTCAACAGAATTGTAAACAAGTACAACACACTGTTTAAAACCACTGATATAGATATTTTTTCGGATACACGTAAAGGTTTTAAGAACAAAATTATACTACAAACTTTATTTTAATTAATTTAGCATTAACTTACTTTTCATTGTGGTAAATTTTAAATTATTTTGTCTCTAAGGGATGTCTGTTACTTGAGATTAAACATTTAATAATTATGTTACTTGCATGTAGTGGTACCTATAAGTAAAGCATTACTCATTTTTTGTAAGATGCAATGTATGTTTAAGCATGTTTTTGTGTAATTGCTTTGTTGGTTACCCCAATAAATAAATAAAAAAAATAAATAAATAATATTATTATTAAAATTATGCTTGGTAAAATATCCGCCTAGGTGTTTGGTTACATCATGTCATTTTCGATCAGCCATGAGTGCAGGAAGCAAACTGATGTCAACCTAATACTCTTTGATTTAACAGCTCTGTGTTGTCAAACCTGTTTAGCCAAACATAATATGATAAGATAAGGTAACATAATAAATCACTCTTACGAACTTATTTTTATGAAAACTTGATTTCGTTTATATGGGACTGTTAGTGCCGTAATATTTCCTTTTGTTTAGTTATTTGTTTTATTGAGTACTTCCTTCCCTAGGTTTGTTATATTCCTGTTTTGTTGTTGTTTTTAGGGTTCCGTAGCCAAATGGCAAAAAACGGAACCCTTATGGATTCGTCATGTCTGTCTGTCTGTCCGTTCGTATGTCACAGCCACTTTTTTCCGAAACTATAAGAACTATACTGTTGAAACTTGGTGAGTAGATGTATTCTGTGAACCGCATTAAGATTTTCACACAAAAATAGAAAAAAACAATAAATTTTAGGGGTTCCCCATACTTAGAACTGAAACTCAAAAATTTTTTTTTTCATTAAACCCATACATGTGGGGTATCTATGGATAGGTCTTCAAAAATGATATTGAGGTTTCTAATATGTTCTATGTTAACGGTGATGGTTTCGGCACTTAGTCCTTAAAGTGGACCATTGTTTCTAATATAATTTTTTTCTAAACTGAATAGTTTACACGAGAGATACTTCCAAAGTGGTAAAATGTGTGCCCCCCCCCCTGTAACTTCTAAAATAAGAGAATGATAAAACTAAAAAAAATATATGATGTACATTACCATGCAAACTTCCACCGAAAATTGGTTTGAACGAGATCTAGTAAGTAATTTTTTTTAATACGTCATAAAGTACGGAACCCTTCGTGCGCGAGTACGACTCGCACTTGGCCGGTTTATATACTTAAAGCTTTTTAGTACAGTACTACGTTTCCATAGTCATTAAAAACTTATTTGTTATTATTCTTATCTACTTCTACTCGTAAATGCAAAAGCTGTGTTGCATTGATAACCCAAGATAGTAATATGTTAGCAGATATGTTCTCCTCTGTTGCTTGTTTTACTGGTGTACATGAATCAGTTTTATTACCTACCTACTTAGTTTCTGATAAGACTTGTCAATCATCTCCATGGGAGGCCTTCTTTCTTCATCATTAGCTAAGGCTTCACAATATTCTGTAACGGGCTTAAGGCTTTTTTTAATTCAATTTTTTTAAACAGTATGTTTGGGCAAGTAAAAACGTTCGTTTCTTCAAACTTTTGAGTTGTATCTTAAATTTTTTGTAAGCTTTTCTGTTTGTCTAAATTTGAAGTTTGGATTTTTAAAGAATCTGATCGGAGCTTTTTATTGTTTGTAATGATGATGTTATTGAAATTTTCACTTATAATGTCAATCGCCTCATTGGCCAAGTGGCAAACCACTCAACCTGATATCAGGATGTCATCATCATCATCATCAGCTCATTTTATGTCCCCACTGCTGGGGCACGAGCCTTCCCTATGGATGGATAGGGAGAACAAGCCATAAACCACCACGCAGGCCCAGTGCGGGTTAGTGGTTGTTAACGACTGCTAATGCAGCTGGGACCAACGGCTTTACGTGCCTTCCGGAGCACGGAGGAGCTCAACATGATTTATTTTTGGTCACCCATCCGATGACCGGCCTATGCGAAAGTTGCTTAATCTCAGCACTCGCAGACCGGGCGCGTTAACCACTGCGCCATCGAGCTCCTCCAGCATCCATATCAGGATGTCCTGCGTTCAATTCCCCGGTCGGGAAAGGTGTGTCGGTGTGATTTTGATGCATAGCCCGGGTAGGTGATTATAAACTCTTATTTGGCAAGCGTGGTGATTAAGCCCTTTATATGTTACACATCATTATCCTTTGTCCAGCACTGGGACAGCATATGTAAGTCCGAACCCCTCGGATAATCTAGTAGGGCACGGGGACACGCCACGAGCTTTCGAAGGTGATTCGTTTCACACGGCTTGAGGAACCCTTTAAGTTTCTTGCCGCCCCCAAAAAAGCCCGCTGAAGCTGAAAATGCCGTCTGAGGCAAATAGAAAACTCTCTCCAAAAAAAATATTGTATAATTTTATACATTTACCTATAAGGTTTTTAAGCATTAATTTAGTAGATTTAATATCCTCGTAAGTAAATGTATGGGTTTTACCAGACAGTTAAAAATGTTACTGCATACCTAATGTAGTTCCCACTGTGCATCCTTTCCGATAATAATGTCATCGGACTGTGATTCACGGTTATTAAAAATACAATTAATATAATACTTACGCGCATAGGAAAATACATTTTGTAATGTACCAATTTTTTTTTGCCTTTCCTGTAAAATGGTGATGGGTCGGGAAATATTGTAACAGAATAATAGAAGCTGGTTTTCAGATCCGATCCGAACCCCTCGGAGAATCTAGTGGGGCACGGGGACGGCTTGAACACTTGACTCCAAAAAAGCCCGGTGAAGCTGAAAATGCCGTCTGGGGCAATCAGCAAATTCTCTCAAAAAAAAAAATGTTTGGTGTCCACAAAGACGTAGGGTAAAGGCGCCAGTGTTCGACACCCACGCCCAGTATTCGATAGTTTTCGAAGCCAAAACATAACATAGATTTTCATTGAAATATTACAGGATGACCGCAAGAAAGTTGATGGCCTATATTCAACTAGTAAACCCGGCGGACTTCGTACCGCTTTGACAGTTTCCATTCATTCCCGTGGGAATATCGAGATAAAAATCTATGTATTAATTCAGGTTGTAAACTATCTGTATGCCGAATTTCATTCAAATCCATCCATCCGTTGCAGCGCAGAGTGAAGAAGCAACAAATATACACACATACACACAAACTTTCGCATTCATAATACTAGTGTGATTGTTGCTAAAGACTTAAATTAGTTGCTGGCCCCTGTTTTTAATGATTAAAGGACAATAATGTCGATCTCTGGTTCCTGTCGAACACTGGTGGCAATAGGCACTCAGACCTCCGTGGTCACTAATTTAAGTTAAGACGACACCTCGCTTTATGAACATTCCAAAAGGCTGAACCTTACTGGCGCTGTCATAAGGTCGAAAATACGTAGCGCCTGCGACAATTGAGACCGCAACTTAGAAAAATTAAAAAATCTTTTTTTTTAAATTGTTGGTTTTAGTTAAATTAAAATATGCAGTTACTAAACTACGAATTTTGATGTTATCAAATTTAACTGGGTTCCAAGTATATCAATTAAGTAATTCTGTTGTAATTTGAACAATACTTAGTGTTTTTTTTGTGGTGTTTTATAAAATAATTATGATCGAGTCAAAATTATACAATCGTGTATTTAAGCAAGCAAATTCCAGATAAAGACATGAATTTACCTATATCAATATTTCAGATTCGTGAGTCATATTAGTGAGTCTTAAACTATTCGCCGAAAGTTGGTGCATTTTTTCAGTGTGTCTTAAGTCGTAGTGCTATATATTCTAGTCTAGTATAGATAGTAATAAACAGCCAACAAACTGTGTTCCTTATCTTTATAGTCATTTAAAAACTGTCCAAATAAGATCATCCACGCATACAGTTTCGCACTCAACCATCACCATTGTAAAGAACAAAAGTTCTTTGTACTAAGTCATAACAATTAGATTCACGTGATGCGGGTGTCATTATCGGGGCATCAACATCAAGCCGAGTAACTAAATCATAAAGGACGCATTCTACGTTATAAATTGCCAAGCTAAAAACGCACATATGGTGCTAAAAAGCTAAAATAATTCACTTAACACGTTTAAACTAGGTGGCCACTCGCGGTCGCGCTGTTGGTTTGTTCCCGATCCGATCGGAATCGGAACCTCTCGAAGAATCTAGAAGGGCCGTGAAGTTGACGAATAAGAACTATTTATCAGCTGGACCTAGGGTTGTCCTTGTAGGAGCTCGATGGCGCAGAGGAGCTCGATGGCGCAGTGGTTAACGCGCCCGGTCTGCGAGTGCTGAGGTGAGCAACTTTCGCAAAGGCCGGTCATCGGATGGGTGACAAAAAAATGTATCGTCTAGAGCTCCTCCGTGCTTCGGAAGGCACGTAAAGCCGTCGGTCCCGGCTGCATTAGCGGTCGTTAACAACCACCAATCCACACTGGGTCTGCGTGGTGGTTTATGGCCCGTTCTCCCTATCTATCCATAGGGAAGGCTCGTGCCCTTGCAGTGGGGACGTATATGAGCTGGCGATGAGGGTTGTCACTTTCCAATTTCACTTAGTAACAAATAACCTTAATTTCTCGATCATATGGCGCTTGTATGTTCATCCTTTTTCGGGGTTCTATATCTGCCATGTTCGGAATTATACAGGTATTAACAAATCTACCTGATTATGCAGTCTGATAGCCTGATTAGTCAGTCTTTAAGAGGGCACACTAAGGTCGACTGATTATATGAAAAGTAGAAAAAATCAACGTTTCGTAGTCCCCTGTTTCCCCCTCCAAAACTGAACTGATTTAATTACTTTTTTCATTAAAAATTAAAGGAAGGCTTTGGCTGTGTCCCTATGTTTTGCTTTTTTTCATAAATTATTTTTTAAAAAGATATGAACCTTTAAAAACCTTAAAAATTGGCCAGATTTTTGCTGTGTTCAGACATCCAGCAAACAAATTTGACGAGATTATATAAAAAAAAAGCAAAACATAGGGACACAGCCAAAGCTTTTCTTTAATTTTTAATGAAAAAATTAATTAAATCGGTCCAGTTTTGGAGGAGGAATCAGGGAATCATTCGATCACGTTAACGAAAACGAGAATTTGTATGGCAAAATTTTAACTCTTCTCGTATGTCGCCAGGAGGCGCTGCCTCAATGCCATACTAATTTTCGTTTTCGTTAACGAAATCGAATGTCAATTAATGAAACTCACACTAGGCACCCTGGTTAGCATTGCGGTAGATCGATTAAAAAATAGATCCGCATCGAGTTTTACCCATACTGACAGACCAGTTTCCTGGCCGGCTACGGTACATCAGTTATCAGCTATCTCTTTCCAGTGACCTTGCTTTACCCAAGCCAATGAGTAACATTGTAATTTGGGTGCAATACCACCCGCTTGGAGCCGCCAGTTTTTGCTTAACCCAATTAGTTAATTATATCTATAGACGGCACACGCTAGCACGACTCGGACCGACACAACCCGACAACGTGTTCATCACAATATAAAGTTACTGCAGAAGATAAGCTTCATACAAACGTGATCGACGCGTATATAGACGACCTTTGTGTGTCCAAAACGAGAATTAGTATGGCAAAATTTTATCTTTTCTCGTATGTCGCCAGGAGGCGCTGCTTCAATGCCATACTAATTAGCGTTTTCGTAAACGTAATCGAATGAATACGGATAGTAAGGATAGTAAACAAAACACATTAGGCACCCTGATGGACACGGATTCTTGCAACATTTGCGTTCGGACCAGCCCCCCAATTCTGCTATTTATTTTGATCTGAAACGAATCTGAAACGCTATAGTTTCAACATTTATTATTCTGCTTACTACGAAACTATAGAGTTAATTTAGTAGTTAGCAGAATACTAGTACGCTATAGTTTCAAAATTTTCGTATTCTGCTAACTACTAAACTATAGAGTTGATTTCGTAGTTAGCAGATTAGCGAAAACGTTGAATATCGTTTCAGATCCGTTTCAGATCAAAATAAATAGCAGAATTGGGGGGCTGGTAGGCTACTCTTGCTTGACGCAAACTCAATCTCAATACAATTCCAATGCGTATAATATATATCGATATTGGGATAAGTTTCGCAATTTCGGAACGCCCCATCTCGATAATAATTTGTTCACTCAATTTCCACGCAATTTAATTCCAATGTGGCGCTATTATCGCTTTTAAGTGAGCCATTTGAATTTTTTAGATTTGTGATTGGAAATTGATTATTGCAATTGTGTTTCAAGAGTAACCCTACAGGGTCCAGCAGACCCGACCCGAAGGTAGCGACTCTTCGCGTCACAAATAGGGGCGTGAGTCGTGTTAAGCTTACCATCTGGGTTGGTTCTCCTTATTTTGTGGTGTTCATTCATTTTTACATTTTTTATTTTATTTTTAAGTACTTATTCCTGCACTGAAGCTAATTTTTTTTTATAAAATACAGTGAAAAAATTAAACGCCTACCCGACCCAGCCAGGAATCGAACCTGGGTCTTCCGCAATCCGGGCGGCTGCACTGACCGCTATGCTACCGGGAATGCTCAATTTTATTCGTAAGCGCTGAATTTTGTCACTGCTTTTTTAATTTTTGTGCTAATAGCGGCATAGTGCGCCATCTATCCAACGGTCATTGCAACCATGGCTTTGCAGATGAAATACCACAAATTTGATAACACAACGCTTTTGTAAATATTTACATTTTTTATTTTTATTTTTAAGTGCTTATTGCTGCACTGTAGCTAAATTAATTCGTGTTCGTGTTACAGCTTACAGTATCTTTTGACACTCTAATTGAGAATGGCCCAGTTAGAATTAACAGGATATCGTGATTACAACAGGTAAATAATGTGAACTTAATATTTTCAATACTAATATAAGGAAAAAGTTACTAAAGCAATTGAATCATTTAGTGCCAATTATTGTGTCCAGTTCTCTAGCAAGCCAAATGGAACTTTAATGTACGTTCCGTAGCAATTACAGTCGAGCACGCTACCACACGCTGCAGTACTGCTAAACAGAAAAAGAAATTACTACAATACTTTTTGAGATCCAGGCCACATTCACTCATATACAGCTTGCTGGCATGCCTCCTAGCAAACATGAATAGTGACTTTTCAAGCCATGAAGTAGCTTGGAGTTAAATTATGTGTTATTCCCAGACCTTCACAGTTGTTCCACTATGTGTTTGTTTGACCAATTTGTTCTCGAAAAATTAAATTTTACACATTAGTCACAAAGACCTCCACAACCATGGAAAATGGATGGATTAAATATCAAATATTATATACATTCCCATAACAGGGCAGTGGTGGAAATTCGTGGAGATCTGGAAACGACCCTTAATTATTAGGTGATCCTCTAGGATCTGGTCTCTAGACCAGAACTGGTTGCGAGCAGCACAAAACCGGTCGTTGTGGAGATCCCCCTGCATCGGGGCCTGCACCTGATCAGCCTCCCCCGAGGGGGAGAAGCCTTTGTCTAGCAGCGGACGCTTTGGCTGAGATGATGAGAGACCAGTCATTTCGAAAGTGGCTTTGCTTTCACGATCATAACTCCAAAACGTTAGACGGTGTGCCACCAATCTTTTCTTAAATGTATTTAAGTAATAAACATGAACTTGAGGCGGGTTCTTCCAATGTTACGGTAAATCTCATTGCGATTCGTCTCAGAGAGCGTTTAGAATCTATCGCCCGCCGTTAACTGACGCAGACTTGTGGACCTACATTATGTATGACGTCTGACCTACCAATTGCATTTCCCCCGTTAAAAAGGCCAATGGGAAGATTTTTTTTATAAGTATTTTTTTTTATGAACCAAACCAAACGATTTAAAAGAGTATATATGTATTTGACACACACGTATTGTTTGTCTTTAATGCAGCCGACATCTGTCAATGCCAATCCAAACTCACATTCTATCTTTTTTAATTTTTCATTGCTTAGGATACAATCCGTGCAGCCTTAATAAAATTACGATCGAATTTCGACCACTGGGCGACCACTAGTTTTAACAATTGGGCATTATTGCCTTTGCCTTGTCATTTGGATACACTGGACATTCTGACACTTGGCCCAATATGCCCCGGAGGCGTCTAATCATATGTCATAGACATAAAGTTCAAATTTCATTGAGGAAACTTGACCGTTTTTGGTAGTCTGATGTGCACAGGCGTGTGTACAGTCACGAGCTTTAACATGGAAACAATGTTATCTATAGTAATATAATATTATAAAGAGGAAACCTTTGTAATTTTGTATGTATGTATGTACGTTTGCAAAAATTAAACTCAAAAACTACTGGACCAATTTTAAAAATCCTTTCACCATTAGAATGCTACATTAGCGCTGAGTAACATAGGCTATATTAAAAAAATAATAATAAAATACTAAAAACGACAATTTAATTTTTCAATACAAAGGGATTTGTTGGTTTTGTTGTCATGGAAACCATTGATATATATATATATTTAACTCAATGATGGAAACTGTTAAAGCGGTACGAAGTCCGCCGTGTCAGCTAGTCTATACTAACATTATAAAGAGGAAACCTTTGTATTTTGTATGTATGTATGTATGTATGTTTGTATGTATGTATGTATGTATGTATGTTTGCAACGAAAAAACTCAAAAATTACTGGACCGATTTAAAAAATTCTTTCGCCATTAGAATACTACATTAGGCTATATTAAAAAAAAAAGAAAAAAAGAAATGCGGTACGAAGTCCGCCGGGTCAGCTATTCAATTAGAGGCAAAACTAGTCAGAAGTTTAATGCTTGTGACTGTACATAATGACATCTATGTATTATTTATATACAAACATAACGATCCTCTGTGTGAGCAAAAGCCCATTGTCCTGCACTTTTGACATGCAGCCAACCTTGACCAGCCTACAACATCCACTATTCTGATGCAAATGAATATGAGCACTGGCCCGTCGCAATACAGCATACTGTGCCTGTTCCTGAAACTATTTACTTTGTCGAACTCAAGGGGTCATTAGAGGGGTCATTGACATTGTTTTGGTGGTTCGTTCACGGTGTTTGATAAAGGATAACCATATACCAAAAAAAGTTATAGTAAAACTTTCAAACGTAACGTGACATTTATAGTAAGCGACAACTAAAGTAAATAATAAAGAATAGTTAATTAAGTAAATTTATTAGCACCATGGATTAAAGACAGAAAACTTTCATTAAAACAATATTTATATAGGATTTATTTGAAAAACGACAAAATGTTGAAATGTTGTTGTCAGGTGCACTACCAACTATGCCATCGTGGCTCTATCGAACTCGCCGAAATTAATCGACACTATAGGGCTACTTTGACTAACTGAGTAAGATTCTTACTCAGTTATTCTATTCAATGTCGACAACCACGTCATCAACTACGTCGTCATTGCGGCTTCGAATCCCGCTCGTGGATTGTTTTCCACACTTATTCTATTTATTATTATCTATATATACTGAGTTTAATATTATACGCATTTTAAGATTTCTAAGTCCGTATTATTGGCATGATTTCAGCATCCTCGATGAAAAGTAGAAACTGGAAACATCCAACCCAAATTCCTTTGTTTACTCGCAGAAAAAACAAAAGCGTTAGAATACCTAACACTCAGAAACAAAAGAAAGAAAATAATTATAATGGCTGCTTTTGTCTGTCGGCCGCCAAATAACCAGTACATTAAAGTTGACTATAAGTGACTAGGCTAAAGGAATACTCGTTAAGCATTCTCCCCGTGCAGCGGACGCGTTTTTTAAGGCGGCCCGGTGCCGGCGGCCGAGGTAAAAAATAAATATCAAACGCAACTGTTGACTTTTTATTTTTTCTCTTCACGCGATGACGCACGGTCTGTGAACTTCCTCCCATTGTGAGAATGGTGTCTTCACGAATTAAATTCGAGCCCACTGTGCACATTCTGGGCCATTGTACGTATTTTTTTAATCACAGAAAGGAGTTCGTTACTATTATTCAACACCGGCTGGTTTTGTAATATATCGACCTTAATTAATGAAAAAAAAACACTTAACAACCGTCACATACCGAATGAGGCAACGAGTACAAGGTTTTGAAGCGCTCAAATCGAAATGGCGAATTCGAATTTGGAACGGCTAATGCACCTGCCAATCGGAGCGATAGCACGTTCGGAAACGGCACTTTTCTAACATGAATATTGTGTGACTATAACCTCGTGCAATGCGAGCGATTCGTTATGCAAATTCAAAGCTGCGCTCACGATTGAGCAGTCCGTGCTTCCGAATGCACTTCTGGCTGGCTGACTGATGATAAAAGTAATTTAAAAACAAATGACAGTTGTGGCAGTGGTGACGGATGCCTTTGCCACTCTCTAAACTTAACGCCCGTCCCGGCAAAATAATAATATAATAATAATAATAATAAATGTTTATTTTTCATTATGGTCCATGCATGGTATCTTAATACTATTACAATGTTTAAATAATTTGGCAAATTATTTAAAATATCAATTCATCATCATCATCATCATCAGCTCATTTGATGTCCCCACTGCTGGGGCACGAGCCTTCCCTATAGATGGATAGGGAGAACGGGCCATAAACCACCACGCGGGCCCAATGCGGATTGGCGGTTGTTAACGACTGCTAATGCAGCCGGGACCAACGGCTTTACGTGCCTTCCGAAGCACGGAGGAGCTCGAGATGATAAATTTTTGGTCACCCATCCGATGACCGGCCTTTGCGAAAGTTAAGCAACTCAACCTCAGCACTCGCAGACCGGGCGCGTTAACCACTGCGCCCCTCTAAAAAATATCAATTAATGCAAAACTAAACTGAATATATTGTATGCCATGTTTCTCAGCTTCCTTGAATCCCTCCGAGAATCTAGTTGGGAAAGGACACGCTTGCGTGAAGCCATTCCCTCCAGAACCCTCTGACGATGTTTCGGTCACACTTGAGAAACCCATTAAGTTTCTCACTGCCCCCAAAAATGTCCGTCGACGCCGAAAAGGCAGTATGTGGCCATCAGCACACTCCAAAAAATAAAAAGTGATTGAATGGTAATTCACTCGCTCTACGCACGCAGATCTCAATAATTTTACCGTCATTCAGTTATTTAAAAACGAACACCTGTTGCGCTGAATTGATATCGAGACGATACTATTCGTGAATCGTGAATGAGTCACAGATCACAGACATGAATGAATGGGTGATTCACGTTTTTTCCCGCGCGATTATCTGTCTCATCTTTTAGTCAGATGTACAAAGATACTGTGCGTGTTAATGAGCAAGGTACTTATGATAGCGTCAAGTAGTTATTATAATGACACAGACACAAAATAGTGTCACAGAGTCGCAATAAAATTAAACGGGTCATTGTACATTTGTTACCAAGTAAGTTCGTCACATTTTTGTACACTCCATACATTGAAAGTATTTGAAAGTAAAGTCACATGCATTAAAAAATATGTGTAAGTTCGTCACAGGTCGACGCCTAATTAAAATATGACGAATTTACTTCATAAAAATAGAAGTGTGTCAAAACACATACTTTTTTCTGTGACGAATTTACTTTGTGGCCTGCACATCAAACCTATACAAAATTGTCAAATTTCTTCAATACATTTGCAACCCTCACCGCTGTGTATGAGGGGAGGCTGTTGACGAGCTTGGCCATCGCGGCCTCTCTTGCGCTCGTAGTGCTGGCCGTATGATGCGGCACTCGACACTTAACAGCATCATCCGCAGTGCTTTTGCCACCATTGGTTTACCAGCTGTCTTAGAACCAGCTGGTATCTCTCGCAGCGATGGCAAGAGACCTGACGGAATGACCATTGGGCCCTGGAAGCTTGGCAGGCCGTTGGTGTGGGATGCAACCTGTGCTGACACCGTGGCTCCCTCGCATGTTCGCGCCACTTTACTTCATGTGGGGGCTGCTGCGGTAAGCGCTGAAAATAGCAAACTGCACAAATACGCAAACCTAGGTCGAAATTATTTATTTGTTCCGTTTGCGGTGGAAACAATGGGTTCATGGGGGCCGGAGGCAAAGCAGCTGGTCAAAGAGTTAAGTGCTCGCCTTATTGAGGCCTCCGGTGACAGGAAGGCTGGCAGCTACTTTTGCCAGCGTATTAGTTTGGCAATCCAAAGGGGCAGCAGCAGCATTCTTGGGACCGTTCCCACAGTTGGAGGACATCTTTTATTTATAGGTCTTTAGTTTTTAATTTCTAATTATTTTTTCTCTGTTTTTTTTTTAAAGTTAAGTATTTAAAATGTTTAAATAATTTTAACGCAAATTTTGTTGCGAAACAAATTACAAAAACACAAATGTTGAGAACCACGATAGCTCAATTGGAGGAGCACCTGACCCGGTATGTCAGAAGGGTGCAGGTTCAAATCCTGCTCGTCGAAATTATTCCAACATTTGTGTTTAAGTATTTAAGTTTGTTTAGAATAATAATAATGTCTATATAAGTTCACTTTTGACATTTGACAGTTGTACAATAACCCGATTAAACACTATATCCAGACTCGTGTTTTACTTATAATATACCTGACTATGTTACGTAGGTGTCACAAAATAAGAAGAGTCTGTGTTTTGATTGATAAACAAAATTAGGTTTCAAAATTCCACAATGGTGGTTTTACTAAAAGTTTGGTTAAGCTTAGCAAGTTCTTGAATAGACTAAAAATCGTGATAAACTTACTTAGTAAATCATATTCAATTCAAACCTATTACTTACTTAATGGTAAAATGTTTCCTATTATGATAAAAAAAAATTATCGTCGTGGCGTTTTCCTATTATGATTTAAAAACATTATTGTCGTGTGGCAATCCACACAAAGCAAAAGTACCTAATGTAAATTGGGTCATACCCAGACCTATAAACAGCCCATTTATCTCGAAAAATAAAATTTCCGTGACTGGACCAAGATCGATCGAATACCATAATACTAAGTGCCAATTATACCCACTAGCAAGTGGTTAAGTTATTAATAACCTTGCATGTTAAACGATAACCTAAGTAAAAGGCCCAGTGGCTCAGTGCAATATGAGTTACATACATTTTTATTATTTACTAGCTGACCCGGCGGACTTCGTACCGCTTTGACAGTTTCCATTATTGAGTTAAATTTATATCAATGGTTTTCCATGACAACAAAAGAAACAAATAATTTTGTATTGGAAAATTAAATTGTCGTTTTTAGTATTTTATTTAATATATTTTTTTAATGTTACTCAATGTTACTCAGCGCTAATGTAGCATTCTAATGGTGAAAGAATTTTTTAAATTGGTCCAGTAGTTTTTGAGTTTATTTGTTGCAAACATACATACATACATACATACAAAAATACAAAGGTTTCCTCTTTATAATATTAGTATAGATTTAACCTATATTTAGTTAACACTAGCTGTTGCATGCGACTTCATTCGCGACTACAACTATCCCACAGAAACCTGTTACCGGCACAAAAAGTATCCTATGTTCTGTCTTATGGTCATGGTCTGTTCGTTATTTCTTCTTTTTTTTAGAGTTTGCTGATTGTCACTGGGCATTTTCAGCGTCTTTATGGGGGGTGGCGAGAAACTTAAAGGGTTTCTTAAGCCGTGTGAAACGAAGCACCATCATAACTACCATCATCTAGAGCAGAGGTTCCCAAACTTATTTCGTCTAACGCCCACTTTGAAAATCAGTTATTTTGTAGCGCCCCCCTTTTTTTTTCACCTTAAAAACCTCATTAAGATATTAGTCTCGCCTGGAGTTTAATTAAACATAATATTCTAAACACGAATATTTCTCAGTGTTTGATACCAAATATCTTAAAATATAAATAGCGTGTGAACGCATTAAAAATAATAAATATATAATATATTTTTAGTTTATATTTATACAATAAAATAGAATATAAATATGAACTAATAAATGGATGTTGTGTAGTAGGAAAATTTTAATTAGTGAATTTTAAAATATGAAGTAGCTGAAGTTATAAATCACCCATCGCCCCCTTAAATCACATCAGCGCCCCCCAATTTTTTCCGGGCCCCTTACCGCCCCCCTCTAGGCCTCCAGCGCCCACAAGGGGGCGTTATCGCCCACTTTGGGAAAGACTGATCTAGAGGGAAGTGCTTCACGAACTAGTGCGTGTTTCCGTTCCATACTAGATCCTCCGAGGGGTTCGGAACCCATCAAATGAACATCTATTTTATTTTATTTATAGCTAGTGGCATGCTTGCGACTTTGTCCACCTCAGTGAACACCTGTATCCCGTGATGGCTTTACCAGCTCGAAAACTTTTTGTTTGTTTTTAATACAAACTTTGTCCTGACGATTACGAACACAATAAAAAATTAATCGGCCAAATCGGTCGAGCCGTTCTCAAGTGATGCATGTGGCAATTGATTTTTATTAATACAGATATAAGAAGATATTGAGTTTAATGTCCTGACCTAACCAAAGCTAATTTGTCTACCTCAAGACTTTTATTTATTTGAGAACGGTGTATACATTGACAGATTACGGTCGGTCGCTTCAAGTACCTATGTACAAATATTAAATTTGTTTTTAATAATAATATGGTATTCCAATAAGACTTTTTATATCTTTGATTGCGCGTTTTATTCGCCATTTGATCACGTTAAATTAAACGAAAATTTAAACTACACTCTCGTAAAGTTAGCATAATGTCGCTTAGACAATATTTCCTTTCAAGCGTCGAAGGAGTTTTAGTGGTTATATGCATGCCCCTTTCTCTTGAATCCCTATCGAAGCCTTCGGACCTGGACTAGGAGGCGAGAAGTGGAGGGAGAGTCACCACATAACCAACAGGCTTCCCCATGTCCGCAGGTATACATGAGACGGATTTCTCTTTGTAGGCAAAAAAGGCAGGCAGTCACCCTGGAGACGAAGCTTTTTCTGGATTTTCCTACTTGGAGCTAAAGTATGACTTTAATTACATTATAAGCTTGAAAAAAACGACTTAGCACAGTTTCTCTTGGCATGGTTCGTAAACATATCAGATTGCTTCGTTTCCAGTAGGTTTATACTCGTATAACAAGATTTATTATGTTTATTTTATTATCACATCATACTATAACAACAGTAGTCCCTTTTTGAATTGAAATTATACATACCTTCATACTATACGCGATTACGCGTAAACAGTACTATGCATGTAAATAAACATAAAACGGATTGCTTTGACTCCATCTCGCTAGGGTTGGCAAGCTATGTGAGATTCAATAAACGCCGGAAAAAAATGTCTATAGTGGTTACAAATGGTGTGAAAAAGCAATTTGCGGGTCGCAAGGTGGGACGGCTAATGAGGCACAATCCCGCTCCACTAATTTTCTTTACTTCCTCAGGTTATGTTGCTCTCGATCCCAACCGATCCCAACCCCTCGCTTGCCATTGCCTCTAGAAACCTTTCAATGATGTTCCAACCACATGACTGGGTTCCTTACACCCTTTAAGTTTCTCGCCTCCCCCAAACAAGTCCGGTGACGCAGAAAAACTATGAGGAAAACAGAAAACTCTCTCCAAAAAATATTGCAGTCTTCGCATGTCTACTAGAGTCCGCTTTTACTTAACATCATGTAGAGCGGAGTAATTTGTAGACTCTTTTAATAAAAAATCTCTGTTATCTATTTCGAAGTATTGCTAGAATTACGTACACCTGGTAGACAGCTACTGAGCTTTATTTGCCGTTCGAAGACGTTAACAAAAACGCGAATTCGATAATCATTGAGCATCAGCTCTAGGTAGGGCGCCTATATTGTGAGCTTTGTTTGCTATTCGTATTTATTCGTTTACGAAAACAAAAACGAAAATTTTTATGGCTTCTTATACTCTTCTCGTATGTCGCCAGGAGACGCTGCTGCTTCAATGCCATACTAATTCTCGTTTTCATTAACGTGATCGAATGTGAAATGAAACTCACACTAGTCAACCTGGTGACATACAAGAAGTGTTAAAAGGTTTCTATATAAAATCTCGTTTACGTTAACGTCATCGAGTACACCACTAGCCCCTTCTGGGACTAGGCTGACAACCCTAGTGTATGCCTACCTCCCAGATGTTGCGTACGTTTTATCACCTATTTTCATACGGCTGTAAAAAGAGGTCGTTGCTCCACATCTAGGCGGTATTAAATGAACTAGGGCAGTTATCACCAGTGAATGTGCGATATCTGTGAATTTTCACTTGATTTTTGTACAGTTATCGTTTGATATCTGTGATATATACCGGGTTGACTCCGTTATGATATTTGTGACTTTTGTTATTTGTTATGCGTGCGTAAAACTCAGTCTACCTACATTAGTCTTTACCGCGTTTACGGGAAGATTTTATTTGACCAGATCTTGAGCTAAAACTCCATCATTGTGGTGCACAATGAAAGGCTTTGAAATATATGCCAATATAGGTATAGGTCGCGCCAAAATTCTAGTCCCCTCTGAAGTTGGAGCGATTCGCGTCGCAGTAGTAAAAAATAGGCGTCAGCTGGGCGAAGGCGGGGACAAGCGGTAGGGCCTGACTGTACAGCTGCGCAACGAAGCAACGAAGCAACGAAGCAACTTGAGAGGGGACTAGAAGTTTGGCGCGACCTATACCTACCTACGTGAAATTAAATGAAATTTTTATGTGAAAATGAATCATGTGCAAATTTGAAACAAATTGGGTGGAATTCACAAATTCACTTTGTGGTCACATACAGATTATTATGCTTTTACACAAGTTTTCCTGTTTTTATCATATACCTATGTATATTCTGCAAACTGTGCCGGTGGTACCCTTTCTTTTGGTCTATAAAAATATCGCGTTTAGTACCAATATCACTTACTCGTATATACCGTCACCTTCAATCAATTATGTACAGTCAAACTGTCAAATTTCTACAATCAATCTTGAACTTTATTGTATAGTAATAGTGATCAATATTCATTGGAGAAATTTGACAGATTTGGGGTAGATTATAAAAGATAAAGGATCCGGAACAAAAATGCATCTCGAAAGTGATCCTGTTTGCTCATACAGTTATACATTTAAGTTTCGAATAACAAATCTGAAAAAACATTGGATAGCATCAACAACTTCAGCGTACTATGAACCTTAAGTCTTAAATATAAAGATTAAATTAAGGTTGCAAAATATTTGTACTTATTATTTATTTACTGTCATCGTCACAAACGTCATTGTGGCTCCGTGCGGCCCCAAAGTCGCCTATCGTTTTACAAGCGCTCATCGGGAATGTAATACTTTATTAACCGAAGACCGTCACGTAATATTTTGTGCTCGACTCTTCAACTTTTTAATCTCAACAATTGCTCGCATCGTATGGTTTTCATGAGGAAATCTGTCATGGCACATACCTAATTACCAACCCATTACTAGAACCAATCGATGAGAAATCATTGCAATCATTTTATATATCCGACAGTGAAGTTATGTAACTACGAGTACTAACAAATAACTGTTATTACTGTATTTACACTACTGTAGTGACTGATTGTGTATTTTGTTATTTCACTAATTAGTCATTAAATGCACTGTAAATCTGATTGTGTGCTTTATTACTGCATCAATTACTTTATACACTTTTAATAGTTACGCGTCTATTTTAAACAAAGTTTACTAAGTATAGGTAATCTTTTTATGGCTTTAGATGAGTAGAGAAAATGCTGTTTTAAGCATACATCGGGGTTTATCGTTAAATCCGCTGCATTTATGCTATTTAAAGTCTGCATTATGGATTTTTTTATGAATTTTGATTCCACTGTTTTTAATTAATGTTTTCTACTAACTATCTAGAGTTCTGTGTAAATTTATCAAAAATTTAGAATCACTAAGTTTGTATAGGATTTAAAAATGTAAAAACGCACTTATTATTTAGTCATATACCGAGTTACTTAACGAACAATGGCTTTGTCGACTTTGTTATGCTAATTTGAACTATTCTTGCAATAGTTATGAATCACAAATAATATTCACTTCACTTGGCGCAGCCGTGCATTTCCTGCTTGGCGTATTTCTCTGAATTAGGCAATAATACTTATGATGATACCTAATACCGCTTCTGTCTTGCTTCACTGACTCAGAACGGCCACTAATTGCTCACATGACATCGGTTAACACACCTTAATAGGAGCAAATTAGTGCAATTGTAATTAGGAAATGCTGGAGTTCTGGTCGTCATCTACAATCTTTTATTAATTTTCTTCTACAGGCAAGCACTTGGCCTTAATCTCACCAGGGTGTGTTCCAACAGTTACAGATGAGATAGCCAACGCTCAGTAGTTGAGGATTCCGGGTTAAGCGCGCTACGCGGGTGAAGGAGGAAACTAATATGTATCGTTTGTTTGTTTCAGGTAGTCCGTCCACAGATTTCAGTCGACACAGAATAGTTCAGCCGACTGTTCACCATGGAAGAACCAAAAGAGAAATTTCTTCTACAAGAGATAAGGTAGATTTTTTTTCTCACTTATGTACCTTCTCACTTCTAAACAAGCAACTAGCTAATTCCTTTCTTTTCTTGTAATTTTCTTAATCTCGCATTTATGGAGTTGTTCGTAATTTGACCAATTGCTTGATCTTGCAAATAAAGCGTTCGCAGTGACGGGCAATCAGATGGGTGACCAATTTAAAATATATCGATCTCCTCCGCCCCTTGAAAGGCACGATTATTCGTTGTTGTTTTAAAATGAGAATCATCAAAAATCACCTATCTTCATTAAGCCAACCTGGCTAGTAAACGCTTAGCGTTTTTCTGACTTTTTTTGCATAGCCTATTATAACCTTCTACAAAAATTGGGCTCTCAAATGCAAAAATATTTTTTTCAAATCCGTTAGGTAGTTCTAGTGATTAGCGCGTTCAAACAAATAACAAACTCTTCAGCTTGCAGACTAATATAATAATATTAGTATAGATAAAAATAACTATATCAATTAACAAAATATCCTTTCAGACTGGTGCACATCATTCAGACGTGACTGTTCGGGTCCAGATAGACGGCGAGGAGTACGTCCTGGACCTCCGGCTCAACCAAGACTTGGTGGCCGCCGGTCACACCCTACAGTATCAGAAGAATGGGAAGACTGTGCTGCATAAACCTAAGAAAGAGGTAGGACTTATCCTTTGTCGAGGAGTTTATGAAGCGTAGCGGCAGCGGTTTGCTCGTTCGTTTGTTTTCTTTTTTTTTATATTAAAAGTCTGCAAACTAGCAGGTGGGCTTGATGATGGATGATGATGGTGCTTGACGATGAGCGGTTACCGCCGCCAAGGACACCAGCAATATCAGAGGTAATGCTTTTGCGTTGCCGACCTGAAAAAACCCTCTTTACAACCCTTTAAAAATAATCCATGCTGTAGCTGGGATGGGAAAAGCTCGGATGGCAGCTCATTCCACAGTTTGATGGTGCGTGGAATACAGGTCTTCTGGAAGCGAACCGTTCGAGAAACAGTGACTCCAGGAAATGTCCGGCTGTTTGTTTAGATGGCGAGCGGTGCGATGGTTGGAGGAAGTGGCTATCGTGAAGTTATCTTGCTAACTAAGCAACTTTCCTAATTCTGGTGTACCAGATGTGAGTGTGATGTGAGTAAAGTAGAATATTCCAATCTAAGACCTTAACTTTTGCAGCGCCATTCTGATGCTTAGACTACAATCGGAGATGGAGAAGTTCCGGCTGTTCATAAGTCCGTCTGGCAATACGCTAGCAAGGTTTTGCTTATCATATTATTATATCATGATCAGGATTAAGTTTCAGGGCGATCAGTTTCTACGCAGTATATCGAAGAGCTGATTAAAGTCTCCCACAGCCCAAGTGTATTGATTAAATATGTGTTCAAAAAACTACCCAAAATTATTAATAAATAAATAAATTCTCTTTTGTTTTCAGGAGTTAGACGTGTGCCAGTACTCGGGCAGCGTGCGGGGCAAAGTTGGCTCATGGGTAGCAGTGTCCACCTGCCGAGGGCTGCGAGGGGTGATATACGACGGCAAGCTGATGCGGTACATACAGCCGGTGGAAGGTTGGTGGTCTACTGATAAACAATACCTTGCAGTGTGAGCAAGTTTAGTATTTGGAAGGTATGTCAAGCAAGGTTGGCTCATGAATAGCAGTGTCCACCTACCAGGGGCTGCGGGGAGTGATAAACGATGGTCAGTAGATGCGATACATAATGGGAGGTTGATGGTTTACAGTGTAAAGAAAACCTTATTTGCATTGTGACTAGGTAGTAAATCGCTTGCAGTGTGGGCAAGTTAAGTATTTGGAAGGTATGTGAAGCAAGGCTGGCTTACGGGTAGCAGTGTCCACCTGCTTAGGGCTGCGGGGGGTGATATACGACGGCAAGCTGATGCGGTACATACAGCCGGTGGGGAGGTTGGTGGTCTTCTGATAAAGAATACCTTATTTGTATTGTGACTAGATAGAAAATCCTTTGCAGTGTGGCAAGTTAAGTATTTGGAAGGTATGTGAAGCAAGGCTGGCTCATGGGTAGCAGTGTCGACCTGGTCGAGGGCTGCGGAGGGTATTATACGACAGCAAGCTGATGCGGTACATACAGCCGGTGGGATAAGGTACAAAATTGTTTGCAGTGTAGGCAAGTCTTCAACCAACTATGTACGATCGAACAATGCGTACTTGCGTGCGTGTGTACGTGTATTACTGTTTGCTTGCGTGCGTGCGTGCGTGCGTGCGTGCGTGCGTGCGTGCGTGCGTGCTGCTTATTCAATATTATTATTATATTATTATTGTGAAACTAATCAAAATAAATATTTTATGTAGTTTTACTGTATTGTTTTACTTTACTGTTACAGAGAATAGCATCCAATCGCCTCACTACATCTACGACCACTCAGACTTGAGCACTAGCCATCGGTGCGGGTACGAAGGAGGCGTCACGAAGAACGACAGCTACGACCCGCTTCTGTTCAAGAAGTATCAAGAACAGCAGAGCGTCCAACGCAGCAGGGTAGCTAGGGTGAGGTTACCATGTCTCTAGTGAATTAGATCATCAGTCTTTGGTGTTTGTAATGAATACTGAAAACTTAAATTCTATATTGTACATTACATTATAGTCGTAGTTTTATCATTAAAACAGTTTATATATATCCTAATATGGCGCAGCAATATAGAAACACGTATAGCACTTTATTCTTATCTATACACGTTTATTTTTTACATGTTATTATATTCCTGAATGACTAGTTAGTTAGTTAGTAGACTAGTACTATTAGTATAAAGTGTTACACTTCAGCCAAGATAAATTTACCCTCCGTTGGGTATCGAACCTCAGACATCTGGGTCTGAGACCTTTAGTTTACTAGACCTTTGGAACGCTAGTAGAGGATTGCTACCGTGCTAAAATTATCAAATATTAAACATTTACAGTATAAGAGGGAAGTGGACAACACCCAAGTCCGGGGGCCGTACAATTCGAATAAGCTGTCCCGTTACGTGGAACTGGTGCTCGTCTCCGACCACCGAGAGTACCAGGCCAACGGCGAGAGCGTGGAGACGGTCCACCATCAGCTCAAGGACGTCGCCAATATCATCAATTCTGTAAGTAACGTATGATGAATCAGCATCGTGACCATTTGTAGTACCAGGACATTAGCGAAAACTCTTAGGCAAGTGGGGTATGGGGCATCATCATTATCATCACAGGCAGCTCCAAGCTAAAGGTGAGAGTCTGGTTACGGTCCACCTTTAGCTTAAAGACGTCGCCAATATCATCAATCCTGTAAGTAACGCATGATGAATCAGCTTCGTGACCATAAGTAGTACCAGGGTATAGCTAGAACCTGGAGACAGGTGGGATATGAGGCATCATCATTATCAAGGTCAAAGGTGAGAGCCTGGAGACCTTAGTCCACCATAAGATTAAAGATGTCGCCAACATTATTAACTCCGTAAGTTGATTATGAGGAATCATCATCATCACTCACCAAAGACTGAACCGTTACAACACCGTCATGACCACAGTTAGTACTTGGCCAACGGCGAAGGCCTGGAGACGGTCCACCACCAGCTCAAGGACATCATCAACGTCATCAACGTGAGTGAAACAGCATCAATCGTGACCACTGAAAGAAACAGTAGTAGGTCGGCAAGGTCCTTACCTTGCCGACCTACTACTGGTTCACTACGACGACGACACTAGTGCTGTTTCTGCTCAACATCAGGTACAAGAGAGTCATGTCTATAAAAAAAGACTAGAAACATTGTTAACCTCATTATCCACGTATTAGTCCACTGATGGACACGTCTACCCCAGACGTTATAGATCCTGTGGCTAAATATGACCAGCCCACTGCCATTTCAGTTACCTGGTCCTACATATTTTGTCTTTTTAGGTATACGCCCCATTGAACATCTTCATATCCCTCGTGGGTGTGGTGGTATGGAACGAACGCGACGAAATACAGCTGGTGGAGAACGGTGACGAGACCTTAAATAACTTCCTACGGTACCGGAGGCTGACGTTGCTCGCCGACATACCCAACGACAACGCGCACTTGATCACGTGAGTTGAGTTTTAAATCTATCTATATAAATAAAAATCATTTCGTTTATTTTAATCATTAACCACTAAAGTCGAATTTATCAGTCAAATATTTAATTGGCAATTAGCGACATAGCGTGTTTGACAATCTCCATAGTTTTGTGTAGATAAGATAAGATACATTTTTATTGCCATCAAATTGTGTAAATACATAGGACTTGTTTAAACATTGTGTTAAAAATAACCACGCACGAGTGGGATTCGAACCCACGGTGTGGGTTCGAATCCCGCTCGTGCCGGGTCAGGTGTACTACTAATTTCATAATTTCGGCGAAATTAATCAACACTACCTACTCTTATCTTATCTTATCTTATCTTAGTGGGGCCTGCTGAGGTTTCCCTCTCGCAGTAACACTTCGACCCATCGGGATATTTTGTGCAACCCCATCCTTTCACTCTTCTTCCTCTGTAAAGATGGATGCCATAAGTTTGGCAACGTCCTTAAAAGCGAAGAGCCTGAAGTCCTCCGGTTTCGGATAGGCCAAACCCCTCTTTTCCTAGCCAGAGAGTGGCAGTCACACAGTAGGTGCTGCATTGACTCCGTTTCCTCTCCACATGCCCTACACAAGCTATTTGTTGATAGATGCATTCTGTGGAGCATTTGTTTTGTTGCATAGTGCCCTGTCAAGGCACCGATGGTTAATCGGGCCTGCCTTCTACTGCCTCCGCATATGAACTTACTCAGTCCTAAGGGATTCGAACTCACACCGTGGGTTCGAATCCCGCTCGTGCCGGGTCAGGTGCACTACCAACTATGACATCGTGGCTCTATTTAATCAACACTACCTACTCTTACTCTGTAAGCCAAAGCAGCCCTATTCAATGCTGACGACTAGGTACGTCATCAACATCCGATCTTAATATTTTAAAATAAAATATTAAAGATCATTGAAATGAAACAACTTTTACGGATCTACTCGCGTTTATTTTACACATTACTTTTTAATGTTTTATCTTGACGTTTCGAACCCTTTGCAGGGTCCGTGGTCACAGTGAGACTGAGGTGTTGGTCGACGCCTAGATCCGTTAAAGTTGTTTCATTTCAATGTGTAGTGTTCGCGTAAACTTTAGAAAACGATATATTAAAGATCAGTTATGAATCTCAATTTAACAATCTTAATTTTCCTTACAGCCGCCAAAAGTTCCGCGAAGGCGTTGTAGGGAAAGCCCTTAAAGGTCCAATATGCACCTACGAATTCTCCGGCGGCGTCGCCACCAACCATTCCGAGGTGATAGGGCTGGTGGCTACCACCATAGCTCACGAGATGGGCCATAACTTCGGCATGGAACACGACACGGAGGTCGACTGCGAATGCCCCGACGACAAGTGCATCATGAGCCCTTCGAGCACTTCCGTCACCCCTGTGCACTGGTCTTCGTGCAGTCTGAAATCGTTAGCGCTGGCGTTCGAAAGAGGAATGGACTATTGCTTGCGGTAAGTCAAAGGATATATAATAGACTAGGGGATACAATCTCGGTTTAGACATAGAAAGGGATAGGGAGTGTCTGGATGAGAAGTGTATCATGAGCCCTTCGAGCACTTCTGTGTTCACCACACAACACACAGGGCGTTTTTCCTCGTGCTCTGAAGTCGTTAGCATTGGCTTTTGAAAGGGAAATGGACTATTGTTTACGGTAAGTCAATTCTTAAGTGTCTAGATGTGAAGTGTGTAACCCCATGATTACCGGGTCAGGTGCACTACCAACTATGCTATCGTGGCTCTCTCCAACCCGCCGAAATTAATCAACACTATCTACTGTTACTTTGTAAGTTAAAGGAGTCTTATTCTATGTTGACATCTACGTAATCAACATCCAATATTTATATTTTTACAAATATTAAAGGTCAGTAAAGAATTAAGCGAACTATACAAGTTGACTTTTTTATCACCGTCCAAAACTTCTGAGATGATTCCCGTGATACAAACGAACAACTCTTACTATTGGACCAACTCCCTAACTCGAAAATAAAATAAGCTTTTCCATACATTTTGGTCGAATGAATATTGATGTTTTGTATGGAACACAATTACACAATGCACAATTATTAAATAAATACTATGGATGCTTTCCTGTTATCGGACGGTACGCAATGTTTAAAAATCCGGTCCGTTGGTAATTGTCAAATTATCAATTGGTGGCGCTAGTGTGCCTTACCCTTCGCCTTAAAGATTGGTAATAAGCCTGCCGTTCTCTTTACCCATCCATATTTGAGATAGGTTTATTTTTGTTACTCTACATATTCAGCTTTACCGGGCTTTTTTGAAGGCGGCGAGAAACTTAAAAGGTTCCTCAAGCCGTGTGAATCGAATCACCGTTAGAGGTTTTTAGAGGAAACGGTAATTCGCACTAGTGCGTGTCCCCGTGCCCTACTAGATTCTCCGTTCCTAGATTCCGGTACCTCCTGAAAACCAAGAAATGTTTATTTATTTATTGCACTTATGTATCCAGTATCACTTTCATACAGTAATATGGTAATATAATAGAATTCTGTTAGGGCATCGCAAAATTATAACTGTTTGCTACAAACATATAATTTGCCAAGTGGCAACTTTTTATTTTTTTATGTCATGCACTATTATTATTGTGCTGGCAACAATATTTTGTCTCTCTTCCGGTTTCATTTTTCAATGGCGGAGTGAGCCGCTTTTTCTATTATATTTTAATTTGTTTAATCTTAATTAAACCAGTACAACAAGTTTCTTCGCATTTTATTTAACATGCGAAAAGTGGTCCTTCGATTTTAATATTTAGATTCAGTGCATTACAGTTACACGAGTTTCTCGTGATAGGGTGGTGTGTACGCCATAGTCGCGCCATACCGCTATAACAAATTTATTGGTGGAAAATCGTGGATTTGCGGCGGCCCGGAGCTTCGTTAAAACGAAAAAAGCCTGTGGATCACGTATTTAGTGGTTGGGAATCGCAAGTTAAGGTAGCGAGTTAGTGCAGATTACGAGGTATAGGTACCTACCTACCCACTTTATTTGGATTCAAAGCCACCATCTTTTAATCGCTCGCATACAAGTTGTTGAGCAGGAAAGAACAAAGTGAAGTTCGTCCTGTACAAATGATAAGGTGGGCGCTGCAGTCGTCGTGTTCATAGCGGCGAGTTGTGACAACATAAGTGAAAAGTGACAACCAAAACTAACTTCTCTAATTTCACACATGTTTACATGTCAGTGTCAGTCAGTGAAATAGTCAAATTTAATACCTCAAATTAACTGCGTGTTCGAAAAAGTGAATAAGTGTTGTGCGGCTACATAAATTATCACGTTTATATCAAAATATGGCAGATCTCAGAATGTTAAAGTTGGTGCGGGGCCAGTGTAAGGCCACCATATCAAGAATTGAGAATTTTGTCAACGACCAAATAAGTTTTGCGTCGGCTACTGCCGAATTGTTAGAGGCCCGTAAGGAGAAGCTTATATCGGCTCTCAAGAGCTATGAAACAGCACAATTGGATATTTTGAGCTTGGACGAAACCGATCCAGAGCAGGTGGGTCCCATCGAAGAAAAATATTATGTATTGCTTGCTGAACTAAACGCTTCATTAAAAGAGTTATGTAAAATTTCGATATCAAATTCAAACAATGTTTCAACATGTAAACTACCAAGCATAGAGATACCAAACTTTGATGGTAAAAACTTCACTAAATTTAAACCATTTTTTGAATTGTTTATGGCTATTATTGACAATAATAAAAATTTGTCAGATGTACAAAAACTATTTTATCTCAGAAAGTACTTGGTAGATGAAGCTCTGGCTGTTATTATTAACTTGCCATTAGTCAACAGTTCTTATAATGAGGCTATTGAACTACTTAAAAGGCGTTTTGACAACAAGCCCCGCTTAGTTACTAATCACATTAATGTTCTTTTAGACTTACCAATAATGCAAAAGGGTACAGCTGCCTCTATAAGGTTGTTTGTGTCACAAGTTCAGCAGCAATTGCATGCTTTAAAAAACTTGGATGAACCCATTGATAAATGGGACATGCTTTTAATTGCAATATTGATACGTAAATTAGATCAGATTACAAATAGAGCATACCAATTAGATAGGGACTCAAACCAAATGCCTTCTGTCAACAATTTTATATCATTTCTGGAGCGTCGTGCTATAGCATTAGAAGACAGTTTTACTCCAAAAGCTTCTTTTGAGAGTCTTAAACCATCCTTTGAAGGTCCTAAACCCAAGTTCATGCCTTTTAAAGTAGCTAATGTTGTCACTAAATCTCCGACAGTTTGTAAATATTGTTCTAAATCTAACCATGCTATTTTCAGCTGTCCGGAGTTCATGACCTCTGCGTTAGCAGAGCGTCAATCATTTGTAAGAAAACATAGTTTATGTACTCTTTGTTTAAATCCACATAGTGGTAAGTGCAAATTTTCTTTTAAATGCAAAACATGTAGGCAGAATCACAATACTCTTTTACATGAAGAGAGCTCAACAGAGCCTCCAGTGTCTTTAGTATCAAGTCCTGTTACCAGTAACAGCTTGCTGCCTACTGTCAAAGTTAAAATATTAAATAATGCTGGCCGTCAAATCACTGTTCGAGCTTTGCTTGACACTGGCAGCCAGGCTTCATTTGCTACAAGTACTCTTGTTAAAGAACTTGGTTTGAATGCTATAATTCAACCAAGTAATATCATTGGTATAGGTAATAAACCTACTCAAATAAATGAATGCATTAACATTACTATATTTTCATGTCACTATGATGTAAAATGTACTTTAAAATGTCATGTAGTTGATTCTATAACAACTAAATTGCCACAAAACTTCATAAATGCTTCCAATTGGAACATTCCTCATTATGTAAAACTTGCAGATGATAGTTTTAACATTCCATCTGATATATCCCTACTACTTGGGGCTGATATTTATTTTAAAATTTTGCTCGATGGATGTATTAAATTAAACCGAGGGCCGGTATTGCAAAACACCCTGTTTGGATATGTTGTTGGTGGCAGCATTGTGCAACAAGCCTTCAATAATGTAAGTTTTGATATTGTTACTAATTTTGCTATTAGTGATAACAATAAGTTAGAAAATGTAATGGAAAGGTTCTGGCTCTCTGAAAGGGTACCTGATCCAGTGAAACCGAGTTGTGATGAGTTTGTTAAAGCTGAGGAATCTTTTCAACAATCTGTCAGTATTCAGAATAACAGGTTTTATGTTGACATGCCGCTTGTCTCACCTTTAGAGAATTTACAGCTCGGGGACTCATTTTCAGTAGCCTACCAAAGATTTAATATGTTAGAAAAAAGGTTTAAAAAAGATCCTTTGTTATTGGAAAAATATAAACTATTTATTCAAAAATATGTAGATCTGGGACATGCTAAGATTATTGATGTTGGTATGTATGATGTCAATAATGACCCTGTTTATTTTTTAGCACACCATGCAGTCTTTAACTATGCTAGTAAGACAACAAAGCTGCGGGTTGTATTTGATGGCAGTATGAAGTCACGTAACAAGGTGTCTCTCAATGACGTCATGCTCAATGGTCCAGTGGTGCAGAGTGAGCTCTTTGATATTCTAATTTTATTTAGAACATACCTATATACTTTAATATGCGATATCGAATCATTTTTTAGACAAGTCTATTTAAATAAGCACCAAACTTGCCTGCAAAATATATTATGGAGAGACAATCCCAAACAGCCTATTAAATGTCTGCAACTTCAAACAGTGACATATGGACTTAAAGCCTCAACTTTCTTGGCCACTCGATGTTTAATTGAATTGGCTAGGCGCTATAAGGATGACTATCCATTGGCTGCTTTAGCTTTGCAACAAAATACCTTTGTTGATGATGTCCAGGCCGGTGCAGATACAATAGGGCATCTTCAAGAGCTGAAATCACAGCTGATAGAACTTTTAAAACTAGGTAGCTTCACTTTGCATAAATGGTGCTCCAACTGTCCTGAGGTTTTAGATGATATTCCAAATCAACAAAAGCATTTTGAAGATGTTGAAATTAGTGAGGATAGCACAGTCAAAGCTTTAGGTCTAATGTATAAAATAGTTCCAGATCATTTTTATTTTTCGAGTCCTTCTTTTGATGAAGACTGTAGTATAAATACAAAAAGGAAAATTTTAAGTTTTATAGGAAAACTGTTTGACCCTCTTGGTTTAATTGGCCCAGTTATAGTTGTAGCAAAATTGTACATGCAAGAACTATGGTCTTTGCAGGTTGATTGGGATTCTATAATACCCACTGCACAGCTACAACCCTGGGTTACGTTTCTTAAAAACATTAAGCAGATGGGAAAAATTACTATACCCAGATGTATTAATTATTCAGATGTTTCATCTGTAGAGTTGGTGGGATATGCTGATGCTTCTATGAAAGCCTTTGGCTGTTGTATTTACCTGAGAATGCTTAGGAACGATGGCACAGTAAATCAAAACTTATTGTGTTCAAAATCTCGTGTAGCTCCATTAAGAAGAAGCTTAACAATCCCCCAGCTTGAATTAAATAGTGCCTTAATGTTGGCTCAGCTAGCAAAGCGAATAAGCGATCTTTTAAAAAATAGATTTCAACATAAAACATATTTGTTTTCTGACTCTCAAATAGTCTTAGCCTGGATTAAAGCAGGAAATGTTAAATTTAATATTTATGTTAATAACAGGGTTAAACAAATTGTAGAGGCAACTGAACAATCTCAATGGTTTTATGTTAGGACAAATGAAAACCCTGCAGATCTCTTATCCAGGGGTGTCCAAGCACAAAACCTTCAAGACAATTTACTTTGGTGGCACGGGCCACATAATTTATTTTTTTGTAATCCTGAAAGATTTGATAAACTACCAGATGAACCTTTAGATGATCAGTTGGATCTCCCTTGTAATTTAATTAATATCGAGCCATCATTTTCAGCTCAATTGTTTCAAAAATACTCCAAGTTATATAAATTGCAAAAAATTATTGCATACATTTTCAGATTCTTTTATAATTGTTCAATAAATAAAAACAATAAAATTCTTAATGAGTTAACACCTCATGAATTAAATGAATCCTTGCTTGTGGTAATTAGATGTGACCAAAAAGAGCATTTTTCAAAAGAAATTCAGTCCCTAAATAAAAATAAAAATTTGAAAACAGGCATTGTTAACTTAAACCCTTTTTTAGACAGAAATAGTATACTTAGAGTAGGTGGAAGGCTACAAAATGCTAACAAAATACCGTTTGAAAAGATGCACCCTATTATTCTCCCTAAGAGGTCTTATATTACCAACCTTATTATAGAAAGGGAACACATAAGGTTGCTTCATGCAGGACCTAGGTTAGTATTAAATTCATTGTCACAAAAATACTACCTTGTTAGTGGTACTAGAGAGGTCAAGAAAGTTTTACATAAATGCATAATATGTTTTCGTTTGAAAGCAGTGGCTGCCAAGCAGTTAATGGGATCTCTCCCTAAAGAAAGAGTTACGCCCACCAGACCATTTCAGCATGTCGGAGTTGACTTTTGTGGACCCTTCAGTGTCAAAGTTGGTAGGATAAGAAGACCCATTATAACTAAAGCCTATGTTGCGCTCTATGTATGCTTTGTAACTAAGGCCATCCATGGAGAGCTGGTGTCCAATTTAACGACAGAAGCGTTCTTAGCAAGTCTCAAAAGGTTTATTTCGAGGCGGGGTATGCCCACAAAAATATTTTGTGATAATGCAAAAACATTTAAGGGTGCTTGTAACGTTTTAAAAGATTTATATAATTTATTTTCTACCCAAGAGCACAGAGATGCTATTAATAATTTTTGTTATAAAAACTACATACAATTTATGTTTATTCCAAGTTACTCTCCTGAGTTTGGAGGCTTGTGGGAGGCAGGTGTCAAGAGTTTTAAACACCACTTCAAGAGAGTAGTAGGTAATATTTGCCTCACATATGAAGAACTCAATACCATCATTGTTCAAATCGAAGGGGTTTTAAACTCTAGACCTCTCCTCTCAGTAAATTCAAACGATTGTCAATATTTAACACCTGGACACTTCCTTATTGGAGCGGCTTTAACCAGTTATCCAGAAATTGATCTTACCGATGTCTCTATAAATCGTCTTAAGTTTTGGAACATCTGCACTAAAATAAAACAAGACTTTTGGAAGTCATGGTCTCATGATTATTTAAATCAATTGCAGAGCCGTCCCAAATGGAAGACCCAGCAGTGTAATCTTAAGGAAGGTGACCATGTCATTGTAAAAAATATGAATACAACTCCTTTAAACTGGCCTCTGGGTCGTATTGTAAAAATTTTTCATGGAGCTGATGGAAATGTAAGAGTGGCTGAGGTTAAAATGAATAACAAAGTGTACTGTAGAGCCATTACAAACTTATGTCCTTTGCCCATAATTTAATGTTTAAATTTATTTGTACTGTTATTCATTTTCCCCCGGCCCAACTATGTTTGCTACAAACATATAATTTGCCAAGTGGCAACTTTTTATTTTTTTATGTCATGCACTATTATTATTGTGCTGGCAACAATATTTTGTCTCTCTTCCGGTTTCATTTTTCAATGGCGGAGTGAGCCGCTTTTTCTATTATATTTTAATTTGTTTAATCTTAATTAAACCAGTACAACAAGTTTCTTCGCATTTTATTTAACAATAACTATTCTTATATATTAATGGTAAATATAAACAAAAAATTTACAGACTTCGCAGTCCCCGCAAGAATCGGAGCATTGAAAATGAATACAACAATTTACGAAAAAAAATATATTTTATTTTAAATAACACAATTTCATGAATGCACTTCTCGCCTGCATCCGCATCTTATAACACCATTACCATGACGATCGGTCAAAAATCAAAGGAGCTACATCATTTTTTATATACGGAAATATCCGTTTTTCTAAAATACCAAATCTAAAGGGACCACCTACAGGTCACAATTATTAACCGATTTTCAAAATTTTTTCGCCATTTTGTAGCTAAACTAATACCCTGGGACCCTTTTTTTCATTTTTTCTTGAGTAACTTAAGGTTTTTTTTAAAATATTTACAATATAGTATACAAACACCCCCCAAAAAACCTGATTTTTTTTACATTTTTCAATATTCCAAAAAAGGTTTCCAGCCGATTTTCAAAATTACGTGTCTTGATAAGTTCCTCAACACTTGGTACTATTTTCATTTCGATTCTCCCAAAATCCTCGGAGCTATGGCCAAAAATACGTCTCAGGCGATTTGCGTCTGATAACCATTTTCAATGGTAAAATAAAATATAAAATTAAAGATGTTGCCAGAGTAGTGTAGTACTAACACGTTTAGCCAAATCAAAGAGGCACGCAAATATAACACAATCTGAAAATGTTGCACAAAATTACCTAATAGGTACATTAACATCATTCACAATTTGAAATGTCGAATAAACGTTTCTTTCTTTTCTTTGTTTCTTTCTCCGGGGAGTTCGGATCGAATCGGGGTGAAAGGCTCGTGTCCCAGCAGTGGGGACATAAAACGAGCTGTCGTTGATCATGAGCTATTCGCAGCAACAAGCCGAAACGGCTGTTCGACTCGCCGACGTGCGGCAACGGGTTCGTGGAACCCGGCGAGCAGTGTGACTGCGGCCTCGCCATCGACAGCGCGCCGCGCCCGTGCCACGGCTGCTGCGACCCCGGCACCTGCATGCTGCGGCCCAACGCCACTTGTGCGGCCGGCGGGTGCTGCGATCTGCAGGTGAGGTTCCAGGTTCCATTCCCAGATGAGGGGTGGGGGGAAGGGATGATGTGGTCGATACTTTTCTTTCAATCATTAGAAATAAGGGTTTAGCGACAAATTGATTCAGACCACCTGCTTACAAGCTGTCCAGTATAAACATTCCCTAGAGGGGCCCAACCATCACATCAGATTTGATAAACCGCAAGTGCTCGCTAGAGAACAACGATTCATCCCTAGCATGATACGCGAGGCTATTGAAATTAAAAAAACATCCTAATTTTAATAGACAAGATGGTTGGAGTCTACCACCAGCCTGGGACCCCATTATACAAAATATTAAATCCCAGCCCCAACACCATACTGCCAGACCAAAAGATACTGTAAGCTCTTTTTGCGTAAAACGGAACGCACCCGATTAAATATAAACGAGGGTATACAAGCTACTAACTAATTATGAGATGACCAACACCTCAGTCTCCCTGTGATCACGGACCCTGCAAAGGATTCGAAACGTCAGGATAAACATTAAATAATGTATAAAGTAAAATAAACGCGAGTAGATCCGTAAAAGTTGTTTCATTTAAATGTGTAGTGTTCGCTTAAACTTTAGAAAACAATAAATGAAATATTATTTTTAGAAACTGATTTTATAATTTTAACCAGTGGCGGTACCTTCATATAAGCCGAAAAGCCCGGCTTGTCCTAGTAAAACTCAATTCTACAAATGTAAATCGAACTGAATAACAATCACGTTAATATATTTAACGTTTGTTAATTTTCCTTGTCAAAAATCGATTAATAAGTTGCTGAACCCTTTTAACAGACAGAACATGTTTGAATGTTTCATTGGTTTTCAATTTTATCTCAATTACATAAAGTTCAAAATGTGGTGGGAATATACATCTCTCCGACTGTGAAAAATTTCAAATCTAGAACAATAACTTAGAGGTAGAAACCATACCAGTATTTTCGTCTCACTCACACCACCTGGTTTTCGAGCGGGCTTCGCGAACTTTATATATCCGTCTCAACTAGCATCAACAAAAGTACTACGAATAAACATGACACTGATGTACATATCTATAGATTCTATGTAACATTAACAATCTAAAGGAAAGCCAGCTTGTCAATGAAGTTGGCAACGCCGTTGAGTAGGCAGAGATACCAGACATAAAAATAACAAGACCATAGACATTTTTCGTGAATTTTCTTTCTTTAAATCGTAAAACCTGCCATTCCCAGGAGTATTTAAGTTGTTTTAAGTAAGAAACTAATTATATTATATTATTTTATTGATATTCCGCTTTTTTTCTTGTAAGTTTTTTTAAGTTGCATTTTTGAAGTATCATCATCATCATCAGCTCATTTAATGTCCTCACTGCTGGGGCACGAGCCTTCCCTGGGTGGATAGGAAAAACGGGCCATAAACCACCACGCGGGCCCAGTGCGGATTTGTGATTGTTAACGACTGCTAATGCAGCCGGGACCAACGGCTTTACGTGCCTTCCGAAGCACGGAGGAGCTCGACTTGATAAATTTTTGGTCACCCATCCGATGGCCGGCCTTTGCGAAAGTTGCTTAACCTCAGCACTCGCAGACTGGGCGCGTTAACCACTGCGCCATCGAGCTCTTCGTTTTGAAGTATAGCTATAATATTTTAATTTTCCGCCTGGCAACACCCTCACGTAGGGAGGGTAGGTGAACGATAATGTATCATCTCGAGCTCCTCCGTGCTTCGGGACGTTAAACTGTTGGTCCCGGCGGCATTAGCAGTCGTTAACAACCACCAACCCGCACTGGGTCCGCGTGGTGGTTTGTGGCCCGCTCTCCCTATCCATCTATAGGGAAGGCTCGTGCCCCTGAAGTGGAGACATAAAATGACTTGTTTGTCCGCCTGGCTAGCTACCACCATCTTATCTAAATATGTGGCCATAACATCAATGTTTGTAGCATTGTTGTGTTCCGGCAGCTAGAGATAAGATAGCCAGTGCCTCACTAGTTGAGAGTCCCGGGTGAAGTGCGCTTCCACCAAATGGCCTTATAATCACTTAACATCAGGTGAGATCAAGGCACTGTGCTTACCCGTAAATATAAAAAAAGAGCTGATGATGATGATGGTGATGATGATGATGATGATGATGATGATGATGATGATGATGATGATGATGATGATGATGATGATGATGATGAATAAACTCTTGTCCCCCAGACGTGCCGCCCCCGTTCGGCGGGCTCGCTGTGTCGCGGCGCGGACCGCGAGTGCGACCTGCCTGAGTACTGCACCGGCTACTCGGAGTACTGCCCCGCCGACGTGTACAAGATGGACTCCATTCCGTGCGGGGACGAACAGGTTGGTGACGTCATGTATTTATACAAAACGTAACAGATACAGAAAGGTGAAAAGATCAAAAGTGTATCCAATCTAGATATTGTATGCAGAGTTACTAAGACATAATTATTAACTATAATTAGTTATGCAATTTTTAATTAAATTGCGTAACTAATTATACACCGTGACAGGTTAGACGACGGACGCGTTTAACCCTTTATAGGACAAATTGCGAAATCGCTCTATATTTCGACTATTTGTATCCCCATAGATATAAGTACTAAACTCCTATGAAAAACAGTTTTTTTTAATTTTAATTAAGGAGGTAAACTAGAAACTTATCTACATCCCTTTTAGTTAAAAAAGGTTATAGCAAATTTTAAAACACGTGAGTTATTACACGTTTTAAAAAAAGTGAACTATCGGCATTTCGCATGTACTACACGCACGAGTGAGGTCAACCGCACGCGCGGACAACTACTCGCTAGTCGCTTCGCTCGCCCGCGTAGTAAATTGTAAATAAACAGAAAGACCATTTCAGTTAGGAAAAAAGTAAAAAATTAAGGTGGTGTTTTTTCATTTTTAATGGAACAGGTATCGGCTTCTTATACACCTCCTTTAACGCGCCCGTCGTCGTCTAGTAGTCACCGTGTAGTTATTAAAAGTTGAAAAAAACCACTCTGTATAAATTTATGATTAGTCGATTAAATGATACTTAAACTAAACATTTAAATTAAAACTTTGAGGACAAACTTAAACTTAAATAACAGATAATTATATATTGGTGGTTTAATGAATATGATAAGACAACATTTCCTTAAAATAAAGTTAAAATTTTTGTTTTTTTATGATTATACCATAAAAACCTAACATTGTTACTTACTTTCTTAATAGTCTTTCTTAATGAACTTTGATTACTTAGTAATATTTAATTATTTATTATAAACCTGCTTTTAATAAATAGTGCGAATGAAAGGTTGCTGATTAAAAATGCAATAAGGAATATTTTTTTGTGTTAGTTTAAGAGAGTCGCCCAGTGGTCGAAATTCGAGCGTAATTTTATTAAGGCTGCACGGATTGTATCCTAAGCAATGAAAAATTAAAAAAGATAAATTGTGAGTTTGGAATGCAATTGACAGATGTCGGCCGCATTAAAGGCAAACAATACGTGTGTGCCAATACATGGTAGTGTGTGTAATGTTGTCTTTGTTGATGTAATGTATTTTTTATGCATAATTAAAAAAAAATATTAACATTCTGCAATCCTTCTCTATATAAACTATAAGTGTGCGAAGTTTCATACTCCTTCGTCCGCGCAATTTTCGTAAAAAGGGGTACAAAATTTTTGCTTCACGTATTAATATATAGATTATGGTTGGGTCCCCGCCCCCAGGCGTACTGCGTGCGCGGCTCGTGCCGCTCGCGCGGCGACCAGTGCCGCCTGCTGTGGGGCTCCACCGGCGAGACCTCCCACGACAAGTGCTACGCCAGCAACAACGTCAAGGGCAACAAGTACGAACGCATGTCTATTTATATATGACTAGCTTTGCTCGCGGCTTTGCTCACGTGGGCTGCACGACTTGTGTTTATTCGAAATAAAAGCCGAACTTATTAAAGGTATAATAAGGGTATAAGTAATAATGGTTAGACAACTAAACATGTCACGTCATTTCAACATTAAGATAAAGAAAATCAATTAAGAATAAAAAGCCCATCCATGCGAGCTAGAATTAGTAAAAAGTGTCTAACACAAAACAACGAAATAAAGAACACTCTGTATAAGTAATGTTGGTCCGTTTTGAATCCTGCACAAATTGTCATCCCCTACTCAAGGGAACATTTTTGATTTCTAACCAAGCCAAATACCGAAATTTAAGGAATGACAGATTTTCATACAAAGTTATTTTACCCTTATTTTACCCCTCTAGGGTAGATTTATCGAAAAAAGCAAAAACACGTCATTCTTTATTTTTATTGAAAAATCTTTAGATCGATAAAATTATTCATTTTTATAGATTACACGTTACAAATATCAATTATCCTAAAAAATAACCTTCTTCCCTTTTTTACTCCCTGAAAGGAAAATAAACAAAACAAAACTTAATTTTTTGAAGAAACAAAGCTGTGCTGTTGAATTTACCATTGGCAATGATTATTTTTCTGTTTTATTAAGATTTATTTATTTTTTACTAGCTGACCCATAGACGTTGTCCTTTCTAAGTTTTAATAAAAATGTACCACGAACGCCATCTAAAGAGTAATCTAAAATGGTGATTCCCATAAAAAAATTACCAATTCTAAACTTTACGATTTCTCAGCTGTTTTTTTTTTTCAGTTTTTCCTTGTTTTTTTTTCTAAATTATTATTGTATTAGAGCGAACAAAACAAAATAAGAATTACAAAAACACAAATGTTGAAAAAAATAAAAATTGTTTAAATCGAATAGCAATTGATTTTTATTTTATATTTATTTATTTATTTTATTTTATATATTTGTCTTTATTTAATATTTACAGTTACATGCATAACAAGTATTTGTGTATCTTTTGTTTATCTTTATTTATATTTATGCAATTAGGAACGGCAACTGCGGCTACATACGCACGCGGCAGATGTACAAACCCTGTGCCGTCGAGGACACGGCGTGCGGCATGCTGCACTGCCGGCACCTCAACGAGCGGCTCGAGTTCGGCATGGAGTCCGTCGCGCAACTGTCCGCTGTGTTCATCAACAACAACGGTGAGCGAGCCTATAGGTCCAACATACACACTAGCATAGGCTTAACATACACACTAGCATAGGGCCAACATACACTAGCATAGGCTTAACATACACACTAACATAGGGCTAACATAAACACTAGCATAGGCCCAACATACACACTTGCATTGGCCCAACATACACTAGCATAGGCCCAACATACACACTAGCATAGACCCGACATACACACTAGCATAGGCCCAACATACACTAGCATAGGCTTAACATACACACTAGCATAGGGCCAACATACACTAGCATAGGCTTAACATACACACTAGCATAGGGCTAACATAAACTAGCATAGGCCCAACATACACACTTGCATTGGCCCAACATACACTAGCATAGGCCCAACATACACACTAGCATAGACCCGACATACACACTAGCATAGGCCCAACATACACTAGCATAGGCTTAACATACACACTAGCATAGGGCCAAAATACACACTAGCATAGGCCCAACATACACACTTGCATAGGCCCAACATACACTAGCATAGGCCCAACATACATACTAGCATAGACCCAACATACACACTAGCATAGGCCCAAGATACCGTAGTCGTAGAACTAGAGTGCAAACACTCGGTTCACACGCGCTATACACTCGCATGCACTACATACACCCTATATTCAAAATGTCATGCTGTGTACACTCCTTTTGGATTACCGTCTAGCTAATAAGGTTAACCAAACATGTTACTGTACTCATGCATTGATTGTAATCTGTTTGTGTACCTATAGAAATAAATATAAACCTTAGCACATCATGCCTGGAGGGGCCACAACCACAAGGTGATTGATACAAAATCGGCTTGTAGTTTCTTTAATAAATCTTGTATTTCTTAAGTAGATTGTTTGTGTGAATAATAGTGTGTGCATAGTTCGCTTCCTAATTAGTCTATTTTTGTTAATGCATGTCGTGGCAACCTCTAATTAAGACAGCGCTTTAGAACGTAACCCAATATCTGTTGTTTTATAAATGTACATGGTGTTTGTTTTGTTGGTTGTCCTTAAATAAATAAATAAATAAATAAATCCCGTCATATGCCGACCCGGTTCACTCGGGACTAATAATCTGCGTCTCCCCGGGCGCAGTGGTATGTATAATGCATTATCTCATGTAATAAAAAAAGGGTTAACCGGGATCATCGATTTGACAATCTCTGAATATGCATCTCACTAATTCCTACAGTACAGTACATACTAAAACCTTACAGTAAGTGCATGCCAAATGTGCTATAGAATAGTGTTAAATACGGAAACGAAACTGCCATTCTATTTCAAATTTTTGTTACAGGTACCATTATACCTTGTCGCACTGCCATCATCGATCTCGGACTGAACGATATTGATCCGGGAATGGTTCCGGATGGAGCTAAATGTGGAACGAATAAGGTAATTTTAATATTTTTGTACGTGATGCTATCTCTTCTTTTAGAAACCTTATTGTTATTAAGGGGGTGCCGCGCGGAATTTCGAAAATTTACGTGTTTTTAAGTCACTGGTGCTAGGCGCTGAATAGGTCATATACATTAAAAGGACTAGTGTAGGTTGCTTGATCCTTTCACAAGGCCATGGTTGTCTTAGAATTTCAAACAAATACCCAGAAACTGCATAAACAATACGTAGAAGTAATGATATCTAAAAACTTATTACTTCAGAAACTTAGTAAATATAGCACAAATGAAACAATGATCCGACATCAAAATGTTTGTATTAATATTCCGCAGGCCACTGTTGTCTTATTTTTCAATAAAAAAATGAAAATGAAAATATTAAGACTTTTATTATTTTTTACCCAAACGCCTATGATTTTACGAAAGTAAACATTGCTCTAATTAAATCACCAGCCTACTCTGTACAGATATTAGTGTGCGTGCGTATTCTTGTCGTGCGCCGTTGTCACACCACTGCCACGCGCCGCTCGCTCGCTATCATAAAGAAACTTGAAACTCGCAGTTTTGCGTCGGCGCTGCACCCCCTTAATAATATTATTAAGGAGTTTTAGAATAGGGGAAAGACTACGTAACTTGATTTGCGATTTCTAGTTTTACAGCTCTATATAATTCACACGCAAACCAAAACAAAATAACGCACATCGTGAACTGTGGATGGTTCTTGGCGGGAAAGTGAAGAGTCATGTTTGCGGTTTTGTTTTATTTTCTAAAATTTGTGTTATATCGAAAACTAATGTGAAATAATGGTGAATTATTAACCGTTAAGTGTTCGTGAGTGTGCATAAGTGTTGGCGAATGAAACAAAACAGTCCAACGTCACTTTTCAAATTCTCTCAAGAAGTCTGCTCGAGGACTTAGTAAAGCCCCACATCTTTACTGAGATAGATACTCGAGGGGTTGGGGGTATATCATTTCGCACTTCTCATAGAAATGAGAAATGAGAAATGATAGCCACGATCGACTAGACTATTAGTCGCGATCGACCAACCGGTGGCCGGTGACCGGTGGCCGGTGGAGGGGTGGCCGACCGGCCACCCCTGTTCTAGAGTATATGGAGGAGAACCGCCGACGTTTAGCGACATTGACAGTACTAACACATAATTATTAACATTAATTTGTCATGAAATCCAAGTCAAATATTCATATTAGTGAAGTCATGCGCTTCAGGCGCGCATAAGCAAGCAGCAGTGATCATAAAGTAAGTACACAGAGGTTACTAAACCATGAGGGCTGTGACTTGTTTATTTTTTATGTGACGTCACAATAGAAATCTTTAATTAAAAATCACATAACAAATTAAAGTTTTTTTTTATATATTTACGGGTAAGCACAGTGCTTTGATCTCACCTGATGTTAAGTGATGATAAGGCCAATGATGGTAGCGCACTTCACCCGGGACCCTCAACTAGTGAGGTACTGGCTATCTTATCTCTAGCTGCCGGAACACAACAATGCTACAAACATTGATGTTATGGCGACATATTTAGATAAGATGGTGGTAGCTAGCCAGGCGGACAAATAAGTCCTACCACCAACCAAACCGAGTACACAAAGATGTACCCCCCGCTGGGAATCGAATAATAATTAATTATGTTTTAGGAACTCTGCATACAACATGTAGATCGGATACACTTTCTTTTCATTTTGACCACACCTTTCTGTTACACGTTGTATAGATATGTAGTACAAATGGCATTGATATGTGGTGATGGTGTCTGTGGTCGTTGCAGATGTGTCTGAACCAGCGGTGTGTGAGCGTGGAGTCGGTGCAGGCCGCGATCGCCGGCAGCGAGTCGGCCGTGTGCCCGTCCAACTGTTCCGGCCACGGCGTCTGCAACTCCAAGGGTGAGGATCTGTTCTTACCTTTTGCCCGCCCCAGCCGGCTATAACCTCTGAGATGGCACGCAGACATAATATGTCTTCTGTCAAAATACCCTAGAGTGGCAGGCAGACATATTATGTCTGCTCTGGTTGGGTCGCTTGGTAACCCTGCTAAATAATAGTGTGTAGTGAGCCGGACTAGAGAGAGTGTGACAATAGTACATTGTTCACCGAGAGGAGAAAGTGACCGATTACCGTTGAGGGTGTCGTTTGAAGCCCGAGCCGTAGGCGAGGGCTTTAAAACACCCGAGATCGGGAATCGCAGTTTCTCTCGAGTGATACATAGTGCTTTATACTACACCTGATACTTTATCAAATTTACGGTAGAAAGTACGTCATTGCATATCGAACAAATATGCGGGGAGAAAACGCATCTGAGCGGGAGAGAAAAGTGTATGAAAATCCATTTCTTACGTGGTTTTTGCGTTTTCTCCCCGCATATTTGTTCGATATGCAATGACGTACTTTCTACCGTAAATTTGATAAAGTATCAAGGTACTTTCCAAGCAGGTGTAGTATAAAAGACTATGATTACGTAGGATAGCAATACAATCGACAGTTGTTGACGTTTCTTAGAAAAATTCCATTCGCGCGCTATTAATCTGGATATTACTCGTTAATGTAACCCGACACCCAAACAGCTGACTACCTGCGGGGGGCCTCGCCACTCGACGCCATATTGGTTTCTAGTGTCTGCCATCTCAGAGGTTAATGTACAGCGGACGTGAAGGTCACCCTGTTCAAGTCATTTTGTCAGTCATTTTACGCAGGCGGCTTTTGGTCCAGCTTTACCCAAAGAGCATACAGCGCCCTGCGAATTCTATATAATAACTTGTTCAGAGTGTTGTTGGGGCTGCCTAGGTACTGTAGCGCTTCTGGCATGTTTGCAGATGCGTATGTCAATGACTTTCATGCAGTAATGCGTAAAAAGATAGTGTCAGTGAGGAACAGAATGTTGGGCAGCTCTAACGGCATAATAGGCTCACTCGCTGGCAGACCTGATAATATCTTGCAAAGGCGTTGGGTATCCGCCCTGTTAAACCCATGGATTATTAGCTTTTCCGTTATTTAAGCGTAGCAACCATTTTATGTAGTCATTTCTGAAAAATCCTTTTAACACTGCAGTCAAATTTAATTTTTAATCATAAAATATAATGAAATTCTTAAAACAAAAAGAATCGTTAAAATTGGAATGTATTTGTCCAACTTCATTGACAGGGGCAAGTCGACATGGAAAGTTATTGCCAAATACAATTCGTTGTATTGTTTGCGGTCCATCTAATTGCGGGAAAACCAACATAGTAATAAGTTTATTATTACATAAAGATGGTCCACGATTTCGAAACCTGTACGTGTATTCAAAATCTTTGTATCAACCTAAATACATTTATCTCGAAAAAGTTTTAGAATTGGTTCCAGGTACATCATTTCACAAATATAATCATAATAGCGAAATATTGAACCCTCACGAAGCGTCACCGGATTCCATTATTATTTTCGATGATGTTGCTTGTGAAAATCAAAACAACATCCGTAACTATTTTGCTATGGGGCGTCATAGGAATATTGATTGTTTTTATATCAATCAAACTTACACCAAAATACCTAAACAACTCGTAAGAGACAATTCTAACATGATTATATTGTTTAAACAAGACGACGTAAATTTAAAACATGTTTATGATGAGCATGTAGGGTCTGATATGTCATGGCTTCAATTCCGTGAAATGTGTTCAACTGTTTGGAAAACACCATACAATTATATTGTCATAAATAAGGATTGTGAGCGAAATAAAGGATGCTATAGAATGATGTTTGATACATTTATAGTCGTAGATTAATAATTACATATACGGATGTTATAATATTTATAAATCATTTCCACATGAGATTTGGAGGTGAAAGGAAACCCAATAAAATGGAAAGAGATCTAAAGAGACAAATCATTAAATCAGCATCAGCTGTTAAAAGAAAGTTTGACATGATAAAGGATGCAAAAAATACAAGAAATAATACGTTAGAAACAATATTTAAACCCATAGTTGACCCTCTTAATATGATAGCAAATAAAAATGATGAAAAGCACCATGACAAAGAGACTGTTTATAACCCCTGTTTATAAAAAAATAAAGAATAATGAAAGCGAAGCGTCGTATTCGTCTATTGAAGAATTTAACGAACTAAGTAGCGAAGATGAGGAAGAAAATCATGAACAATTCCGAACAACCGACAAAACCCTTACTGTATCACCTACTCAAGACCATGATGTGAGTGAAGGTTCGTTCAAATCGCTACAATCATCGCCAAACGTTAAAAGTCAATCTTTATCATGGTCTACATCATCTGAAGTATTTAGTGCTATACCTTTTGGAATAAGAAATGAACAAGGAAAACTTATGCTTGGAAAAAGTCGCGTTTATGATGACGGCACCACTCTAATAATTGGAAATCATAATTTGAGAAAAACTCTCGGTTTAAAAGAACTATTGTATAAAAAGAAACCAAATCTAGATGATATCACAGATAACGACCTTGAAAACTATAAACTACTACTTATCGATACTAATGCACACAGACGTAATTATGATCCATCTAAACCAATAAATAGCAACAAGGGATTTAAATACATGAATATTATAAAGCCATTATTCAAAATCTCTAGAAAACCAACCACTAGTACAGTGAGTATTCCTCGAGGAAAAGGTTTTGAACTTGTAAAAAAAGTAAAAAGAAATACAGATTTAGTTTACTGGGATGATCCTAACGAGTTAGTAAAACGACTGCAATTACTGTTCGCATCACGAGATGCTGGTAACACTGGGTTAGATAATGAAATTATTGCAATCATCGAGGAACTTCACGAAGCCGGTATCATAAACAAAGAATAAAAACAAATAGCATCGGGAAATTTGTGCAGTATACTTACAGTAAACAAAGCATCGGGACCGCAATGAATATAGATAAATTCGGTCATCACGTTCATAAACGTTTACGATTATCTGAACATATTGATATCTATAACGATACGTTACAGAAGTCTGAAACGGGAGAATACGATTTAAAATCATCCAAACTAAAAGGCTTGTCGTCTCCAGACAAGGACGATGAAGCTGTAAATAAAGCATATTTGGATAAAACAGTTCAAGAGCTGAGAAACGAAATAAGCCAAGTAAATAGTCGTGTATTAATTTATTTAAAGAACTTGGAATCAGCGAGAACAGACCGTTTATCTTCTATGTTTTACTCAAAAATAGAAATAGACCGTATGATTCAAGCCAAACAAAAATGAGTAAGAAAGAAATTGTAGACGAACTTCACAGAGCGGCGAGAAGAAATTTTCCACGTCGAAGTACAATTATAAAAAGAATAGATGATTTATGGCAAGCAGACCTTATGGATTTTCAAAAGTACTCACAGTTTAATAAAGGATATAAATATGTTTTAGTCGTAATTGATACTTTATCAAAATATGTGTGGGTTAATCCTTTGAAGTCAAAGAATAAAAGTTGCGTTACAAATGCAATGCAAAATATATTAACCACTTCATCTCGAAAGCCCAAAAATTTACAAACAGATTTAGGCAAAGAATTTTACAATGAAAATTTTAAACAATTGACGATAAAATATAACATAAATCATTACTCCACTTACTCTGTAAAAAAAGCTGCAATTGTTGAAAGAGTAATAAAAACTCTAAAAAGTCATCTTTACAAATTATTTAGCATCTGCGGTAAATATCAATGGATACAAAAAAATTTGGAAGACGTTGTACTATGCTACAATAATACTATTCACCGTGTAACAAAACTTAGGCCTATTGATGTTAGCAAAGAAAACCAGTTGATTGTTAGGTCTAACATTATTAAATCACAAATTACCAGAAAACATCAAAAATTTAAGTTCCATCTTGGGGATCAAGTCCGGATAAGTAAATACAAAGGGGATTTCTACAAAGGTTATACTCCAAACTGGTCAACAGAAATATTTTATGTTATTAAAGTCAATCATACAAACCCAGTTACTTATCACTTGGAAGACAAACATAAACAGAGAATTTTAGGATCTTTTTACGAGCATGAATTACAGAGAACCAAATTTCCAGATATTTATCTTATCGAAAAGGTTTTAAAAAGAAAAGGAAACAAACTCTTTGTCAAATGGTTAGGTCTCAGTGATGGTGAAAACAGTTGGGTTGATAAAAATTCATTGGTGTTTTAATATAAACTAAGCATTATTATTTATACGCTCACTTTATAATCATCGATGACGGAAGGAAGTGGTATTATTAACAACTTAATAAATAACATTCCGTTTGAGTTACATTTACCTGGATATCAATTTTGTGGTCCAGGCACAAAACTTAAGAGAAGATTACTCAGGGGCGAACGAGGTATAAATAAATTGGATGAAGCTTGCATGTACCACGATATCGCTTACAATAATAAAGATTGGAACGTTAGACATAACGCCGATTTAGAACTTTTAAATATGGCAAAGAAAAGATTGAAATCGAAAGATGCTGGGAAAGGAGAAAAGATTGCATCATGGATAGTAAAAAATGCAATGAAAACAAAGCTTAAAGCCGGAGCAGGAGTACGGTCATTCATGAAAGGTGTTAAAAAAATTCAAAAGCAAATGAAAAAATTAAAATGTAATGACAACCGCACGACTATAAAATATGCGCATGCAGCTGCAAAAAAAGTGTTTTCTAATATAAAAGGAATACGCTTCCCACGCTGCATTCCTGTTCCGAAAACTGGTGGGTTGTTACCCCTCATACCAATCTTTGCTGGTTTATCAGCTCTTGGTTCACTCGCTGGAGGTGCTGCAGGTATAACAAAGGCTGTTAACGATTACAAGGTTGCTCAAAAAAATCTTCAAGAATCTGAACGTCATAACAAGATGATGGAAGCCGTTGCACTTGGGAAAGGATTGTATTTGAAGTCTCACAAAAAAGGAGCGGGCTTGTACTTACAACCTCCAAAAAACTAATTAAACGGTTACCCAAACGAGCACTTACTAATCTAGATATATTAAAGCACTCAGTTCATATTCCATATTTTCGTGGCGTTTTTATGCGAGATACGTTACCATCAAAACCAAGAAAAATTGAATGTGCTATTCTAAATTTAGATAGTTCCAGAAATCCGGGAACTCACTGGGTAGCCTATGTCAAGCAAAATGAATACTGTGAATATTTTAACAGTTTTGGTAACTTAAAACCTCCGTTAGAATTAATAAAGTATTTGAAAGATATACACATAAATTATAATTACAAACAGTATCAAACTTTTGGCACTACGAACTGCGGTCATCTTTGTTTATTATTTTTAAGTAAGTATTGGAAAAATCATTTATATAAAGGTTAAAATTAAAATAACTTGACAGTATAATTATGTCTTTCACTGTATCCATAACTGGGCAGGGAGCCTCCCTCGTAACAAACTACTCACCTACTTTAGAATTACGTGGAGAATATGAGTGTGGACTTCTGTACTTTTCTACATTTAATTCTATTCCTAATATAGACGAAAGAAATAATAAGTTTTACTATGGTAATAATGAGGTCATTGAAATTCCAGAAGGATCATATGAACTTCAAGACATTTGTGATTTTTTAAAAGGCAATATCAAGAATACTGCATTAAAATTGAGTTGTAATAATAATACACTCAAAACCAAAATATTCTGTTCAGAAGATGTTCACTTTGAGAAAAGTAATTCCATCGGTAAAATTTTAGGTTTTGCTAGGGAAACAATAAAGGCTAATATAAGTTGCGAATCTCGGTATCCAGTCAGCATTTTATCTACAACTATCGTGCGCATCGAATGTGACGTAGTTGGAGGATCATTCGTGAATGGAAAAGCAAGCCATATAATTTACGAATTTGTACCTAACGTGCCACCAGGCTATCGAGTTATTGAGATACCCAAAAACTTAATATATTTTCCAGTCAACCAAAATTCAATCAGTGCGATTAATATTAGATTACTAGACGGTCATAATAAGCAAATCAATTTACGAGGTGAAGAAGTACAACTATACTTGCACTTTAGAAAAAAATGATAAATTTCAATAAAAACCCTACCCCATCAGGTGTTCAAGTCAGTTCCAAAGGTGCATTTAATAAAAGAACACCGCTTTTATTAAAAAAGAAACTTACTAAAAATAATAAAGATTTCCTAAAGCTAGTAGGCTTGTTAAAATGAATATATTAAATATATCTCAGCCGACATCATACGACAACAGTATCGAGAGTTTTGAATATCATTCGTATAAGCCTTATGTAACAAGTTTCAACAATAATGATGAAATAAGAATACCAATCAATCAGCAAGATTTGTATGTGTTGCCGTCACGCAGCACTTTGTATATTGAAGGTAAAGCTGATGTATATAACAGTACCACTAAAGAAAAGGTAACAAGTATGCATTTTGTAAACAATCCAATGTTATTTCTATTTCAAGATATTCGATATGAGTTAAATGGAATAGAAATAGATAAAATAAAAAATGCAGGTATCACGACGACAATGAAGTCTTATTTGTCGCTGAATGAAAATGAATCCAAAAGTGCAAAAGTTTGGGGTTGGTCTCCTGCAGGAATAACCAATGTTACAAGCGGAGTTTTTTCTGTCTCAATACCATTAAATAAAATATTGGGATTTGCAGAAGATTATGAAAAAGTTTTAATAAACTGTAAACATGAGTTAGTACTGTTGAGAAGCAACACAAATGTCAATGCATTAAAATTGAGCAAAGAACAAATTGTGGAAAATATAGCTATAGATAAAATCGTTTGGCGTGTTCCGCATATTAAAGTGTCAGATCGAGAGAGAATTAATTTATTAAAACATTTAGAAAAAGATCGGGCCATCACACTGGCCTTTCGTAATTGGGACTTGTATGAATATCCGTTACTACCCAAAACACGTAAGCATACTTGGTCTATTAAAACTTCATCGCAAACAGAGAAACCTCGATTTGTTATTATTGCCTTACAAACAAACCGAAAACATAATGCTGGAATGTCAATGGCGGAGTTCGACCATTGCAATGTTCGTGACGTAAGAGTGTTTTTAAATTCATCATATTACCCCTACGAAGGACTTAACATCAATTTCTCTGACAACAAGTTTCTATTAATATACGAACAGTACGCAAGGTTTCAACAGTATTATCACGGACGTCGATCAGAACCGTTGTTGAGTTTAAAAGATTTTAAAGATATTGCTCCTTTATTTGTTATTGACTGTTCTCGCCAACAAGAAATGTTAAAGGGATCAATCGATGTAAGAGTAGAAATCGAAACAGATCAAGAGATACCTGATCAGACCGCCGCATATTGTCTTATACTGAACGATTGCATATTTGAATACAAACCGCTGAGTAGCATTGTGAAAAAGCTATCATGAATAACGAAACTATTATAGTGGATATGCAAGGATTTAAGGATTTGAAAAATAATTTTATTGTAAAAGAGTTATCAATAGCAACTAAAAATCATACGCAGACGTTCTTAATTAAGCCACCATATGCTTTTAAAAATCTAACAGATGAAGAAAAGAAGCAAGTCCGTTGGTTAGAAAGGAATCGCGGGCTCAAATGGAGCGAGGGATTCATTGATTACCGCGAATTTAGACGAATAATAGTTCCTTATTTAAGCAGTAAGAAGGTATTAGTAAAGGGATTGGAAAAAGGAATGTGGGTTCGCGAGCTATGTCAAGATTGCGAAATAATGGAGTTAGAAGAAAAAGGTTGTCCTAACTTTTTAAAATTATATAGTGATTACCATGTAGATGTAAATAAATTTAATTGTGAATATCATAAAAAAATGTGTGCTTTAAAAAATGTTCTGTGTCTAAAAAAGTGGTACACTTTAAATGTTACTTGATTTATAATTGTAATACAGTATTTTCCTCAATAAAATGTGTCTAAGTATTTTTTTGTTTTATTTACTAAAGGAAAAAGGGTTGAATGAAACGATCTTAGTATTCAATTAAATTATATTTATTTGAAAATTTCTTAAAAACTATAACTATATCCACAAACTTTTTTTGATATATTGCTAATGATAGCCTCTGTTTGATCCATTATGGGGTCAATATGCTCTGTTACCACATACTGCGCACATAATAATGGATCAGTATGATTTTTTTCCAAGTCTAACACTTCAATCTTTATTAATCGACGACCTTGAATCAGCGAACTTTTCATCACGTAAGAATGATGTTGCTTCAGATAACTTCTTTTTTGAGGTCTCTTCTTTGTGATATTTCTCATCACCTTGTTATACAGCGGGGAATCGCATCGCAATTCATCTGCTCTCCAATTCGGATACTCCTCTGTAAATCCCTCGAGCATATCTTGAGCGTTCTGTTCAAAAGTCGGAGATGTCGATTGCACGACCTCCTTGTTGATGCTGAACGACAACGAGTTCTCTTGAGTATTCTAAAAAATGAAATAAAATAAAATAATTAATTACATACATATAACCACAACAATTATCCTCGAAGGGTTAGTCAGAGACTAACATAGTCCACTTTTCACCAAATAGCGACACAATCACAGTAAGAATAAAATTATTTTATAATCGTATAAAACTATCTAAACTACTTACCATGTTGATATTATCTAGCTGGACTACTGACGCCTACACTTTGATAATTGAAATTAAAACTAATTTGAAACCCATTTATATTAATGTAGGTATATGATGACACAGCAACACTTGTATGTAGGTACAATGTAGGTTGCTTACTCGAAAATTATAAGATTTTGCAACAACATGTAATTTGCAATTTAGCAAAATAAAAAAACATTATTGATATTAATAAAAAATGATTAACTTAGCAATAACGTGACCTGATTTGTATTAAATAGGTTTCATATTACCTTATAGTCAGAAGAGTTGTATTACACAACCTACTCTGAAACTAACTTGTTCAAACTTGTTTGCGTTAGAATTTTCTTACTTATTTACCGTCAATGTTTTATTATAATAATGTATATACTAAATTAAATAAAAATGCAAGTTAGTTTGTTACTTTTATATTTTATTAGGTATATTAAAACAGCTGGGTAGGTACAGTAAATTTACATTACATTTCATAATATTAGTTACATTTCCTATTCAAACAATGAATCTGAGCAAAAGCAACTACATAATTAATTATCATTTTTTAATCAAAATATTGATTATATCTAAGTACTTAAGTATATTGAAATACGGGTTACAATACTTTATAACAAGTTCATATTATTTTTAATTCAAACAATGAATCTTAGTAATGATAATAAATAATAATACATTTTTTTTATTTCTCAAGCTCTAAGTATAATAAGATTTAAAAACACAGTGAAAACAATCGTTGTTAAAATATATAATCCCAGTGACCCCAAGACATAGTAGATATTTTATTTTTTAATATTACGCGTTTGTCGTCATTACCTGACAAAGCTATCTTGTTCTGTTCTTGGGTAAATATTTCATGCTTTAAAGATTTAAAAATAATGTTTTTCTTTCTTAAAAAAGTATTTTTGTCTAATTTATTATAGTAATCTTCGAAATGCACATTTTTTAAAACCTGTTTCTGTATACCTTTAGCCTTTTTTAATTCCTCTTGTACTGTTTTTATACAGTATAATTTTGATCTTAAACCAACAAACTCAGAAATCAAATTTCCACCTAGTTCATCTTTGAAGAGACCCGGGACTTTTTTGTTAAGACTTGGTATACCGAAACAGTTATTTAATGGATAATTACTAGTATCGAAATATCTAAGGAAATTCAACTTTAAATCTGTATAAAAATCTTTGCTTTCTATTGAATAAAGAAAACTGTCAGTATCCGTATAACAAAGCTTTAATTTTTCCCCATAAAAAGGTTTCATAATAGAGTAATGAAAATCAAACATGTGACTTTTGGATATTTCTAATACAGAAAAGCCAATGTATATGGGTTTGTCTAAAGTAACTGTCTCAGGTTTCATTTGAACAGCTATAAAATTTTCTGTAAAAATTGTAGCACTATGGAAATTTGGTCGAGCTATTAGTTGCTCAGCACCGAAACTTTTCTTTGTTATATTTTTTTCATCATTCCACTTATTAACCAACTTCACGCTAACCCTTTTCTCAGTATCTTCTAATGTCTTACCAAATATACTATTGTTTAAAAGTTTGAAGAAATCCTGTTCAAATATAGATTTTGCCTTTTTCCGTAACTCAGTGTTCATATCAATATACTGTTTTAGGTATGGACTCTGATTGAATTGAATTACTCTGTGTATTTTTTTTAATAATAAACCATGTTTTAGGCATGTTTTCAGGTAGGAAAAATGAATGACATAAAAAAACTTATCGTATAAATTTGGTATCAATTTCGAAGTTTTAGATCCTGGAGGAGCAAATTTTTGAGCACAGAATGGAAAATCGTTATGATAATTATGCAAATGATTAGGGTATTCTAAGTCTACTTCGAGTATATAACCAATGTCCCCGTCAATAGGCATATTTTGAAAATCTATATTTGAAATTTCTAGTTCACTTAATAACTTAAAATTTGAATGAGGTAAATAAGCGCACATAGCATAACCATAAAGATTATTACAATCAATATAAACAAGGAAGTTATCACTTTTTGCGGGGTCATAAGTTTGTAAATACTTGTTATTGGCTTTCGAATATCTTGTAGAACATAAACATATACCACCGCGAATGCCTTTTTGTATCATTCTTAATATTTCCAAGTCATTTATTAATTCTAATTTAACATCTGTTTTTAATAGCATAGCGTCAAAACTCAGGCTAGGTGCTGTTAAGTAAAAAGAAGGATCCAGTTTATAATTCGTCTTACAAGTTTTTCGAAAACTTTCGAAGACGTCCGCTAGTAAAAGTACATCTGACTTAAGATATAAATCAGTGTATTCTCCAAGGCTCCGTAATTCAAAGGTTTGCCATACTCTTTTTGCATGTTCATAATCTGCTTTTGATATGTTACAATTATGCAATTTACTAAAAAAACATTTAAGAGGAGGTATTTCTTCCTCATCATAAGAATTCCAAGTAGTGACGTATTCGTAAGGATAAACCCCTTTACGTCTAAGTAAATTAAAATGTTCCTGATAAGGAAAAAAAAATGTCAGATGTTTGAAATCAATTGTATTTAAATTTGCAACTAGCTTCTCTAGGCTTGTGCCTAAAAATTTAAAAGAATCGACAAAACGAACAGGCATGATAGCTTTGTTATTGATTTGAAAAAATTTGGTAAACGATATGTAATTTTCTTTATTTTTTGCAATCACTTGTATCCTACCGGATAATTCTCCTAACTGTCGTATGAAAAGATGACTGTCGTAACCAGCTAAATTATGAAAAAATATGGGAACGAACTTAGGCAAACAATATTTAATATTACAATAAGAATGAGCTGCACCACGATATCGCCCAGTAAGATGGCAGTGATCTTTTACTTTGTCGTCAAATAATATTTTGTTACAAAGATAGCAATTTTTAGCTTGAACAAAATTGGTTCTATCTTCATCTGTTAAGAACATAGGGATCGATGAATGTAAAATATTATAAATTACAGTAATATCAGATAGAAGGTTATCAAAAAAATGTTTCACACAGTCAGGTCCTCGATAAGACACATATTTATTAAGGGAGCTGTCGTAGGAGCATACAACATAGTAAGCAAATGCAGCTGGTACATGCTTTTGCGTAATCGTTGTGCAACTTGTTCCAGAATTTGATTCAACTGGCTCTAACAAAGATTCAAAGTCTGCGTATAAGACGAAGGGCATGTCTTGCATACGTTCATAATGTTCAAATTGTATTAGAGTTCCCTGATTAGGTAACGTTGTTGCTACACCACTGCAAACGTGAGCTTCGAGTTTAAGATTGTCGTCAAAAAATATCATACAATCCTCACATAAAAATATTTTGGAATGATGTTTAGTTAACTGCTTGCGAAGTAATTTAGATAAATCTTTAATTAAACAGTAATGTGTGCGTTTTCCATTTTCAAGAAAAAGCATGTTGACGTGATGTCCTTTTCGAAATTCACATTTGTACAGAGGTCCAACAACCTTAGTGTTATTTTTAAGGCCATAAACATTAATACTTATGTCGGGATTATTCTTTTCAAAAATTCTTATATCCGCGAACCCTACTGGAAATGTCATATTTTTGACATTAAGTACACTTTCAAAGTGCGGATATGCTGTCGTTCGGTGTGCGTTATTTTTTGCAGGAAAAAGTGCTGCCATAACACACCACAAAAAGCAGTAATCATCTGAATTTTTAATGTTGATACATGCACGTTTGTTTTTTATGACGCTAGGTAAATGTAAGTAACCCGAGGCTCTCAACGGGTTATATTTGTTTATATTTACTTCTAGATACAAGCTTCGTAAATAAGCCCAACCACTATCTTTTTCCTCAAATTCTTCAACTTTTTTACAAATTTTATGGCTAATGTTTGTGTACATTTCATCAAAATTATAACTTTGATGTAAGATAGTGTTTTCAGTAGCAAAAGATTTAATTGAAAGTGAATCATCCTTATGCAGAAAAAATTCACAAAACAATTCAAAATTTACTTTAAGGTTTGCATAAGCCTCAATTCGGGCTAAGAGTAAAAGTTTTACGCGGGAGCGTAATTGCGTTAAAAACTCAGCAGGAGTAAACACACGCATACGTTCTTCATCGTCACCGATGACGTCCTCGCATCGAATCCGGTACGACGCTATGCGACCGCGAAAAGCGCTATGAACTTTTTCGATACCTTCGCTCTCAACGACAGAACTATTATTCTTGTGTAAAATACTTTTTAAATGAGCAGAGAAAGAATTATTTTTAACGGATAAGTTGCAAGTTGAACAAAATATAGTTTTAACCATTATGATTTTTTCACTGTGTTAAAAAATTTACAAGAGGTTAAAGTCGTTTTTAAGTAAAATGTAATATTACATATAAAATGATCTAAAACCTAACACACAATATAAAAGTAAAACCATTTAAGTCAAAATTTTCCGAAGAGAGTGTAACTAATTATAATGGACCCAGCTGACTGTAACTATTTTTTGTTTTTATCACTAAAGAATACCCCCTCTTCAGTAAATTTTGATTTGGCTAATTTAACAAATTTTTTTATAGTCAATAATTCAGGAGACTCGGCTTCGCCTTGTAGTCGAACCCAAACTATTGCCTTTTCACACCTTTCAAAGCCGGTGAGACTGTGCACCTCCTCAGCGTTGTAGAGACGCAGCTCCGCCACCAGTTCACCGCTGAGCTTCGCAGTCCGACGCGTTACCCCGCCTGGTACACGTCGCGTTAGTACGCTGTCGTTGACCTGGTTTGTCTCGCGTGGTGGCGGCAAAACTTCGTCATCTGACTCCGAATCATTTAGCCAGTTTGAAGCGGAGCTGGACGCTTCTTGTTTTTTCGCAATCGTCGTTGAGGTCTTAGGCACCGACGACGACGAGTACAGGCATTTTTTCTTAGTGCTAGAAAGATAAGAAATGTAATTAAAAAACATACATTACTTTACTTATTAATATCGCCGATATACAAATAAGAAAACATACAATATGTTGACACATTTTTAATACTTAGTTTTAAAAGTAGTCAACGCAAATTACCTTATGCTTTCGTTGTCCGAGTCAAACAAATTGGTTGACACACAGCTTTTCTTGGCAGAGCGTTTAATTTGCTTGGTTTCAGACCTGAAATAACAATAAATATTAGAGACTCGATATTAACATTTGACATGACTCGACATGACCCAACATGATAGTAAATGCTAGGATGATTTAATAATAACATTTGCTGATCTAGGTCAATGCTCCTCTACAGACCTTCTATAATGACTTCTCTACACATAGAGAGAACGGACCACAGCCCACCACGCAGACCCAGTGCGGTTTGGTGGTGATAACGGTTGCAGATGCAGCTGGGATCACCCGCTTGATATACCTTCCGAAGCATATAGGTACTCGAGATGGTAATGGTCGACCACCCATCAGATGACTGACCATGCATGACACAACATATTAATAAAAAAATAATAATAATATTCAAAACTTACGAACATTATTTCGGTGTATATCTTCTGGATGATTCTCGGGGCGAGCGACGTCGGAGTACTGAAGCACTGACTAGTGGTCGAACTACTGGGCTTGGCGTGTCTACTAGTGGTCAATCTGACTTAGGAAGCACTGATACGACGACTACCATTTTTCGGGTATTTATTGGAGAAAAGTGTTTAACAAGCTATTTTACTAGGCAGGAGTGATCAACTTTTTTTTAATTTATTTTTAATTTATTTTTTTCATTTGTTTGTATACAACTAAACTACCAGTGCTAGTTTTTAATTTCAAGATTACATACACCGTATGTAAAAACTGTTAATTCCAAATACTTTTTTTTTTTATTTTTACCTTTAATACATAGGTACTTAATACTTATTGGTCTTATAAAACACATCAATTCTAAGTAAGACAGGTTTAGCCGATAGTTTGACCTTCTGTACTACAATCAGTTACGTATACGATATACACATAAATGCTTGCATTCATCAAACAAAATGCTGCTACTAGCATTCAACTTGAACTGAGCCTTTTTCGCGTTATAGTCAAGTATCTAACCACTACATTAACTACCAGTTATATTTTACGAGTTATATTTTAACGAGTTTACGTTTAAGCAAAAGTATTTAATCAAGTATTGCAATATAAATAAATATGTAGGTTTTATTAGTAGCAATGAAGTATTTACAAAATTGAAGCAATGTTGAAAACCTCTGGTTTTTTTAATATTCAGCAAATTATATAGTTTATCGATTAGTGTGAAAAGTTGCAGCGTAAGTAAAGTATAACATACATATTTTAACATTTGCTGTGTAAAAAAGGTCAGCAACCTTTCGATAAAGCGCTGACAGCGATTGTCCGGATGTGCAACATTAGGACTGTTTTCACTAAGCATGAAATTTATTAATACATTCCATCTCATGATCGGTCTTTACGAGAGTTGCTTAACCACCACAATCGCTGATCGAGTTCACCACTGCGCCATCGAGCTCCTCACACTCTAAAATTATTTTCGATGTACTAAACTAGACAAATGTCTCGGTAACTTTAAAGTTAACCGCTCGGATATCGAGAGACGCAGGTTCGATTACCGTGAGGCAGTCTATTTTTATAACTTCTGTGTTTATGTATATGAATACAAAAGATGACTTATTCCCACAATAAATAAATCTAACCATATTTAATGGGTACGTATTAAAATAGACATTTGCATTAATAAGTTAAACCATGAAAAGGTACTGTTATGGAAATCCTATCTGATGACTTGTTGCTAAACGTGGCTTCAGCATGACATAATTGTTACCTGTTGCTCTGTCTATCCCACTTGTGGGAATATGGCGTGATGTTTATGTTATTATGAAAATATATGTTTAATGCGTTTGTCAATTAAACAGTATAAACTTAGCTTTATCTTTTTAATTTTGTTTATATTAAAGGGTTATTCCCATTCTCCTCCAAGAAATTGTCCCAAAGTCCTCCACAGAAAAAATACGAATATAATAATTTGTTAATCGATTTTCATTCTCCTCCGTAATTAAAAAAATGGTAACCGGGTTAATCTCAAACTCCGCAGACAACTTCAGAAAATACTAATTTTAGCTACTCTGAGGACAATAGAACTAAAAAATTATACTAATATTTCATCAACATCAGCCTATAAACGATCCACTGCTGAGCACAGACCTCCCACGTGGACAATAGCACGTGAGGATAATGGGTCATAACCCACCACGCTGGCCCAATGCGGTTGATGGGTTTTAGCGACTATCATCTTACGACAACAACCGAGACCAACGGCTTAACGCGCCTTAGCACGGAGGAGCTCGAGATGTTTTAAATTTGATCACCCATCCAACGACTCAGCATTGCGAAAGTTGCTTAGCGGACAAGATCGCAAGCCGAACGCGCTAGCCGCTGCGCTATCGTGCTACTATACTAATATTTAAATAATATTTTTTATAATAGTCTTTGGAGGAGTCTAGGAATCAATGTTTGAACTTCTTATATTTTCCAAACAAAAGATTGGAGGCGTTTGGGAATAACCCGTATTAAAATTGTTTTTGTCAGCATTGAAATGGGAAGTAGTCGAACTCGTAGGTAACGTGTGTGAGTGTGTGTGTGTGTAGTGATTGCATACGTCGTTGTTGGTGGGATTGATATAAATAAGGTAACTAATAATTCCCTGCACAGTTGTCTGCATTGACTTAGATCAAAAAACACAAGTGTTTATCTATTATGAAAACCTTGAAAATGTGTTGAGTAGATCGGAGTCGATAAAGACAATTGGCAACTGATTCTAATCAAAATACACAAGTGTTTTCCTATGGGTCGAGGTACTACTTTGACAAATGTTATTCATAGTACTAACTTATTCGGGGATCCAGTCCTGGGAGACCAGGAGCCCCATCCAGTTTAAGTTGTGCTGTAATTCCATGTTGTTAAAAACCTTTGCATCCAATAGACGAAGACCTTGAAAATGTGTAAAGTAGATCCTAGAACCTATATTTAAAAAATCTTAATACGGTGGTACGACCAAACTGGCTGGAAAGAATCTTGAGCAATCAGCCACATGTTTTAAAAATCATTTTAAAAGCATGTGAAGATTTCGTTTCCAGGTACCTATATTTAGAAAATCTTAATACGATGGTACGACCAAACTGGCTGGAAAGAATCTTGAGCAATCAGCCACATGTTTTAAAAATCATTTTAAAACCTTGTGAAGATTTCGTTTCCAGGTACCTATATTTAAAAAATCTTAATACGTGGTACGACCAAACTGGCTGGAAAGAGTCTTGAGCAATCAGCCACATGTTTTAAAAATCATTTTAAAAGCATGTGAAGATTTCGTTTCCAGGTACCTATATTTAGAAAATCTTAATACGATGGTACGACCAAACTGGCTGGAAAGAATCTTGAGCAATCAGCCACATGTTTTAAAAATCATTTTAAAACCTTGTGAAGATTTCGTTTCCAGGTACCTATATTTAAAAAATCTTAATACGTGGTACGAATAAACTGGCTGGAAAGAGTCTTGAGCAATCAGCCACATGTTTTAAAAATCATTTTAAAACCATGTGAAGATTTCGTTTCCAGGTACCTATATTTAAAAAATCTTAATACGATGGTACGACCAAACTGGCTGGAAAGAATCTTGAGCAATCAGCCACATGTTTTAAAAATCATTTTAAAACCATGTGAAGATTTCATTTCCAGGTACCTATATTTAAAAAAATCTTAATACGTGGTACGACCAAACTGGCTGGAAAGAGTCTTGAGCAATCAGCCACATGTTTTAAAAATCATTTTAAAACCATGTGAAGATTTCGTTTCCAGGTACCTATATTTAAAAAATCTTAATACGTGGTACGACCAAACTGGCTGGAAAGAGTCTTGAGCAATCAGCCACATGTTTTAAAAATAATTTTAAAACCATGTGAAGATTTCATTTCCCGGTACCTAAAATAACTTATGACTTATGAATGACGATGGTATGACCAATCTGGCTGGAAATAATCTTGAGCAATCTACCACATAACATAAAAATTATTTTAATATGTTTTAAGTATAGCTCAATGGTTTTAAGTACCTTTAAACATATAAAATAATTTATTGTATCTGGTTAATCTGTAATCTGCATTGTGAAGGTTTCATTTCTGAATGACTATTGATTTTTGTTCAACAGCACATACCTCATCAGATACGCACCTTAAAGTAAAAGACATTTCTTATTATAATATTTTGGTGTTACCTAATGCGTAATGTGAAGTCAAGTGAACGTCCTGATTCTAATCAGTGAGTAGCATTTTTAGTAAACTAATTTTTAATTTTTCTCAACGATTATTGTCCAAAACACGAGTGGCGTTGATTTTTCAATCGCGCGATTATTGGACATTCTACTTCGCTTTTTCCAGTGAGCGAACGGAGTGAGCGAACGATTAAGAAAAAGTGAAGTAGAATGCCCAATAATCACCTACTATTATTATTATGATTATAATCGACAAGCCATAACGTGTCCTATGAGGGTGAGGGGATCCGTTTTTCTTTAGTAACTTTTTGACCGCCCCAGTTGATAGTAAAAGTTATTTTTCTTTTCTTTTTAGCGCATTTAAATAAAAGCTTGTTTTTAAAAAGGTTTTTTTACTTTTAATTTTTTAAATATCGCCGGGTTAATGCAAAAACCAACTAACTGGCATTTTTGACAAATTGAGTTAAAAATGCCATTTTACTTAAAATTTTATGTTCTCTCTACAGGTAAAACAAACTAAGCCAAATACCTGTTGGTTTTGGAGTTAGTAAAATGCAAAACCATCTAAATTAAATACTTTATAGCAATCTTCAAGTGAAAAAACGAGTACCATCGGATAACAAGCAAATAAAACAAAAATAGAGGTCCAAAATAAATTATTTCAATGTAATTTATTTTAGCAATAACTCGAATCGTCCAAATAGCTCTAAAATTCTAGGATTAAAATATAGCAACCTAGCGTAATAGAAATTACCATTAGAAAAAATATGAAATTAAGTTACAATGCTACTGGTAAAAGAAACTAAAAAAGGATAATCGTTTTTACTTGTCGTATATGCTTATTAATCTTTACAATAAAGTAAAATAAAAGCATTTAGGTAACCCACGTAAATAGCTTTTACCACTAATATTCAATACTGCTGTGCATGAAATCCACTTCCATGTTTGTATGCCCGGATTCTAAAAATTTATGATTAATGATTTTCAAGTTGACGATATTGTGTACAGCCCATAATAAAAGCGCTGCTATGTACTGATTCCTGTTCTGCCCGCCACAGGTATCAGAAAATAAAGCAAATTCCTTTACATGTGCCGGAATACACATAGACAGGTAATGTAATAGAATTGATCCAATTTCTGCACTGCCTTTTCTACCGTTGATCTCTGACCATGCAAAGCAGTATGCATTATTTGGAAATGCGTTTTCGTATATTGTCAAATTATATACAGTTAATTTACGACAGTAGTATAGAAGACCTACTTCATCGCTAGGTATTTGCAGTATGGCCTGGAGATCAAAAGTGGCGGAAAGAAAATCCTTTTCTTTTCCTGCCCTCTCTTTATATTTTCGCTTTTTTTTTCGGATCACTTTGCATCATCACTATCAGGTGCATCATCACTTTGGATCAATTTGATCTTTACTTAATGAAATGTAAAGAGAAGCAAAGTGATCCTGTTTCAGAAGCCGTTTACCGCAAGATATTTTGTACTGAGTACAATTTAGGATTTTTTGTACCGAAAAAGGATCAGTGCCTTGTATGTACTAAATACCAACGCGGAAGTGCTGAAAATAAAATCGACTTAGAAGAAGAATATAGAATGCATATTGAGAGAAAAACAATTTGTAACGATTATATTTGACAATATACGAAAACGCATTTCCAAATAATGCATACTGCTTTGCATGGTCAGAGATCAACGGTAGAAAAGGCAGTGCAGAAATTGGGTCAATTCTATTACATTACCTGTCTATGTGTATTCCGGCACATGTAAAGGAAGTTGCTTTATTTTCTGATACCTGTGGCGGGCAGAACAGGAATCAGTACATAGCAGCGCTTTTATTATGGGCTGTACACAATATCGTCAACTTGAAAATCATTAATCATAAATTTTTAGAATCCGGGCATACATACATGGAAGTGGATTCCATGCACAGCAGTATTGAATCAGCAAAGAAACACACAGCAATCTATTCAATGACTGAATGGTTGAACGTCTTCCGAAGAGCACGTTCTTCTCATAAATGTAAGGGGAAAAAACCCTACAATGTGAAGGAAATGAAATATAATGAGTTTTTAGACTTAAAAAGCTTAGCGGCAGACATTATGACAAACAGAATGAAAAATACTGAAGGAGGAAAAGTTTCGTGGCTGAAAATAAAGTGGATGAAGTATGTCAAAGGCGAAATGAAGATTTTTTATAATTATGACATGTCAAACCACTTTTTTATCATCGATCTCGCAGCAAGTACTAACGTTGCAAAAGCTAAGGACGCCTGTTCACCACCACCAACTCCTTCACATCACTATGGGACTAGGCAAAAGAAAGTGGGTAATCTCCTACCACCTAATGACAGCAGCACACTGCAGCAGCATATTGACAACATTAAAAAGCTGCCCAGTGAATTAAAACGATTATACAAGGCCCCATTACCAATTACGGATGCCAAAAAAAGAGATTTGCTAAGTCTTTGTAAAAAGGGGGTAATTCCTGATGAATACCACGCCTGGTTTAATGATTTAAAGTCAGATAGTTCACAAATTGATCGCGTACCAGATGCTCTATTATCAGAATCTTCAGAAGATGAACAATAAGCGTGTTTTTGATTTTGTGGTGCTAATTTTCTTTCTTCTTTTTAAAAAATATAGACATTTTTTTTCAACAAGTTGTTTTAATTAATATAGTTTCACTGTTTTTTATTTATTCTGTGAATTAATCTAATTTGGGGGGTTTTGAATATATTTATTGAAACGTAATTATTTTTGTTCTTTTAATCGGGAGGTAAAACCAACTAACTTAATAGCTTTTTACATTTTTCTTGAAAAATAGAAGTCTCATAGACACCATTATCTGTTTGCATCTAAATAATATTAAAATGAATAATTCAAGTTTAGTTATATTCACCATTTACCTTTCGTTTTTTAGTTACCGATATTTCTCAATATAGAAGTAAAACCAACTAAATGGGGGGTCAGTAATAAAAAAAATGATTTTTTTCGGATTTACGATGAATTTATCTGCTTTTATTCTACATAATTGAACTCATAGTTAAATAAGAATACAACTAATCATAACTAAAAATGACAAGTATTTTAATAAACACAAGTTTAAGATACCCAAACTTTTAAAACGCAATAACTCAGAACTACAATTCCATAGGTTAGTTGGTATTTGCATTAACCCGGCGATATCAAACAACCCTCACGGGTCAACCCGCGTTTAATTTACACGTGAATTTTATGTTATTAAATAAGCGCAAGAAGAATCGCAAAAGTTTTTTATTTAAATGTGTAGTGTCCGCAGAAAGAATATTTTACCTTTTTGTTTAACCTAATCTATTTTAGTAGACCCTTAGAAACTATAATATGCCAGAATTGAAAATGCCGAACAAATGAAAATCTATTATGTTAAAATCATCATCATCATCATCATCATCATCATCTCTTTCAAAAAGACGTCCACTGCTGGACAAAGGCCTCCCCCAAGGATCTCCACAACGACCGGTTTTGTGCTGCTCGCATCCAGCGGCTTATGTTAAAACTAGTGGACCCGGCGGACTTCGTACTGCTTTGACAGTTTCCATTGATTCCCGTGGGAATATCGGGATAAAAACTATCCTATGTGTTAATCCAGGTTATAAACTATCTGTATGCCGAATTACATCCAAATCCATTCAGTAGTTTTTACGTGAAAGAGTAACAAACATCCACTATGATAGTTACTATTCATTCCCGTGGGATTATCGGGATAAAAACTATCCTATGTGTTAATCCAGGTTATAAACTACCTGTATGCCGAATTTCATCTAAATCCATTCAGTAGTTTTTACGTGAAAGAGTAAGAAACATCCATCCATACTTACAAACTTTCGCGCGTTTATAATATTAGTAGGATGTATTAATATAAAAGTTAAATCACGTAAATTTAAAGGACCTAAAATTAATCAACAAAAACAATAAATAAATAATCTCTTACAAGGCGAATGTTCTGTATAATTAAACATACCGTGTGTCTGTTGCGCAGGTCACTGCCACTGCGAGCGCGGGTTCGCGCCCCCGCTGTGCGCGTTACCGGGCCCGGGCGGCTCCTCCGACTCGGGGCCCGCCACCGACCCCAGCGGTAAATATGATTTTTTTATTTATCTTATACATGTATACACACACACACATAAACATACATACTTACACTATACCTCAGAAAACCTCAAAATTCCGATTTTTTGTGCTTTTATTCTGTAAATGACATTCCTTAAAACATACGATTTCAATAGGTAGCGTAGGTTAATACCTACTAAAGAATAAATTAAATTAATATTGACATATGTATCTATGATCGAAAACACATTTTGCTCCACCTAAGTATTGAACCCAAGACCTTCTGATGATGGGTCGAGTGCTTTCGAGGCTTTCGGCTTTTCGGTAAAAGATTTCAATATAAATAATTATCTTATCTTACTGTTTTTAATTTGTGTATTTCTTCGTTACAGTGCAAAGGAACTTCATGGTGGCCATGTACATAATCTTCCTGGGTATCATACCGTCGGTGCTACTGATCCTGTTCCTCGCGTACTACTCGCGCCACAACGTCCTCTTCTGGTGGAACAAGCCAAAAAAGTCGTACGTACAAAGCCTAATTTGCAACGCACGCAATCTTCTACACATACCCGATTCACACACCGACTTACGCACGTCCAACAAGCAAAAATCAACCTTAAACACACAACGCTTCTCCCTACGCAATCCGTTCAAAACTAAGCTATCACACTCGCACGATAACCCGCAAATAGAATTGAACAGCAACATCGAAAGCAATGCTAATACTAAACCACCTATTTATTATAGAATTCTACATTTAACTGACAAAAATCAAAATAAGAAAACCTTCAAAAAGTTTGATAGGAAAATTAATAAGGACGACATTAAGATTGCCAGCGAGACTGATGTTAAAATCAAACCTAGGGTGGCCCCGAAACCTGTAGTTAAGCCGACGGAAAATAAACCTTCCGTCTCTATCGTTAAGACAGGTTTAGCATCGACAACGAACGAAATGATAGCCAACAAGAATGGCAGGTCTCGCTTGCACAGTATCAAAAAAGACGCGACGGAAGATGTTTCTTCACGTGCATTGAAGAAATAGTAGTATGTATGTAATAAAAAAAATTAAAACATTAAGATTTCGGTATTGATACAAAAATATTTGTATACTGTTGCTGTATTTTACACAAATTAATTAATTTAAAGTAATAACTTGGGAAAATGCCGCGTATCGAGAGAAGTGGTAGGGCTTGGGGGAGGACCTTTCCCAGCTGTGGGATAAGAGTCAAAACTATACAATACAAAACAAAAATAATTAATTTGAAAGATAAAAGTGATAATCATTTAAAGAATCCGAGAGTTATTTTGTCTTAATTGTTTAATAAATTATTCATATTATAAATATAGTATTTGCAACCCGCAATGTACTTTACGTTCTTTATGATAATGTACATTTTAAGTTAAACCTTTAATGTATGTGTAAAAAATAATATTGTGCTTAAAATATCTGTAAAATATTTTTAAATCATAATTTAAGACTATACGAGAACAAAATTAAATATTTATTTGTTTGTGTAAATATATTAAAATTTTCCAACAACATAACGTTACAAGTATAGTATGTAAATAATTAAATATGTAGGAACATATACCAAAGCTTAGTTATAGGTTTTGTTTTTGTTAATTTATAAAAAATGTCAAAAGTACCTTACAATACACAAATACATTCATCAAAGCTTGGTTTTACGTTTGTTTTTTAAAAGTATTTTTAATACTCGAAGTAGGTACATAACGAAATACAAGTTCATTCACCAGAGCTTAGTTTTAGGTTTAACTTGTTTAAAAGTATTCAAATATTAAAGTACTCTCCAATATACATATACATAAACCAAAGATTATGTTTAGGTTTCTATTTGTAAATCTATTAAATTATTAAAAGTGCCTTACAATACACAAATACATACACCAAAGATTAGTTTTAGTTAAATGATTTATATTTTTGGTAATATCGGTGATGGTTATTATATTTTTATAATCTATTGTGTTGTACAACTTAATTGTAATTGTAATAAGAGTTACATTGTTTAGACGTTAATGCTCGCGACTGTACAAATAGATATGTATAAAATCAATTTGAAAAAAGGCAAAGTGTTGTTTGCAACAATTTTTGGTTAAAATTATATGTAAGCTAGCGGCCGCCTGCGGTTTCACCCGCGTGGTTCCCATTCCCGTGGGAATATCGGGATAAAAAGTATCCCGTGTGTTAATCCAGGTTATAAACTATCTGTATGCCGTATTTCATCCAAATCCATCCATCCGTTGCAGCGTGAAGAAGCAACAAATATACACACACACTCATACATACAAACTTTCGCATTTATAATATTAGTGTGATAATCATGTATAAAATTACTTTAACATTTAGATGTGTACTATCAACTAATTTTCTGGATATCCACCATTGGGGCGATTTTTCTGTGCAGGGGTCAGTGGCTATACCCGCCCCTTTTGTTTTTGACAAATTTTCTGGATAATTCATTTCTTTCTTAAGGCGAAGGGTAAGGCACACTAGCGCCGCTAATGAATTTAATTTGATAACTGCTAAACTGGATTTTTTTTAACGTAAACATTTATTATTTAATAATTGTGCACTACTTTTAGGTTTGTTTTTGTATTCATTCGCTAACACCAACAGTGACCATTGTTTGTGAATAAATGCGATAGCCCGTTTTGTGAATAAACCACATATAGTGCACAATTATTAAATAAATACTATGGATGCTTTCCTGTCATCGGACGGTACGCAATGTTTAAAAAAATATCCGGTCCGTTAGTAATTGTCAAATTATCAATTGGTGGCGCTAGTGTACCTTACCCTTCGCCTTAAGATTCCCAATGGTGGATCCATTAGGAATTTTAAGAAAGAAATGAATTTCTATTTAAGCTTTAACAATGAACTAAAACAAATGGCTTTAAAAAAAGGTCGGAAGGTTTACTATTGGTCATTCTATGGTCATCTTCGTGGTAGGCGGAGTTAACTACGATCGCCACGTTAAGGCAAACATTTAGTAACTGGATATCCTTAAAATTTGTTCATTGTACTTAGATAGATTTTAGTTTGAATGCTAACCTTTTTGTTGTTTTGCACTGGGGTTTGGGTATTATTATTATTATTATTCATACTCATATATAAATATAAACTTAATAAATTATTGGCTTGTTTTATCGCTACCTGTTAAGTGCCAGATAGCCTATGCGGAACTTGTCATTTTCGTATTTATTTACTGTTAAGAAATAACAATAAACAATATAATAGAAAAAACTTCAATTCATCTCCGAATCTCTTTCTGGCATTTATCAGGAAATTGAGAATCTTTCAATTTTTTTTGTCGGGTATTAATATAATATGGCATTCAACATGATACTCATTTATACAACGTGTAACAGAAAGGTGTGGTCAAAATGAAAAGATCCACAGTGTATCCGATTTAGATCTCGTATGTGTTGTTACTAACAGCCGAAATTAATAACCTATCCTCAGCAAGAGATAGGCCTTTAGGAAAAGAATGGGACTCCTGGGGTCGGCCTATCCGAAACCGGAGGACTTCAGGCTCTTCGCCCTTAAGGACGTGGCCAAACTTATGGCATCTATCTTTACAGAGGAAGAAGAGTGAAAGGACGGGGTTGCACAAAAGATCCCTATGGGTCGAAGTGTTACTGCAAGAGGGAAACCTCAGCAGGCCCCACTAAGATGAGATAAGATAAGAGATATGCTTACTAGAGATTTTTTGCTTAGTTATTTCTGTCATTTATCGGAAAATAACAGCGGTTGCTAGGTAACTAAACTAAGATAGGCCTATCTCTTACCAGTGATAGGTTATTAATTTCGGCTGTTAGACAGTTATTAACTTTAATTTGTTACGCAATTTTTAATTAAATATTTCAATTGTGACGTCACAATCAAAATAAACATGTCACAGCCCTAGTGCTTGCGTGTTTAGTAACCTCTGTGTAGTTACATTTATGATCACTGCTGCTTGCTTATGCGCGCCTGACGCGCATGACGTCACTAATATAAATATTTCATTTACAATTGCATGACGAATTAAAGTTATTAATAGAGTATTTGACAGGTTTTAGAAAAATATGTCTAATGCAATTATAGCCTAATATATTTGCAATTTGATTAATTCGTTGTGAATTTCTTTATTTTTTATGAAAATCGCCATTAACATTCAAATGAATAAAATAGCCGCCAAAACGATGCATGCAGGTCACGTGATGTCGTGACGTCAGTTGCATTTAAACAAACTGTTAGCTGTCAAATCACACCGTACAAAACTTCGAGTGACATCTTTGATTTGCTTGACGTCACGACATCACGTGACCAATCCCGTGCGTTTTCGATCACGTTGTCAATCATAAAATTTTAATTATTTTATAAATGATTTTTTATAAAAATTATACTTAATTATTTTAAAACTAAGTGCTGGATAAATTGGTTTAAAAAAATATTTACTGTTATGTTAACAACAGTTTGATCTATATTTTCATTGTAGTCAAATACCCTATTATGTCTTAGTAACAACGCATACAATATCTAGATCGGACACACTTTGGAACTTTTCATTTTGACCACACCTTTTTGTTACACGTTGTGTAGACACAGTTCACAATCGTGTGACGCTGGCTTGATTTTGACTATTCTCCTTAAGGCGAAGGGTAAGGCACACTAGCGCCACCAATTGATAATTTTACAATTACTAACGGACCGGATCTTATTTTAAACATTGCGTACCGTCCGACAACAGGAAAGCATCCATAGTATGTATTTAATAATTGTGCACTACTTTTTGTTGCGTGGTTTATTCACAAAACGGGCTATCGCATATATTCACAAACAATGGCCACTGTTGGTTATAGCGAATGAATATAACAACAGACCTAAAAGTAGTGCACAATTATTAAATAATAGATGTTTGCCTAGTGTCTGAAGGTCCGCAATGTTTGAAAAAAAATCCAGTTTAGCTGTTATCAAATTAAATCCATTAGCGGCGCTAGTGTGCCTTACCCTTCGCTTTAAACGAGATGAGACTAAAGAAGCAACTTGCGGTTCAGCACTAGCTGTCCTCGCATCAGGTAGGCTACTCTTGACGCAAACTCAATCTCAATACAATTCCAATGCGATTAATATGTATCGATATTGGGATAAGTTTCGCAATTTCGGAACGCCCCATCTCGATAATAATTTGTTCACTCAATTTCCACGCAATAGAATACCAATGTAGCGCTATTATCGCTTTTAAGAGTGCCATTTGAATTTTTTAGATTTGGGATTGGAAATTGATTATTGCAATTGTGTTTCAAGAGTAACCCTACTGGACGCTGCGTTTGTTTAACATCAGGGGGTCGACCGCCTAGTTAGGCGGTCGACCTATCGAAAGCGAGAGAGTTCTCTCGCTTTCGATAGCTTTGAAGGCGAGGCGAGGAGAAGGCGTCATCTTGTCATTTCGAAAGCAATATGAAAGCAATATAGAAAGCTATAGGCTATAGCTTTCGATATTATTCGGTATTGTATTTCGATATTATATTAGAACGCTAGGCGAGGGCCTCGCCTTTAAAGCGATCGAAAGCGAGAGAGTTAGGCGGTTGGAGGGCTGGTTGAGTCACTTGCCTACCTACCTATCTTTAAAATGAAAGTCTAACTGCCGCACTCATAGACGTCAATTATCATTAAGGGGGTGCAGCGCGGACGCAAAACTGCGAGTTTCAAGTTTCTTTATGATAGCGAGCGAGCGGCGCGTGGCAGTGGTGTGACAACGGCGCACGACAAGAATACGCACGCACACTAATATCTGTACAGAGTAGGCTGGTGATTTAATTAGAGCAATGTTTACTTTCGTAAAATCATAGGCGTTTGGGTAAAAAATAAGAAAAGTCTTAATATTTTCATATTCATGTTTTTTAATGGAAAAATAAGACAACAGTGACCTGCGGAATATCAATACAAACATTTTGATGTCGGATCATTGTTTCATTTGGGCTATATTTACAAAGTTTCTGAAGAAATAAGTTTTTAGATATCATTATTTTACGCAATGTTTATGCAATTTCTGGGTATTTGTTTCAAATTCCAAGACAACCACGACCTTGTGAAAGGGTCAAGCTAACCTACACTAGTCCTTTTAATGTATAAGACATATTCAGCGCCTAGCACCAGTGACTTAAAAACACGTAAATTTTCAAATTCCGCGCTGCACTCCCTTAATGATTACTTAGCATATTGTTTTCTAAAGTTTACGCGAACACTACACATTGAAATGAAACAACTTTTACGGATCTACTCGCGTTTATTTTACACATTACTTAACTTTACTTACGTGGTCACAGGGAGACCACGGACCCTGCAAAGGGTTCGAAACGTCAGGATAAACATTAAAAAGTAATGTGTAAAATAAACGCGAGTAGATTACTTAGCACCTAAAATTGTCTATTGTAAAATAGTCTCTAACAGTGGCGGTATAAGCACATTTTCGACTGAATAATATTAGGTGCTAATTAGAGGAGCTTGATGGCGCAGTGATAAACGCGCCCGGACTGTGAGTTCTGAGGTTAAGCAGCTTTCGCAAAGGCCGGTCATCGGATGGGTGACCAAAAATGTTTTATCTCGAGCTCCTGCGTGCTTTCAAAGCACGTCAAGCCGTTGGTCCCGGCTGTATTAGCAGTCGTTATCAACCACCGCACCGCACTGGGCCCGCGTGGTGGTTTATGGCCCGTTCTCCCTATCCATCCATAGGAAAGGCTCGTGCCCCACCAGTGGAGACATAAAGTGAGCCGATGATGATTTGACGTCTATGAGTACGGCAGTAAATGTTAACATGAGGTAGAGATAAGTCATTTGCCTGTCTTTAAAAAAAGTCTAAATGTCAATATCAGGCTTCCGGCACACAATTGAGACGTTATTGAACTAGGTGACTTGCGGCCTTGAACTATGATAGTTGGACCTTTTCAGCTTAAATGAAGAATTAAAACCAATGAAATTTTGATTGAGCACTGTGATGAATTACCAGTGATCGAAATAAAGGGAGCTAATTTACCTTAAGTACCGTTAATACAGACACAATAGAATTTTAATTGTTTATGGCACTGATCAGTGCTCGCGGCAGATGACAGGTAAAGGGTGGTTGAAAATACCCACCAAAATTTTCTTAATGTAGTAAAAAATACCTTTAAATACCTTTATATACCTTTTTACCTTTTAAAATTTATTAATAATTATTTAATTATCGAATATTATGGTAGTGTTTATAGTTTGAAGCAAAATATTATTTATTAAAAAAAATTATCCACGTTGCATGCCGGGGCAGCCTCTAATTGTGACGACACCTAGCTTAAAATATGTTCTACGTAGTTATTGCTTGTACTTGTGTTTGTCTTGGTGTTTGTCCTTTAAATAAATAAAATAATTTTTATCGAATCCCAGATTTCGGAAATATTTTTACTTTTAAGTAGTCTTAATACACATGAAATTACTCGTAGTTTAGTATTTAGCAATTACTTTCCAATATTACTATTTTTTTTTTCTAATTTTGTCTTGTCGGCAACATTAGGTAAATAAGCCCCCTTCATTCTGATCAGTGTTTATGACATATAACAGTTTTCTCAAATTTCAATCTTATTAAGGGCGAATAAGGTTATTTTTATTGTAACATACTGGCATCAGTGTTTTACACAAGCATCAGTTATTGACATTTGCTTTTCGTCGCCAAAAAATAACATTAATCATTGAAATTTTACTGAATTAAAGCTAGGAAGCAGATGGTCTGTTGTTGTTGTTGTTGTTGTCACAGTCAAAATTCTGTTGTTGACTTTTTTTAATGATTAAAGAGTGTCAACCACTGATGCCATTACGTCTATTTTGCCGAAAAAGGTATAAATTAATATTGCAGGTTTAGTTTTATTAATGTGTTGTAGATAGATGTAGATAGTCTAAATAACAGTGTGCATTGTATAGTTATTGTTTAAAGCTCAATTCTTTTTAGTTTAATTAAATATATTTCTAAATATCTTTCACTTCTTCCTAATTTAGTTTTCTAACATTCTTTTTTTTCTAATTTCCCTTTTAAGGGCATTTATTTATGAACATAGTTTTTGGAATAGAACATTATAGTTTACAGAAGTATATTATTTTTTATTAATTTTTAGAAATACTTTGACTTACATACTTGAATATAAATATTGTTTTTAATTATGTTCATGATATAAATGAACTTCATATATGAAATGCTGCCAGTTAATCGTTTACGATACTTTAGATAGAAACATTTAGTATACATAATTATAAAATTATAAAATCTTGGACATTATTTAATTTCTCTTTTAATTTAAAAAAGGAGTTATTATCGTTGTAAAATTAGAGAAGCGCTCGATGATCTTGCAAGTCAAGCAATTTTGTCAATATCTGGTTAATGAATGGGTGATTTAATTGCAATATCTCGAGATTTTCAGTGCTTCGGAAAGCCCGTCAAGCCGTTGGTCTCGGTTGGTGTAGTAGGATCGATGCAGCCGTTAGAACCCTGCATGAAGCCATCATGGTAGACTATAGCCTGATCCTCTTTTGTGTTATTCTACTGTCTTATCTCTTACAGTCACACATAGGTATGTGTTGTTACTAACATTGATGTTATGGCGACATATTTTGATAAGATGGTGATGGTAGTAGCTAGTCAGGCGTACTTGAAACAGCCCTACAAAGCGGAATACAAACATGTATCCCAGCTGGGAACTAAACCTGAGACCTCCGGGTCTGAGACCGGTGGTCTAACCACTAGATCACAATGGTGGTTAAATAAATATAGCGGTATATAGATAGTTAGTTCAATGAACATATTATTTATTGTACACCATACAAAAGACATACAGAGGGCAATACAAAAAGTAGTACAAGTGGCGGTCTTATCGCTATAAAGCAATTTCTTCCAGGCAACCATGTGTTGAACTAGACAAAAATAAGAAATGAACAGTTTATGATGTTAATATACCTGTAGCACTTAGCAGTTTTTTGATTAACGATAATATGACAAAAAAAAATATTCTTATGGTATTTTAATGTAGCGTTTAACTGGCAACACTTTGCAACATAGATGGTGTTTGTTTTTTCACTGCATTTTGATTTGGTGAGTGGTTATTGTGGTTTGTTTACGCTTATGCATGTATTTTTGTTAAAGTGAATGCTTTAATTAAAGTTATATATTTAACAACTATCTTAACAAAACTTTAATACTGTAGTTGGGAAAAAATGCATGTTGGCAATTTTTTATTATGTAACTTTGTAGACTAACTCTTTCTATTTATACGACTGTTAACAAAATATACTCCTTAAATGTTCTTTTTGCGTTTACAATGTTATTTTTATATCGATACAACACTTTGGCTTCAGATGGGACTCGAACCGCGACCTTTTCAAACAGATTCTTGCATTTTATAGTTATTAAACTTTTACAATGTAGAATATTAATTAATTATTAACCTTTTATCTCTGGCTCTGTCGTTGTATTTAACCCCATAAATTTAACTGAATTCCCTTGACAGAAGGTCAAAAATGAACATATTTGTGATACGAAAGATTTTTATACGTAATAGAGTTTGCAGATCGAATATCCTTCTCTCCCCTTTTTACTTTATATCTTTGAAATCATCTCAGCCAAAAAGTCGTCCACTGCTGGACAAAGGACTACTCCAAAGATCTCCACAACGATCAGTTTTGTGTTGCTCGCATCCAGCGGCTTCCCGCGACCTTTACCAGATCCAGGTCTTTGAAATATGTGATTTAAATAAAAACAGAACTCAACTAATATTATTTTTCACCTCCCACAGTGTACAATCGCCTAAGAAGGCAAGTCTACAACAGCGAATCTCTCGCAGCGCCAGCAAGTTTGCTGCGAATTTCCACAATGGGCCGGGGGGTGCCCCCCCACCCGCACCTTTGCCTTCCAACCCCGACGACATGAGCTCAAGCCTTCTTCGCTGTGAGTCAGACCGAAGCCCCGCAGGTAACCACAACCCGAGCGTCAACTTCTTCGGTAACTTCAAGGGCTTCTCCCTCACGCCCATAGATAAAAACGCGCCTGAACAAACCACAGACAAGAATGCCACCGACAAGAAAGCTACAGACGTCAATAGAAGCGCTAAAATCACACCGGTGCACAGAAGCGGCAGCAACAGCCAGATCATCACTCAGGGAGTGTTGAAACCGGTTTTAAGAGCCGCCCCCCCCACGCCGGTGGTACCGAAAACCAGCCCCACGGTGAAGAGAGTGAACAGCTCTGTCCAGAACAAGATTAAAGCGTTCATGAGCTCGGAGAAGACGGAGGACCTCCAACCGGTCGCCAATCAGCGACCGACTATCTCCAGTCCGATATTAGAGGCGTCGACTTGCACCGCCAAAGAGCTGATTTCTCCTTTGCAAGGATCGAAGACTTTAGGACCTATTAGAGCGGCCCCTTCCATCCCGAATGGATCCCCGACTTTGCCTAAAAGACCTTTGAGTATGCATTCTAGCAATGTGCTCCAAAAACCTTTGCCGGAAGAACCGAAGAAGGTCAGAGAAGGCATCTCCCTAAACCGCATAGCCTCCTTTCTGAAACAGGACAAGCCCAAAGAGAAAGAACGCCGGCCAGTCGAGAGGAGTCACTCGTTGCCCAAAAACCCGTTGCATCAAGTGAAAGGGCCGAAAGCGGCAGACAAAGTAGCCCTTAGAAACTTGCAGATTTCGAACCCTATACCGCAGAGAAAGATCGACCTGCCAGTGAATACTGTACCGGTTGTATCGGACTCCGAAGAAGGTGACGATCCCAAATCGTTCGTTAACAGGGCGCAGAGTATGCGCGCGCCGGCGTCCCAAAAGCCGGCCTTACAAAGCTTCGGCTCCATGCGGCAAGCCCCCGGCGTTCCTAGACCCGTCTCGATAGTTGGCCGACCCACCGCTCCCCCGCCCCCCCTACCCAACGAAAACCAACCCTCGATATACCAAAACCCGAAGCCCCAAGACAAAAATGTAGACTATGTCGACTGCATAGAGGAGAAACAAGCGCCGCTCGCGCACATCGACGAAGAGTCCGGAGACAACATTTACGCTATCATAGAAGAAAGTCCGGAGAAACATTCCAAGCCGTTGCCGGGCGTTCCCCCGCCCCCTATAAAGACTTTACCCCACCCTCCCCCGGAAGGGTACAACGCCCCCAAAGTGATAACCTCCAACTCCGGTAGTACGGAGAGCATAGGTCTGTTAGGTGAGATCGTAAGCGAGATAAAGGACCGCAACTTTGATTCGATATACTCATCGTTGACGCTGACGAGAAAGAAACAGTCGAAGGGCGACAGAGACAGCACGTACGTGAACACAGACAACTACAACGCTGACAGCGTGTATAGCAACTCTGGAGCTAAGTCGAACGTGTCTACCACTAGCAGCGGGTATTTGCACCCGTCGGCAGTAAACGTACCCACTTATATGAAGGATAAGACGCAAGACGAGCCGGATAAGCCCCCGGCGTCCCCCAAAGCTAACTCCAAAATACCGACTTTCAGCCGACAAGTCACTCCGCCCAGTTTGAAAAACACTACCTCGTTCCGTAACGCTTCTCAGTCGCCGAAGAACGCAAACAAAAATTTTAATAAAGCTTTAACCAACAGCCCTGATGTGGTGTCTAGTTGTGCGGTAGACGTGAAGAATGTGAAAGCGCCCGACGTCATTAATAACAATAAGGTTCAAAATGAAACAGCCAAGGGGAAGGTTTCTAAGCAGAACGACAATCGGCCGCCTCTAAGGCCCGCGCCCACCGTCGTCGACAAAAAGCCGAGTACAAAAACCACGGTACCGTTAAAGCCAGTGAACTCAACACCCAGTTTGCACAGTAAAGCTGCGCCGCAAACAGACAAAGCGTTTAATCGAGTCAACTCGAAAGTTGACTCGAATGTCAAATCGATTGCGGACACCCTGAACAAGAATAAACCGAAAGTTGTGCCGAAGCCGACGTCGCTAGTGCAGCGGACGGAGGGCGCGAAGACGACCGCGAAGCTCGCGGCCAAACCGTCGAACGTGGCCAGTTTACAGCAAAAGTTCGAGAATAGGAAATCGTTGGGAAAAGAGATTACGACTGCCAAGAAATAGGGGAGAAGTTTCGAACAAGCAAGAGTTTATCTACCTAAGGAATAGTGTGAAAAACTCAGTGGGTCAAGCACGAACGACTTTCGTAGTCTTATTGTAGCGTAAAATTACACAACGACCGTAAATGGAACATGTTTGACATATATATACACATAGATTTTATGACATTAGCTGACGATGTCTCAAACTTTACAATAGGTGATTCATGTTCTTTTTGACAAGAGGTTTTTTTCCGAGGCACGTTTGAAAACTCTCGTTTCTTCTCTCTTGAGAGGAGTAGACTGATTTTATACCTATACAAGAAGTGGGGATAGAGTTGAATAAGTGTAGCATTGACTGCTGATTGAGTGCTGCTAAACATGGCGTCCATCTTGCGTTTCTAGGCCTCCATAGTTCTTTAGTTTGACTTTAAATACCGTATTATTTATACAACAAAAACAGTTACTAAAGTTTTTTTTTAAGTTAAATGTGTTGACGACAATTTCATAGATGCATTCAATGTTACACTTAATTGTAATGTGGTTAAGTAAAGAATTGAAGTAATGTAACCTTATCGTAGGTATCTGAGCGTACATGACCATGATCTCTTATTCCGATTTAAAGTTAGTAGACGCTGATCTGCTTTACACACGACATCACTGTCGTGGAACTAAAAAATACAATATTATATTTATTTATTGGAAGTCAGTGCGAGGAATACAAATTGGCTTCGAAAGAGTTTAACGATCGATTCATAACACTATTGTAAATAAAAAATATACTATCACACCATAAACGTTTACACACAGAGACGACTTTATAAATACAGGGTGGATGGCGGTTTATTGCATGATTTTTGGTTAACTGCTACAAGGTGTGACATGTAAAATGAGTGTTTCATTCATCAAGTATTTTTTTTATATTATTAAAATTGTCTAGTTTTGTATTTCCTGGAAAAGGGTCGAGTTTCCAATCCCGTGATTCGGTATTTAAATAAACACCATCCTGTATATATCATTTTCTCGCAAATGTTTTTATTACTAATATGTACAAAGAATTTGTGTTAACACGAGACTTGCTTATTAATTAACATTGTTAAGATTGACAATTGACAATGGTTTTTTTGCAATGTGTACTGACGCGTCATACAAATCTTTCTAGATATAAACAATAAATACTAACATAGTAAATAATTTTCTAGTCGGTTTATATTTAAATGGCCATTTACTATATGTTTCATGTGAAAATTAAGGTCGTACACATTTACAAAAAAACAATTGTAATTGAAGGCATTATTCTATTTAGTGCCCTAAATGAGTGATTATAGAGTTGAAAATATTATTTGTAAATGCAACAAGTAGTTATATAATGCATTTCTTTTTAATGTAACGAGGTTATGGAATGAAGTGTTCGTGACTGTTCCATAATAAATTGGGAATAGTTATTTAGTCACTACCAATACAAGACTAGTGTTATTTTGTATGAGAACTATAATTATTGTGTTTCAATGCTTTTGGCTTCGATTGATTGATGCAGACAAAATTGTAATAGTCGTTATTTTTTATAATTCATACAAAAAGGTTCACAGAATCATAATTATTTTATTACAGACAAATCACTTATAATTATTGATACATTATACATTTTATAAAGGTGTGGTAACCTAAGAGAGAGTAATCGGTTTATAAATATCTTATTTATTTTTATAGACACACAAACCGGCCGGTATTGCTCAATTAAAGTACACAGTATTTTGGACTAACATTCTAAGTACACACGTCTGCACGTCAGCCTATCACAAACTGTCAAATTTCCTCAATAAACTTTGAACTTTATGTCTATGGGATATGGTTGAAAGTGTATTGAATACATTTGACAGTTTTGAATATTCTGATGTACAGGTGACTGTACGATTAAGGCTGATTTACATAAGGTCAGTTACTGAAGCCAGTTTATTTAGTGACATTACAATGTAATAATAATAATACAATTTTTGTATGCAAGTCCTATATGGACATAGCCACGCAACATCAGAGAGATTTTACCAAACGTAAATAAGTCAACGCAATTCTCATTTTGTTTGTTACTGGTTTGGTGTACAAATGATATATAGAATTAAAATGTATACAAAAGTAAAGAGAAAACCCTACTTATATACATATATATATATATATATATATTTATTTATTTTTTTATTATCTCCCTCTCTCTCTCTCTCTTTTCAAGTTCTCTCTTATGTAAGCAGCGCGACAAATGCACTTTTTTTTAAATGTTTTTTTTTTCATTAATTTTTTTATTTCATTATCTTTTCATATTTAGTTGAAACACAATTAAAGAATGAGTGCTGCTTCATAAAATCTATATATATATTAAGATTGTCATCACTGCGACATACACCATTCAATTCAATTCAATTCAATACTGACGCCAGTCACTGTCCCGTGAAAATCAGCATATTTTGAATTATTTTCCTAGATAATATTTTTCGATTTTGACATTTTTGTCACAGATATAAATTTGTAAAGAGACATTATATTTCTGAATGCAAAGTAATTTCAGTATGTTTGTGAAGAGGGGTTGCAGTGAAAGGGACCTCCGATAGATCTCTATTAATAAAATTGGTATAAAATTTATTTAGTTTCTATTCGATCAAAAAAGCGATAAAATCTTAGACACGTACCTTATTTGTATTTTTGTAAGAATTAAAATAATTATAGATAATGTTAAAGATGGTTTGTAAAATATAGCATAATAGGTTTTCGGTGTGACGCTTTTGTTTAAATAGTGTTAGTTTATGTACAGATCAACTGTCAACAGTACGAAAAGTAAAATAAGTGTGTAGGGCGGGTTTGCTTCACTAAATTTGTATGGAGTCGTAGAAGCGCCATCTATTGACAAACTTGTGAAACTACTTGTCAAAACGTATCACTTATTAGCACTGCTTCTATGCGTATTGTCAATTAGTAAGTAACTGACCGAACGGGTCAGTCCCGAAAGCATGTATCAACGGATACATGCTTTCGGGTTGATACATGAAAAATCCTGGTTCAATCCCAATGTCTTAGACTACTGACGCGAAACCATACTTAACACAAGCGTATTAGCTTGCCAAAAGAGTTAAGGCGAAGGGTAAGGCACACTAGCACCACTAATTGACAATTTATAATATATTTGACAATTACTAACGGACCGGATCTTTTTTAAACATTGCGTACCGTTCGATAACAGGAAAGCATCCATAGTATTTATTTAATAATTGTGCACTACTTTTTGTTGCGTGGTTTATTCACAAAACGGGCTATCGCATTTATTAACAAACAATGGTCACTGTTGGTGTTAGCGAATGATTACAAAACAAACCTTAAAGTAGTGCACAATAATTAAATAATAGATGTTTGCCTAGTGTCGAAAGGTCCGCAATGTTTGAAAAAAAATCCAGTTTAGCTGTTATCAAATTAAATCCATTAGCGGCGCTAGTGTGCCTTACCCTTCGCAGGACTATGTATGTTAATAACGCATAAAATAAAATAAAATAGTGAAATAAACTCGCCCTACCCACATTGATTTAGTATTCAAAGCGACTATTTATTTCTTAAAATATTTTCGTTCATACCAATATGGGTGCTAAAGCCAAACTATGTGCTTTATTCATACAGTTGCAGTGTATATGAAATATTTTTATATAGAAGTATAACAGATTATAAAAGGAATATAATTAATTATGTTTAGTATTGATTTATTCGTAAATGCATAATGTTCGTCCATTGATAGTCATCCCACTGCCAGATAGGTACAAACTTATGGTGCTCTCATGTCACAACTGTTAAAAACCGTGTATCGGTTAAAAATTGATACATCCAAATTGGATGATGTGCAAAGATAGTGTGTGATCGCTTAAGGTATTGACACACATGCCCATTGCTAGCACGAAAGCATGCCATTATTGAGCAAATTTATTCTAAATAAAAAATATAATAATTTTCATAGTAGATTGGCACCAGTGTTCGACACCTTAGCCCAGTGCTCGACACAGTTTTCGTCGCCAAAAATTAACATAGATTTTCATTGAAATTTTAAGGGATGACAGCTGGGAAGTATGCGTTCTGTAATTGTTCCTCAAAATTGGGTCTCAGTTTTAGACAGTTACTATCTTGTACAAGCACAACGCCTATTAACGTTTTAAGCAGAGTTACGGACAACTAATTACCTGCCTTAAAACTAGACACTGGCTAAATCATTACGAGAGCCATCAAACAAGAAATTGAATTGTATTAAACTGTTGCTGAAGACTAACCGCCTCTGTGGTCTAGTGGTTAAGACCAGCGGGGGGTACATCTTTGTGTACTCGGTTTGGTTGGTGGTAGGGCTTGTTTGTCCGCTTGGCTAGCTACCACCATCTTATCTAAATATGTCGCCATAACATCAATGTTTGTAGCATTGTTGTGTTCCGGCAGCTAGAGATAAGATAGCCAGGTACCTCACTAGTTGAGGGTCCCGGGTGAAGTGCGCTTCCACCAAATGGCCTTATCATCACAGGTGAGATTAAGGCACTGCGCTTACCCGTAAATATTAAAAAAAAAAACTATAATCAGTTGCTTGCTGACCATTATTTTTAATGATTAATGGAAAAAAATGTTGATCACTGGATCTTGTTGAACACTGGTGCCACATCTCTAGTGATGTTTATGTAGGATACAGACACTGTCAGCTGTTTCAATAAATTAACAATTTATTATAATAATTGCTACTTATCAGCATGTCTGTGGAGACATTGCTAGTATTAAGTATGCTTATTTCGACTATGCTCAAATATTAACAGGTGTTTAATTTTTAAGCATAATTCAGCGATTGTTTGATTTGAGTACTTACCACTTATTCAGGAATTTGCTTAAAGCTAGCATGCTTAGTGCTAGCACATGTGAACCGCTAGTTTTAGGGTGATACTCCTTTGAAGCGGGGCTGAGCTGAACGGAGCCGAGCTCTGTTGAAATGGTCCCATACTGGAGCGAGAAGAGCCGTTAAAATAAAGGAATTCTTTTGATTGATTTCCACACAGCTCGCCTCAGCTTAGCTCAGCTTCAATGGAGTGTCAACCCATAAGAATGCTTTTTGTAAGTCAACACTCAATGACGACTGGATAGGCTGCTTCGTACAAGTAAGTAAGAAACGACATATATTTTTTATATAGAAAGAGGTCAAAAGATCTTTTCGTTTAAATTTAAAATTAATTTTAATGCGTAAGGTTAAGGTGTATTTTAATAACACAAAAGCGCTGCGCGGGTTGATGACAAACTCTTATTGCATTGCACTAAGTTTAGTTTTTTGACTTATCGGTATCCGTATGATGCTAACTGTAGAACTAATATTGACACTATTAAGGAAATTCACCGTGTGGTTGTTGCCTTATTTTGACATGTTCTATTCGGATGTCATATTAGTTCCAAGATATAAATGACAAAATGACGTAAATTAAAAAAAAACAAATACAGCTGCCAGTCCAGTCGTTGTCGAGATCAGTTAAAGCTTGTACGGTCAGCAACGAAACTCGCTGGTCATTTTAGTATTGTGTCATAATAAAGTCATGTTGACATCATAAAAGGTTGACAAGCGCCTGTTAAATTCGTTACTTTCACTAAAGTGTTTAGCTACTTTTGTTACTAACTGTACATACTAAGTAAGTAATTTAGTTGAGTGTCGAATTATTTTGCATAACTGTCATTTAAATTAGAAATACTTATATAATATTTATAGGTAAGTATCTATTAGGATACGATTACTCGACATTATTTTTGTAGTCTTTTTGTGCAGACTAAATTACTTTGTCGTGTAAGGTCGGTGACGCAGTAGCTGTGTTCGAGTTGCGATCTTGCAGGTTAAACAACTTTCGCAATTGTCATCGGACTTTGAAAAGCTCGTTAAACCGTTGTTTCAGGTTGTTGCAAGATAAAATTATTCGACACTTGACAAATTTAACACAGGTAGTCTGAAGTTCTAAATCAGCATTTAGTGTGTGTAAAGATGGCTGAAGTTCTGAATCAGCATTTAGTGTGTGTAAAGATGGAGACTGACTGACTGACTGACCTGACTGGAGCATTTTGTCGTAACGTAACATATTGTTCTCAAAAGTTTACGCGAACACTAACATTGAAATGAAAATACTAATACGGATCTACTCGCGTTTATTTTATACATTACTTTTATTTAATGTAATTAAAATGAGGGTATACAAGCTATCAACTAATAATGAGACTGACACCTCAGTCTGTGCTTCCTGCAAAGGGCTCTTGGAACCCTTTGCAGGGTCCGTGGTCACATCCGTCAGGATAAACATTCATCATCATCATCATCTCAGCCAAAAAGACGTCCACTGCTGGACAAAGGCCTCCCTCAAGGATCAATCATTTTGAGAGGAATTTGCCATAATCGCCACGCTTGGCAGGCGGGTTGGCGATCGCAGTAAGGTGAGAATAATCACAGAGACGCTGCTGCCCATTCTCTGGAATGGTCCCATATAGTCGCCTTCTACGACACCCACGGGAAGAGATGGGGTGGTGCAATTCTTTATCCCCGGCACCACACAGGGAGGATAAACATTAAACATTAAATAAAACTAATGCATAAAATAAACACGAGTAGTAACGTAACATGTTCGATGCGAGCAGTCGCATGGTCAGTACAGTGAGCCGAGCCGCTCGCCGCTCGCCCTGTTATCGGTCAGTCAGGAATGACGTATCAAGCTCGCTGCGAATGATACGCTACGGTTATGTTACAATGATACGTCGGTCAGTCGCCACCATTACAAAAAAAACGTACTTTTTGTAAATTTGTAATTCATAATATAAGTTTTTAAACATGTCATAATTGTTAAAATTAAGCACGTCATCTGGGGGGCGATTGTTGAACCGGTGACTAGTTCTCACGCTCACGCTATGATATCAATTAAGAGTGCTCGTTTTTCTCTTATTCAAAGTCACTGGTAACTTATTATTGAAAAACTTATTACCGAAAATTCTCGAACGGTATGCATGCATATTAATAATAAAATTGTATTAAATTGTGTAAATGCAAAAGAATATTATGTTTCATAGTGTATTTGTTATGGACCAAGTGACTTGACTTGAAGTGAGTTAATAGGGCATTATAAAAAGTGCCCGGGCAGTTTGAAAAATGCCCAATATGAGAGGGCAGTATGATTACAACTATTGGAATAATCAAATTGTCCAGGCATTATTTATAATGTTTGCCACCTATATAAAGCAGAGTAATTAAAACCAGGTTTTATTAATGTTTTTTATTTTAAACGTAGAATCAATATTTAAAAACAAATAAAATTATTCCTTTCATAGGTACTCTGTTGACCTATGATAATAAAAACTTAAATTAACTAGACTTAACCTCCTTATTCTGGTTACTGGTTAGTGGTTTAAAAAAAAAAAAGTTTAGATCAATGACCAAAATAAAGCGCGAAGCGCCAGACACAAACATTTGAAGATTATTATTGTATTGTTTAAAAAATATATATATGTTGTATTTTGGTCAAATTAATTATTTGTAAAACGTACCTTTTGTTTTTTGAAAAATGTAGACACGTCAGTTTATCTTTTAAAATAAAATTAAATGATGATTTATAAAGTAACAGCTTGCCATTTGAGTGTTTATGTTTTGATGCCCTCAGAAGTTTTTATTTGGTCTGAGTTGATGCCATTTGTTTAAAACACAAACAGTCTGTAAAATGAAATCTTGACAAAATGTTGCTTGTGGAATAAACTATGGCTAATGAATTGCGTGTAAAACATTATAAAACCCATTGATCTCCTCCCCGTACCCCGTGCCATGTAAAATACACAGGGTATTATCAGATTGCTCGAAAGCCACATGGCAATATTAATAATGTCTAGGTAATGTGATAAATAAGGAAGTTCAAATTATATTTATTTACTTCGCCCTAAGTAGCTTGTCATTATTTATAATGCCCCAATTTATTACTTGGTCCATAACATATACCTTAACCGCCTCTGTGGTCTAGTGGCTAAGACCACCAGTTGAGACCCAGAGGTCCCGGGTTCGATTTCCAGCCAGGGGTACATGTTTGTGTACTCGTGTTTGTCCGCCTGGCTAGCTACCACCATCTTATCTAAATATGTCGCCATAACATCAATGTTTGTAGCATTGTTGTGTTCCGGCAGCTAGAGATAAGATAGCCAGTGCCTCACTAGTTGAGGATCCCGGGTGAAGTGCGCTTTCATCATTGGCCTTATCATCACTTAACATCAAGTGAGATCAAGGCTTACCTGTTAATATATAAAAAATAAAAAAATATTCGTCACTTTGTCAAGATCACCGGTATGATTCATTAATCGCTTTCCTGTACATTAATTTAGAGTTAGTGTTTATGACCTCCACTAATGTGTATTTAATTAAAATGGAAATTAATAAATTAATAGGCATATGTTTTAAAGACTGACTCTGTGAGATTTTGTGGTGTTTTTGTCAAAATTTGTATTCAAATGTTTGTGTGAAAGATTTATTTTTACGTTTTTTACGTTAAATATTTTGAGCTTTTTATGTAATAAAAGAACCCACTACAAAATGCTCTGCTGTCTTCGGTTAGTAATAATGTTTTTATGACAATATAATAATAAATGAATAGATTGAAATTGCATTAATGTGTTCTGTAGTGCTTTTATCATACCAGTGCTTTCGCTGGAGATGTATGTGATAGCTCTATTATATAATAAATGAAAGTGAAGTACATAAATAAATAATTGTAAAATAACCAAAGAAATTATATAAGTATGTTTCACGAAAAATATAGTAGCATATTGAAAATAATATGGCAGCTATTTTTAAATGTAATAATTAAAAGCTTTTGCAGAACAATTAAACATTAATACAATTATTTTGATTGCACATAAAGTTAGTAAATACTAGACATAAGACAAACTTTAATGAATAGTAAAATTGATTCTTTTTGAATTGTTAGAAGGGAATAAATTAAAATGCTATTGAAATATAATGCTTTTTATTTCGACAAATATCGCTTGAATGGCATTAATCATTTATTAGAGTGACAAACCCTTTAAACCACCTCTGTGGTCTAGTAATTAGACGACCGGTCCTTGAACCCGAAGTTGGGTTCGATCCCCAACAGACACTAGGCTATTACACGCTTAGGTCGGTGATAGGACTTGTTTTAAGACTGCCTGGCTACCACCAGCTAAGTCTGTTACTACATTATCTCAGCCAAAAGACGTCTACTGCTGGATAAAGACCTACCCCAAGGATCTCCACAACGACCGGTTTTGTGCTGCTCGCATCCAGCGGCTATCCGCGACCTTCACCAGATCGTCGGTCCACTATGTTGGAGGCCTGCCTATGCAGTTCTACACTGCGTCTTTCGGTTCTTATATAATACCTATAGTAGTAGCAATGTTGCATTTCAACATTTGTGGTAAGGGAACCAGTCTTCAGTGATTGAGGTCATGGTGAATCCTACTTTCAATTTCGGCCTTAAGGAGTGCTCAGACCACGAAGTTTTATGAAGTCGTAAGAGTGCGTACGTGCCCCGTGTAAGTGTAAGTCGATAAAGTTGTAAACGAAGCAGTTCACTTGCCGCCAGTAAATTATAAAAAAAAAAAGATAATTAGAATTGTTGAAAATTACATACCAGCTAGGCTACTCTTGACGCAAACTCAATCTCAATACAATTCCAATCCCAAATCTAAAAAATTCAAAAGGCACTCTTGAGATTGAGTTTGCGTCAAGAGTAGCCTAGCTGGTAGGCTACTCTTGACGCAAACTCAATCTCAATACAATTCCAATGGGATTAATATGTATCGATATTTGGATAAGTTTCGCAATTTCGGAACGCCCCATCTCGATAATAATTTGTTCACTCAATTTCCACGCAATTTAATTCCAATGCAGCGCTATTATCGCTTTTAAGAGTGCCATTTGAATTTTTTACATTTGGGATTGGAATTGTATTGAGATTGGAAATTGAGTGAACAAAGTTTACGTCAAGAGTAGCCTACCGCAATTTCAGAACGCCCCATCTCGATAATTTGTTCACTCAATTTCCACTTACTACTATTATTGCTACTATTATTACTATTATCGCTTTTAAGAGTGCCATTCGAATTTTTTAGATTTGGGATTGGAAATTGATTATTGCAATTGTGTTGCAAGAGTAACCCACCTGTACTTTTATAGCATCAGTCGATAAGGTCAATCATAAGGATCAAATGACTCTAACAAACATGGTAAATTAAATGAAAGGAAAACAAGATAAATCACTTTTTCTCAAGGGTCCATCGAATCACTTATGGATTTATGAGGATATCGTCGGTGCGCGTGCGAGATCGCGTAAGAGCAGTTTGTAAAAACCGCGTATCTGTTATTGCTAAATTTTGCAAAAAGACGAAAAAAGTGAACATCTTGGCCATTTAAATATATTTTGTTGTTGTTGTTGTATGCCTCAAAGAAATAGCTGTCAATTTCAGTCGGAATAATATGCTTGAATGGCCAAGTTGTTCACTTTTTTGTTTTTGCAAAATTTTGCAAAAGTATATGTTGACGGACGGATACGCGGTTTTTACAAACTGCTCTTGCGCGGTATCGCACGCACACCAACGATATGTAAAAAAACTTACTTACTACACTTACTTTATAAAAATTCTATGCAACTGTAACTGTATTGAAAACTAAGGTTCATAGTTCTTTTTATTTCTAATCATACCATAAAATGAAACATTTTCTAGAAGGTAAGTAATATTTATTTTACGAGACACAAGCAGCTGTAAGGTTTACATCAAATTTTATAGTAACAGTCTTTTTACATAGTCGCCTACAGTTAAATGTAATAATAATATGCAAGACACTTCAAAAATCAAATTTGTAATAAAAACCAGTTTTGTACATGTCACTGAATGTAACTGGAATAATCTTATTTATTAATTGTAAATCTTAAAGACTGGAATTGGGTTTGACACACTCTTGAAAAAAATATTTGACTTGTTTTTGTAAACATAAACGTACACATTATCATTGTAATTATAGTAAGTTACACTAATTATTTGCCAGCAGCTGTGGCCAGTGGATTTCTTAATACTAAAATGACAGAATCACCACGCAGGAACATTTTGGAAATAAACTTATCCTTATTAACGGCTTTCCCCTGAAAAAAGAAAAATATTTTTATGACAAAAGCATTTATATTATTATGAATTTTGCATTCATAATGCTATAGTCACAAGGTAAAATTTTACTTGGACCAGTTATCCAAACGTCGTGGGTTTGATTCCTATGCAAGCTTTCGGGGGCTGGTTGATTTTTTTTCTAGTAAAATTTTATCGTGACAAAAGCATTTTAAAAACACAAGCAATTCTTAAAATGTTCAGGCATAGAATTTCGACTCTAACATTTACCGTACGGTTACAGACTAGACATGAGTTTGATATTCGGAGAGTATGTGGTGTGCTTGGTTTAGTTTGGTAGTGATAGTTTTGTCTAGCTAGCTACCAACGTATATTTTAAGCGTCATCACCATAACATCAGATTATTAGAATAGTTTTGGATCAGCCATAAAGTTAACCTCAATAAAATTGATTAATGCAGAATTTATATTGTAATTTATTTATTTCAAGTACAATGTTCTCAATACACAAATAATAATGTACTATATTTTTATATTCACATGTAAGTATTTGTTTTCTAAACTATAACCTTTACAATAGTGTAGTATAGAATACTTTAAGGTACACAAAATACAACTATGTATGTTGTTAGGTTATTTTTAAGGTAAAACGCAAAATCAAATAACAATATTTACCTTTTTTCCTTTGCCTGTCCTTGGCACTTCAGTCCACATTTCTTTAACGTTTTCAAGGACCATGTTGCAATGCCGGTCAAACGCCTTCACACGTCCTAACAATTTTTTGTTGTTTCGACAGTTAATTAGAACCTGCGTATTGTTTTTGACTGACTGTGTGAGTACGGAGAGGGGACCTGTACTGAATTCTTCTTCCTCAATCTTTGCTAACTCTTCAAGAGTCATCTCCGAACGTGGCTTGGATGTGGACGCCCTGAAAGGAACAATGGTATAGAATGAAGAGTCGATCTCGGAGGCAATTAATACGACGATATTATTGCTCAATTATAAGTACTCACATAGTTTCTTTAGTTTTATACTTTTATCGTCGAAATAAAAGTTTTCTATCGGTTATTTCTATTTTCTAATAATCTACCGCAAAAAACACGCCGCACTACAAATGCACAGAACACATATACGGCACAAATGCATAGACAACAAATCAAATGTGAAACTAAAATGTCATTTCCATTTTATATTTGAAAGGCAAAGGATCTACCCAATAGAGCCATATATTTTTTAGATAAATGACTATAATTATTTAAAAGAAGGACTTCTTGGCGGGAATGCTCTAAGCGGGAAAGTGAAGATTTCATGTCTGCGGTTTTGTTTAATTTTCAAAAATTTGTGTTATGGTGGATTATTAACCGTTAAGTGTTTGTGAGTGTGCATGAGTGTTGGCAAATGAAACAAAACAGTGCAACGTCACTTTACAAAATCTCTCAAGAAGTCCGCGTGAGGACTTAGTAAAGCCCCACATCTTTACTACATCGATACTCGAAATGCAATGCAATATTCTTTAAAACTCTTCTGCTTACAATTGCTTTTTATTTTACTATCGTGAAATGCAAGACATTAGCAGGAGACGGATATGATAAAGGCCACGTTGGCCATTATTCAAAATAGTATTTGTTATTAAGGGTAAGGGTGTTTAAGGGTTAAAAGTAAAAATAGTTTGTTTATTTTACAATACTGAATATCGTAACTTGAATCAACTGTTTTGACCGCAACAGAGAGGCTGTGGCAAAACTAAGTGTTCGAAGCTAATAAAAAAAGTTGTTCTTGGGATCCCCGCATTCAGAGACTATTTGTATTTATTACACGACCTGTAGTATCTATATTAGTCTATGGATGCCCCTTCCCCTCGTTTTTGAGTTGTAATCAAGTTTTGTTGCTAGAGGGAATGTTTAATGAAGATTAATTATCTTTATAAGTTTACAAGTAAGTTATTCACTCATTCATATCGAGTTAAGAGTCCCTCTTGTGAACAACTTGATCATCAGACATTGCTTCGGTGGCGACCGGTAAGAAAATCTTGTTATTAATCTAGCTTTAATTAGAATATGTGGCCACACTTTTGTTTTAAGTTTCCTGTATGTAGCCCACCTATGGCGTTTATAGCGTCATCTAGGCTTGCCACCCGTACTTTAATAAAGTAATGTACGTTATTTTGGGGTATTTGTACTCTATACTTGAAAACAATAAAGTACGCGTAAATACTTTGTTTCACATATTTTATTTATCTGGGATTGATAAAAAGTTTAGCAGTGATAATTATTTGTTATGCACACACGCTTGCTCATCACCCTTCCACAAACTGTCAAATTTCCTCAATAGACTTTGAACTTTAATATTAAGGGATATGGTTGAAAATGTATTAAAGAAATTTGACAGTTTTGGATAAGTTGATGTGCCAGTGTCTGTACTTTATTTTGTCACAACGTCCTTTTTTTTCTACCCTTTAATAACCGATGTACTTTATTTGCACAAAAAAAGCCGTCACCGGACATTAGGTGGCAGTTGCTTTTAAAACTGTGTCTTTGTGATATGTTGGTACTCGTCGTAGTTACTTCTTCAATAGTCTTCAATCTTCCTCAAATCGTCGTGATCTATTGAAGATTATTGAATAAGTACCTACCTATGACGAGTACCAACATATCACAAAGAGGAGCAATTGCCACCCAATGTCCGGTAACGGCTTCGTGACGTGACAGAAAAACTCGTAGTCGAGTTTTTATTTCACGTCAATACGGAACAACGGGTCAATGTGATTTTTTGCAATCAATAGATGGTTTGGGAGCCCGAAAGTGCCATTAAGCTACTTTTTAATTCGTTAAAACATTATTAAACTGGTAAATTTTTTATGTTTTGCATTTAGAATGCTTTAAATAGTTACAAGATAACATTTTACTACAAAATATCAAGCAGTCTCAGGAAGCTCGCTTGAACCGCTGAGCTTCCTTAACCCCAGAAGAGCGAAGACTTGCTGAATCTTTATGTACTTTGTGATTTACGCTGCAAGCCAGCGGTTATTTTTCATAAATAATGTGAAATTTATATAAAAAAGATTTTTGGACCTATGGAAAGTTTTTTGGACCAAAGTTAAGTATTAAACTTTGGCATAAAAAATTTAAAGTTTGTGAAAAAATATTTAGTGTTAATTCTGCTTAATCACTCGTTCATCAAGCCTAGATGCAGATTGCAGTACGCTGGTAGTACGTACCTAGGCACAGATTAAGTAATAGTTACAACATTTTGACACCAGTGTATTTCATTTTTATTTTCTATTAATTTGGAAAACTAATAATAATACAAAATCAACAATAACAACAATTACATATTTTATGTAAATATTCATTAAGCTTATCAGTAAACTACACAAAGTCATTAAGCTAAGTATAGCTAAATGATGATGACTTTGCTTTGCTTAACTACTTAGCTCAATGATGATTATGTTATGTTATGATGACTGATGATGATTGACGACTTACTTGGGTACCTACTTTCTCTTTAATTATTTATTGCATTAGTTATCATAATGATAGTTTAACATTATCGATTTGCACTGCAGATAAGTTCATAAAACTAAATAGGTATGTCACATATTCAATTTTTTCTTAATTTATCCTTTTTGTTATATGTGTAAAAAGTATCATTTTGAAAACACTACATTTATAAAGTTAAGTGTTATTTTGTGTTGTGTTAACTTTTCTGAAATCAAAAACCGTATCAGATATTTTATCAGCTGAAATGTTTTCAACCGCTCCATAGTTTGTCTTGTCTTGCCTCCTGGCGACATACGAGAAGAGTTAACATTTTGCGATACAAATTCCGAATAGCGAATGAAACTCGCACTAGGCACTCGGACGCCTACACATTAACCTATCCAAATCTGTCAAATTTCTTCAATACATTTTCACCACATTCCTTGACAATAAGATTCAAATTCTATTAACTCTGTGTACTTTATTATATTTTTGTCTATAGCATGTAGTGTCCGATAGAAACATGATTTTCAACCGAAACCAATCTTTCTACATGAGTTTCAGCTGAAACACATGTAGGTACAGACACTTAACTCGTTTTAAATTAAATAAAAAAGCAGTCGTTTAAGGATGCACAAACACAAACTTAAAACAATCACGCCAGCCGACGAACTAACAGCGGTTAACTAACTAAACTAACTGTGACTGAAACTAGTCTTTGTTGCCGAAACTGTGGCCGAAACTAGTCTTTTGTTGCCGAAACTAGCCGAAACCAAAATCAAATCTTCAGTCTGTCACTATTAGCATGTTCTTTTTACTAAGTGTGGACTACTGTGTGTTCAACCCGTCGAAATGAATCAACACTATCTACTTTGTAATACAAAAATACCTATATTAAATAAATAAAAAAGAGTATTTTGTTTTTTCAGATCTAAACAATGTTATCAAAATATAATAGAAACGGTGTTATTACCGGACCACTGGATTCTTACTGTCTCATATGCGAGAGCTATTTGAAAAGTGAGAATGAAATGGCGGCGCACCTCGAGAAACCGATTCACGTGAAGAATTTGGATTCAACACCATACTTCGAGAAATATAAGGACGACCATGTTAGGAAGGTAAATATGATACCCATATGATTTTTGAAGTGATGGAATGAAGCGGTGGAGTGCAGTGCCTATGAATAGGGGCCAATGTGATTAAATTTGGATCTTAACCCTTTAACCGTCAAGGTCGGATTAATCCGACAAATTTTTTCGGGCCCATTTCGCCAAGGTGTATTTATACATATACGACCAAATATCACTACTCTTTAGTTACACTTTAGTTTCTTAATTAGAAGACCTATTCTATGTTCTATGTTAACGGTGATGGTTTCCGCACTTAGTCCTTAAAGTGGACCATTGTACGTGATAGAAGACCTAAAAATAATGTCTGAAATTAGATAAATTACTGATATTATTCTAAGAAAATTGTATTAATGTCCAATTTTGATAATAAGCTAAGCTTTAATTTTCATTATGAAACGGTAACAAAGAAATGCAAGAAGTTAATAGGTTTCATTTGTCGTGCTTCCAAGGAGTTCAGGTCACCTAAAAGTTTGTTATTGCTATACAAATCATTAATTTTGAGTCAGCTTGAATACGCCTCAATAATTTGGTCGCCGCAATACAGTACCTATGTGGACTTAATAGAATCCATTCAAAGGCGTTTGCTTAGAGTACTGACGTATAGATTTGGCCTAAAGCGTGAATTGCTTCATTATGAAGATCGCTTTCGGTACTTCAAACTTCACAGTCTCGAAAATCGTCGTAAAGTACACGATCTTGCTTATTTGTACAAAATTTTAAATGGACTCGTCTCGACAAATATATTATCAGAGCTACAATTTAAAATACCAAGTAGGTCTGCTAGATTTCACCGACCGTTTTCCATACCTTTCTGTACCAATAACGTATCATTTCATAACCCTGTGCTCAGAATGTGCCGCGACTTGAATACATTAAGCGGCGCGGACGGGGTACCTGACATTCACAATACCTCACTCTGAGCTTCAAATCCCACTTATTTAAAATTTTTAGTTTAACGTAAATTATATAGCACTTTATATTTATTTATATTATATTTAACTATGTATCATATGATTATTACAATTTTTTATTATTATATAATGTATCTTTAATTCTCTTAAATTAAGTTAGCATAGTTTTATTTGTTGATGAACATGCTGTGTGCACATCTTTGTGGAATTATGACTTACCAATGTTTCAATTTTACTGCATAATCGTTTATCATGTTTTTGTTGTAATTCTGTTTTGTGTACCTAATAAAATAAAAAAAAAATTAAAAAAAAAACGCCACTGTCGGAAAAATCATACAATAGGAACGGGAAAAAGCAAAGATTTACTGATACAAAAATCCATATATGTATATGTGACAATGCAAAGGTGGCCCTAGGAACTCGGTTGGTAAACGACACAACCCCATCGAGTTTGGGCTCCTATGATTCGTCTTGACGAGTACTTTGGTGCTAGATGGTAACCAGGGTCTGATGATGGAGCTAGAAGATGGCCAAAGGAACTTTGTAATTAAACGACACAACCCCATCGAGTTTGGGCTCGTATGATTCGTCTTGACTAGTACTTTGGTGCTAGATGGTAACCAGGGTCTGATGATGGAACCGGAAGGTGGCCATAGGAACTCTGTAATTAAACGACACAACCCCATCGAGTTTGGACTCGTTTGATCCGTCTTGACGGGTACTTTGGTGCTAGATGGTAACCACAGTCTGATGATGGAGCTGAAAGATGGCCATAGGAACTCGGTAATTAAACGACACAGCCCCATCGAGTTTGGGCTCGTATAATTCGCCTTGACGAGTATTTTGGTGCTAGATGGTAACCAGGGTCTGATGATGGAGCTGGAAGATTGCCATAGGAACTCGGGAAAATAAGATCGTTCGTTCGTTCATTCCGTTTGTTATGAATGTGAATTCTGTCCTTGATGGATGGATGGATTAGATGGATTACCCAAGGCCAAGGTGAGCACGTGCCGAGGGCTAAATGGTATGAGGGTGTATTATAAACATGTCATATTGCTAACGTTGCACCTCAGGGTACCAGGGCGAACCCTGTTGTACTGAAGCCCCTACCTTATCCCCCTACAAAAATACTAAAAAGATAAAAACAAAATTAAAAGAAAAACTTTTTAAAAACAAACTTTAATTAATTAAAAAAAAAAACTAAAAAGTTAAAAACAAATAAATCAGACCCAATTTTTTTATAAATAAAAGTTACACTGTGATTGCAAAAGAAAAATAATGACGGTGTAATATGCTAAATGTTCTTTAATGTTCCATCAAAATGTAACACGCTTTTATTTATAAAAAAATCGGGTCTCATTTATTTATTTTTAAATTCTAAGTTATTTTTTTTAATCACATAATAAAAGCTTGTTCTTAGAATGTTTTTTTTTTAATTTTTATCCGTCTGTTACCTCTTCAAGCTTAAACAGCTGAAGCTAATGATGATAAAGATTCGAGTCCTTTAGTCGATTAAAATAAGACTCGCCTCTTTTTACATGACTTGGCTCTAAAATTAAGAATGTAGCTGTTAATATGAAAAGCCTTAAAAGACTGAATCTCTTTCATCACTAGCTGAAGTTATTTAGATGAAATTTAAAGCGTACCTGGGACGGATATATAAAAGTCAAAGTCAAAGTGTTTATTGTTTATCGATCTACCATTCAACATCCCTGTTTGTTGTAGGTATTATTTTTAGATTTACGTGCCTAGCGCTGAGGGCACGACAACTGATATGAAGTCTGGCGGTTAAAGGGTTAAATGTTTTATTAATTACAAGATAAAATTATACTAGAATAAGTCAACCAGTCTCGGGAATTAAACCCACGAGCATTGAAGCATTGGACCAGTAGGTAGTCTAACGGTAAAATTCTAGTATAATTATATCTTGTAATTAAATATTGAAAGTTTCCTTTTATGATAGGGCATTTTCCAATATGTTGACGCTGTAAAGGAGAAAAGAAATGCCCCTGCTGAGTTTTTTGCCGGTTCTTCTCAGTACAAGGTCTCCTGCCCAGAGTACACTTACGAACCGATGGCATAATGACGTCCGTTCATAAGAGCTTTTTGTAGCCTTAACTGAATAAACGATTTTAAATTTTGAATTTTTCGAATTTTGATTTGTACTTTGTTACCATGCTAAATATAAATAATTAAATAAAAATAAATAAATATAGCATTGTGAATGCAAAAACTAAAATCATAAAAATGTTTTATTATTTACAGTTAAAAATGGGTTATTACTGTGAGTTTTGCAACCTACTGTTCTCCACTGCGGCCAAGATCGGAGTGCACTTAACAGACGCTAAGCACATCTACAATAAGGGCACAAAACTACTAAAACGCACTACGCATGGTGTGGTGGCATACAAAAACATTTTGATAAACAACAAAGCTTGGAATAGCATTAGTGATGGTACATGCTCTTTATGTAACGAGGAGTTTGAGAGTGAAAGCATCCATAAGTCCAGTACCAATCATATCATCAATTTGATTAAGAATCATGTTGAGTTCGTGGACAACTCCGTCTATCGTAAAGTAAGTACTTTTTTATAATTTAGTACTAGGTATATGTAGGGAATCGAGAGCGGAACCACCCGCAGGTACTTCCAAGGCTTGCACCTCGGCTCAGGTTGACCAGGTAAAACCTACACCCTACCTACAGATAACAAACGGCATTAAGTTTTTATTTAGAGTATCTTGAGTGTGTCATGCTCTCTTTATTGTCTCTGCGGTGTGGCGTGTGCGTCGGGTCGTTACGTTCTCTAAAGTATGGTTGAGCGAAGCGATGGCTGATTCATATGTCATACTCGTGAACGGGTGCCCACTGTGGAGGCTGGTCTGCTCTTGCATACTTATCTTATTTTTAGTATTATTGACTATAGTTTGACTTTGTTTTCTGAAACAATTTTTGACTTTTACGAGAGACTGTAGTGGTACTGTATGACATTGTGGAAATTGAAACTTTTAACTGATGTAAATTTGTTAACTTATTAATACTTATTATATTTATTATTTTGTTTTTTTTTACATGTTGTGGATGTTTTCTATATTTTTTGTGTTTATTTGTAATGGAAAGTGTCCTGCTATGATAGGGCATTTTCCAATATTTTTGACGCTGTAAGGGAGAAAAGAGCTGTACACTTGCTGAGTTTCTTGGTGGTTCTTCTCAGTACAAGATCTCTCACCCAAAGTAGACTTACGAACCGATGGCTTAGTGACATTCATAAGAGCTACTTGTATCCTAAACTGAATAAATGATTTTGAATTTTGAAAAGGACAAGTTGGATCGGTGATATTGTAAAGACTGTGGTTGGCGTAGTACGCTGTGTGCTAAGTGTAAAATGTTTGCACTAATCGTACGAGATTCAGATTCTGAATATTTCATATTCAAATTCAAAATCATTTTATTCAGTTTAGGCTACAAGTAGCTCTTGTGAATGTCACTATGCCATCGCACAATGGGACACGCTCCATACAAGGGCGGTCATAAATAGTTTAAGTCCTATTTCTACCCATTTATTTTATTATATTAGTTGTTTAAATTTGTAGAAGTAAGATAGGAATCTATAAATGAAAAAAAAACATGTATTTTATAAATTAAAAAATATATATTAGAAAAATATTACGTATAATATACAACATATTTTTTTCTACATTAATCATAATTATGGAAAACACAATAATAACAATTTTTATGTGATTTTTAAAATAAAATAAAAAATATTAATTAGAAACAAGCTATAATTACAATAAATGTGAACATAAATTAAATAATAAAATTAAACATGTAACAATTCTATTACACTTTGTGACAGAGTTTTTTTTTTCTAGGAGGAAGTTTCCGATGACTAGTAATATAAAGATCTGAATGTAATAACAGTTGTTGTATTAAATCTAAATCTAAAGACAGTGTGATCAAAAAGGCTTTGTAATTCAACTTCTGCTGAAGACTCAGTGACAGTTATGTTGGCGGGGTAACATCTTTTTTTTGCTTCAGTAATCTGCTGGTAACATGGTAATAATACATTAGGAGAAATTTTTGTATTTACAAAGTTTTTAATTAATAAATATTGATGTTTTGTCAGCTTAGCCTCCGTTACAAGTGACAATACATCATCAGTACTTACTCTAGATATATATGAATCAGAAGAGTTAGAAACATCAAGCAATGCATTCACAGTAGAATCATCGGACTTCGACAAATCAGATCAGATCTCTTCTACGTTTACTTCTTTTACTAAGTTGCGTAAAAGGTTTTCGAGGACGACCACGCGAATGACTAGGAGATTGGTTTTCAGTCGGAATACATTGCTCTTTCTTTTTAAAAGTTCAACTCTTTCAATAACATTAAACTAGTCGGAATTCTTATTTAAAAGCTTAGTTTTATCCCTATTACATATTTTCCAGTACCGAGCAATAGCTTTACATATGTTATTTATAGTATACTCTAAATTATGAATAACAATGTTTTCAGCATCGTTCAGAGAGGTCAACGAAGTTTGTAAGCCGTGACGATACTTTTCAGTGTCATTGCTTGTATTGACAGATAGCCAAATTTTTAGAATATGCATTCTTGAAAACGAGCATATATATAAATTACCTAAAACAAAAAAAACAGTTAATATTCAGTCAGAAAATCAGAAACTAATTTCGTACCAAATGCTACGAGAAAATCTATCAACCGTAGCAGCCTTGTCGTCGGCGCAGGGGCAGATAGGGGCAGACAATTTTAACTTTCCCGAGTTCTAGAAAGTCTAAAGATTTTATTTCAGTATACCTCAATAGTGGGAACGCGTGGGAACTTATTTAAAAGTTAACTCAAACTTTAGAAATATAAAAAAAAATACATAAATAAAAGTCGCCTCGTAGCACGTGCTTAGTACATAGAATTATTATATAACGAAAAATATAAGAATAATTAGTACAAAACGTATAATTTCTATAATACTACTTTAAAATCACAACCCAAATAAAACTTTACTACATACCTAAATAATTAATAAAGAAGATACTTAATATATAACAATGAACCTAAAACTAAAAACCTTAAACAATATAATACAATAACTAAAATAAATTATTAAAAGGAGTCCCTTTAGGCAAGGTACCGAAGATACTGGCAGCGTTCCCCCTTTGAATTGGTAGACTAATTCTTTGTCCGAGGTAGCTGCCAGCTCTTCGGTCTCCTGTGATGTCGACTAACCTTTTTGCTATTTCCTTAAAAAGCCTTATAGCGCTAGGACCCCACGGACCAAGGGTCTCGACACCGAAAGGGACAAAATAAGTACATACCCTGTTCCTGGATATCCATTGCAAAAAAATACTCACAGCACAAAATGGCCTAAAAATGATAATAAAGGAGGTCACACTTTTTAGTAACTCCCTGATAACAATGTTTACATCGTATTGCGATGCGCTCACTTTGAATGCACAAAAGATTATGAAAGCGCATTCTAATTACTGACCTATTTATGGTTTTAGAAGGTACAGCAACTATTCAATGTAATGACAAGTAAAAATATGTAAAACTAGAGGGTAGGTTTTAACGATTTATGACCTATGGGTGTCCCACAGTGCATCGGTTCGTAAGTCTACTCTGGGCGGGAGATCTTGTACTGAGATGAACCGGCAAAAAACTCAGCAAGTGTCCAGCTCTTTTCTCCCTTACAGCGTCAAAAATATTGGAAAATGCCCGATCATAGCAGGACACTTTCCATTACAAATAAACACAAAACTAACTTATTGAAGACAACCACAACATGTAAAAAAAAAAAATTCTAGGTTAACAAATTTACATCAGGCAAAAGTTTCAATTTCCACAATGTCATACAGTACCACTACAGTATTCTAGTAAAACTCAAAAATTGTTTCAGAAGAACAAAGTCAAACTATAGTGAATAATACTAAAAATAAGATAAGTATGCAAGAGCAGACCAGCCTCCACAGGCGGCACCCGTTCACGAGTATGACATATGAATCAGCCATCGCTTCGCTCAACCATATTTTAGGGAACGTAACGACCCGACGCACACGCCACCACCGCAGAGACAATAAAGAGAGCATGACACACTCAAGATACTCTAAATAAAAACTTAATGATATATTTAACTCAACGCTGTTTGTTATCTGTAGGACACTGCTTATAATGGCTATATACTCGTATCAGTATAAAAATTATATAAATCAATATAATAATTATATCAATATGATATATATATGATATAATATTATATCAATTATATCAATATGATAATTTATTGAAAATAAATAAACATAGATAGAAGTTGAGTGGAGTATACTTTGTAATCTATCTATTAGTGACGAACTCGTGTTATAGATCGCGCCAGACTTCCAGTCTTCTTTGAAGTTGCTTCGTTGCGCAGCTGTACAGTCAGGCCCTACCGCTCGTCCCCGCCTTCGCTCTTCTGACCCCTAATTTTTACTACTGCGACGCGAATCGCGTCAACTTCAGAGGGGACTAGAAGTTTGGCGCGACCTATACCAATTCGTAAATGCGTCGATGCTATACAAATTCTTGTTTACACTGACTCGATTGAATGGGGAATAGTTTATTTTAATTTTAATTTTATTTTATTGCACTTACGTAAACAGTATCACTTTCATACAACAATATAATACTCGCAGTGTGCCAAGTGTAGAGCCTGAATGCCAGCGTACAAACGTAAAAATCATTAGGATAAATACTTAGGTCATTGGATATATTTTAAAATTACATTTTGATTGTTTTTAAAAAAAATGTTTTTTTTATTTTTATTTATTGTTTTAATACATTACAACACGGCGGCATGTTCACTGAACGCTTTTTATTACAGATTGATGGAGAAACGTTTCATTGTCTAACATGCGACGAACTGTTTGCGTTGAATACGTTTACGGCTCATTTTAAAGATCCCGACCATCAGGCGAAGTATCAGAAATGTCGTGACCTCGGCAACGAACTTATCAGCGAGGCAGAATCGAACAATATCAAAATAACAACTACAATAGAACATAAAACAAAAAAAGGCACAGCCGTAGCCGTTAACAATAAAACAATCAAGAAAACAAACACAGAAGTTGCAAACAAGAAAGCTGTTAAAAGTATCACAGAGGAACCCAAAGTACCTTTCATCCAGAGGAATGATTCAGTTGACCAATCAAAAGATACCAAAGATGATAACCGGAGCAAGATACTGGATTCTGTTTCAGAAATTCAGAAAAACCACATCACCGTTAAATTCGATAGTAGCACAGCGTTTTGCAAGAAATGTTCTATGGCTCTAGACTTCGATTACGATTCCATTGAAAGTCATATTGAACAACACAAGAAAGAGGAAAACAATAAAGATGTTAAGCACACACCGGTTAAATTCACTGCCTACGACAACAAACAGGAGATGGATGGAAAAAGCCAATCTCTTTATAAAAAACCTGTGTTCTTGAAACGAAACGAAACAGCCAATGAATCGGACATGACTGGGAGTTCTGTGTCTTCTAAATACGACGAAGAAATTGTACAGTTTGCTAAAAAGCACAACTTGATTTACAGTAATGATAAAGTGTATTGTCCTTGTTGCAAAACACCATTATCAGCCTCCATTAAAAGCTTAAAAGAACATATTGATGGAGCAAAACATAAGAATACATTGAAACATATTGGTGTTGTTGCTACAAGTAAAATAAGGGAACTGAAGAAAGTGCCTACTCAGCAATTCGTACAATCTTTTGTGGTAATGGAAAACTTATTTAGTCAATTTGTTGTTATAAATGAAAATTTCTGCTTGAATCTATTTAGCTTTTTGACAATAAATGAGCAAAGTGGGAGAATGAAATGTGAAACATGCAATGAAGTGTTTCATAGGAGTGCTATGAATCTTCACAAAAATTCAAAGAAACATTCCGAAACATTGGATAAGCTTAAGGTTATTGTATCGTTGGACTCAGAATTCGTAAGAGAAGTAAGTTTTACATATTTGTATCACTTAGTTAATAATTTTAAAACATAAAAAAAATAACTAATTATCTTTATGTTTATCTGTAGGTCCGTCCCGATTTGTTCCATTGTGGATTTTGTAACAACACGGAACCAGGGTGGGGTGCAATGGAAAAACATTTGGCCAGCAATCAGCATAGAGAGAACAAAAGGGCTGCCGAGACCTGTCTGCATGTCGTCATGCCAGATATAAAACAACATCTGGAAAAAGAAAAGAAAATGTTTTCACTCTTCCAGTTCTTGCACATGCTTTCCTCCCTTGAAAAGGACGACTCTGATTGAGATGTGGATGTGATAGATATTTTATAAATAAATAAATACTTATCTCCGTTCCTTTTGTAACAATAGTATCAGATTTTTTTTTATTGTTTTCATGGACTAGTAATATTAAAAATATTAGTCCATGTTGTAGTAATTTCATTTTTATTTTATAGTCTTTAATTTTATAGTGTGTTGTCTTTATGTCAATTGATCTTTGAACATGATCAGACATCCTTACTCTTACTCCTTGTTCTTCTTGATTTAGTTATTTTGTATTTTTTTCTCTAATTCTATATTTTATTTCAATAAGAATTACAAATGACTTGTCTTTATTTTGTGTTATTTTTCTTCTTAAACGTTTTATTTTCCAATTGGATTGTATTCACATATATTTTATTTTTGAATTTTGTAATATTTTTTCTATTTAAAATTAAAAGTTTTAATGAGGATCGGAAAGGTTTTTTGTTTTGAATGTAGTATTAAAGTCCATGAAAAATTATAAAAATTGGTGTAATTAGTTTTGTTATACGACCAATAATGAGCGAGTAATAATCTAATGAATGCGCCTCACGTAAAGTTGCCGCCCCACGACGTGATGACGTCATTGGACGGAACGAAACCGCCCGCGACATTTAGCCGTTTACCGCGATAGAGCGTGCAGTGTTTCTTAGGTTGTTAACGTGTTTTAAAACCAACTACGAAAAAATTAGAGTTCGCTTTGGAGTTTTAACATGTATAAGTATTTTATAGTGCCTAAATGTACAAATACGTCTGTTAAAACGCCAGACAAACTATTTTTTAATGCCCAAAAGACCCGAGACTGCTTTAAAAATAGTGTTCTGTTTTAAAAAGAGACGATAAGACTACACTGTCGTCTCAGGCTACAAGACATTGTTATGAAATCATTTTGATGTAAGTAATAAGTATTAACCTTTTAGTGTAGTTTAGCATAGAATACAAATATATTTAAGATATTTTATAAACATGAGGCACGCGCGGTCAAATTCATACAAGTGTTAAACAAGTGTATATTTATGCTCGCAAACCCGCACATATTGTCTTCTTCTTTCTTCTTCTTCGTCGAGTCCTCATGCCTGAGGGTCGTGACCACCAATAGCAACATCGCGGACCAGGGCTCTCCAAGAGGTCCTATCCTGGGCTAGACGGATAGCCGCCTGCGTGTTACATTTCAGGGCTTCCAGAATAGCATCCGTCCACCGGGCAGGCGCTCTTCCTCAAAATGGACATATTGCACATATTGTACAAAATGGAATAATAAATAGTGAAAACACAAAAATGCTATTATAGCTCATTTGGATTTACTTCACCCATAAGTAAACCATACCTACGCGAACTTGGTTTCTGGTAATTTATTATTTATTTAAGCTAGCTGAAAATAGTCAACCTACCCCTTACCTACATTTTATTGAGCTATAAGGAGAATGAATACCTACGCATTCTTCATATTCAAAGTACAAAACAATAACGCAGGGTCGTACTCGGGGATAAGACAAATAACCAGTGATGGGCAAAAAGTAATCAGATTAATGATTAAGGATTACGACTACAATTTGTAATCTTCAATCACGATTACAGATTACAGAAATTAATCAAAAATGTAATCATATCGGTGATTAATGATTATAAATCTGTAATCGTAATCTTGATTACTTTTATGATTGATTTGATTGATTAATAAAACCAACAGTCGGAACGTAAAAAAATAAAAGAACTTTATTTTTTTATCAGTCTCATACACTGTGCTTTTAGGATAATTATTTTACGCAAAAAATCTGCTGAATGGTAATTTTTCTGGTACTCTCACTTTCAAACTTAAAAAAATACTCGATCACGTACGATAAAAGAATTACGTCGTCTCGTATCGTCTCCTTGAGCTCGATTCGTTTGACTGATGCGCACTGAACAAAATGGCGCGTGTGCACTTGTCGACTATCGACAATGCGGACGCGGCGATTGGCTAGCCGGTGATCGTACAATACCCTGTCCTCCGCACCCTTACCGCGCGTCTTACGTAGTAGGTATAATTTATAGTACAATAAAGCCAACCACTCAACTTCTAGATGCATACCTACAAATTGTGATAATTAATGGCAAATTTCTAAACCATAATTCATATAAACTTAGTTAAGAATAATCATGTAATTTAGATTACTGATTACTGTAATCAAGATTAAAGATTATATGTTTAATCTTGATTAAAAGTAATCACGACTACTTTAATCTGATTAAAAGTAATCATGATTACTTTCAATCAGATTATTAATCTGATTAAAAAAGTAGTTGATAGTTATAATTTTTTTTTCATCGTGGTACACATACGATTACGTACATCGTCGGTATCGATCTCAACTAGGCATTATTATAATGTTACAAGAAATGTTAATGTACTCGTATGTAGACATTTTTTTTGTTTCAGTTGGAAGAAAACATGGAAAATAACGTTAAATTTAAGTTGGTTAGAGGAAGACTCAAACTGAAGATTCCGTCCGCCTCATACATTAGAATGTAAACAGCCTCTAAAAATAAAAAATACTTTTTGTACATTTTTTTATTTTTTATTTTTAATAACCTTAAAACTACATAATAGATATATTTTATGTCTCATCAAGTTTCGGAAACACTGGATGTTTTTCCAAAAATGCGTAGATTTTTCACTCAAACAATAATTTTCATCATAATACACCTACTTTAATACGTTGAAAAAGTTTTTGTTGTCAACATTTTTTACGAGCTACATGTATGTACAGTAAGTAGGTACGTTTTCTCCTATTAGCACTTTTTAGGTTGTGATTGTGACACATTGCTCAAAAATACATCACATACTTTTTATATTATACTTTTTATTTGGAAATGAAACAACAAATAGCATAAAATATGTTCAATTACTTACCATTTGGGATTTAAATCAGGGCTATTTGCAGGCCAGTCTAAGACGGAAATACGCTGTTCCCTAACAAAATATTTTACACTGTTAGCGGTGTGTTTAGGGTCATTATCGTGCTGAAAGATCCAGGTTACAGGCAAATTTGCGTCAGAGTAGGGAATCATTGTCTCTTCTAAGATGTTTTTGTAATGCAGTTGATCCATTGTACCTTCAATTTTTCGAACGGGTCCAACTCCACATCCGGAAAAACATCCCCATACCTTGATATTGCCGCCCCCGTGCTTGACTATGCTTCTAGTGTATTTATAATTAAATGCATGGTTTATTGGACGTCTAACGTAGCGCTTGCCGTCTGAATTTACCATGTTTATTTTAGTTTCATCTGAGAATAAGACTTTTTTCCAATCTCGCACCGTCCAATTGACATACTTTTTAGCGAATAATAATCGCTTCTCTCGATGTTGCTTGGTAAGAAGCGGTACCTTTCGAGAAACTCTTTAAATCTCTATTTTCATCGCGGTTTTTGAAGTTCATGTAAAAAAAAATAATCCTAAAATTTAATTAGTTAACACGTTTTCTTAAATTATTGTTACGTACGTATTGATAATTATTGTTATGTAGAATTGAACATTAGGATTAATAAAACTACATTTTTAAAACTTGTTTTTAATATTTTTTGGGTGTTTAGCACCGGGTTTAAATCCTTTATTAGCTATTTCTATCGTTTTGGCGGCAATTGAACATCAAATGGAATAACGTTTACGATTTTTTGTACAAAATGGGCAAAAATAAAAGTCGTCACGCGTCAACTGGGCAAATAATTGTTAATTCGCACATTGAACAGTCAACAGCCAAGGTAACTAATGATTGGTCAAGTTTCAATATATGAAATCAGTATGAAAATCAAAACTTTTTAAACGCATATCGAAAAACCTTCGAGTTTCTACTAGTACCTGCAGACTTTGGCTGTAGTTATATAGAAAATACCGACTTACACTATCGAAACTTAATTTTGAAATCTAGTAAACATCATCTACTTTTGCTGTTGACTGCACAGGAAAATAGCTTATAATTTCAAATGTTCCGTAAAGAGAGTTTTTAATGCTATTGACCATTATAAAAGGCACGGAACTATTGAAAATGTTCTTAGAAAGGCTCGACCGAGGAAAACTTCGATCAGAGAAGATGTGCTAATCGTAGGTACGTATTGCTAAACAAGACCCAAAAGGCTCCAACCAGATTAACAATAAAGTTTTTTCGCTTGATGATTCTAGAAACGTCTCGTCAAGACTGGTACGCCGTAGATTGTGGAAGCAAAATTGTTTGGGAGAGTTTCTCGAAAGGTACCGCTTCTTACCAAGCAACCGAGAGAAGCGATTATTATTCGCTAAAAAGTATGTCAATTGGACGGTGTGAGATTGGAAAAAAGTCTTATTCTCAGATGAAACTAAAATAAACATGGTAAATTCAGACGGCAAGCGCTACGTTAGACGTCCAATAAACCATGCTTTTAATTATAAATACACTAGAAGCATAGTCAAGCACGGGGGCGGCAATATCAAGGTATGGGGATGTTTTTCCGGATGTGGAGTTGGACCCGTTCGAAAAATTGAAGGTACAATGGATCAACTGCAGTACAAAAACATCTTAGAAGAGACAATGATTCCCTACTCTGACGACAATTTGCCTGTAACCTGGATCTTTTAGCAAGATAATGACCCTAAACACACCGCTAACAGTGTAAAATATTTTATTTGGGAACAGCGTATCTCCGTCTTAGACTGGCCTGCAAATAGCCCTGATTTAAATCCCATCCCGGCGGGCTGGTTAGAACCACGATAGCTCAAAATCCTGCTTTTTTTTATTTTTTATTTTGTACACGTCTGACGTTAATAGGTACGACGTGAACCGATCAATGTAAAAAAATACTATGATTGAAAACTGTTTTTTTCTATAATTACAACAAAAATAAATACTTTGCTAAATAAATTTGATCATTTTATTTCAACATGCCTTAGATTAGATCGTAAATCGTAAAAGGGTAAATCTATCTATCTACATTAGTATATTGATATGAATAGTTATTCATACATTACATTAGGTATATGGTGAGTTTAGGTATATTACATTATAGTGTACCGTTATGAATGCTCTAAGTGGTGTACCAATATTTGAATATAATGTTCAACCACATTTTATCGAAACTGGCTGCCATCTTAGATTTTTCTTGTTAAATTATGCCCTGTAATTTAGTTTCATCGGAGTCGGCCCTTATTCAAAAAAATTGGCCGCCATCTTGGTTTTTTAAGGAATCAACTTAATTTGGTCGGCTTATACGCGTTTTTTTAAGTATGAAAAAGTTATAAACTTTAATTTCTCCCAAAATATTGGTACTAGGAAACTGAAAAGTAGGAACTGGTTAGATTTTTACACGAACAAAATCTTGGCTATAGTCATAAACTCGCTACTTGCTCCATTCCTGTGGAAAAACTATGTTTAGGTATCAACACCGTGACCCCAGCGGGATTACCGTATTAGCGTTATATCTCAGGTTGTACTTTAGCTAGAGTTCTCGTTTTTGTCTAACAAATTTTCTCTCAGAGTAAACAAAATCTTCCTTAGATTTCATGAATGTACATCTCAACTAGAACTTACTTTTCGGAAGAATTTTGACGAAAAGTAGGTATTTGATTACTCGGTAACTACAGAAGGTAAAATCCTGGAATTTTCACTGATGGATTCGTAATTAGATGATGGATGATCGTCATGATTTAGTTAAATCATGGCGAAATTTGAAGCCGATCTGAAGGGGTTATCCTGCTGGGGTCACGGACATACTGGCATCGGCTCCAAAAACATCGTTGGCTGGCACCGGCTCCAAAAATAACAATAATTATACCTATATATTTTCATAATAAAATGATTGTCTATATAAGAAGTCTACAATATTTTTTTAATTTGTTTCTTTAAGTGGATGCAAGTAAATATTTGGTATTTGCGCTTGTTTGTCATAATGTATTCTGTTAGATGTGAAGTTAAGTATATGGCAGACGCATAGTTTTTAAGAATATGAGATTGAATATATTAACCTTTTCACCGCCCAACTATCCTAAACGCGATGTCCCGCTGTACGCCAACGTATAAATGTATAACAGATTCTATAGAACGAAAGCAAAGATGGCGGTAACGTCATATCGATAATAGAAAAATAGATATGTAAATTTAAGTTTGTATTTAAATTTACAAATATAAATAAACTCTGATAGATTATATTGGTAGTTTGTTTTATTTTATGAACATTTTTAGTAAGAAAAATGAGTATCCATTATCAGAGACAGACACGCGTGCATGAGACATGCATATACCTACTTGCTAGAGATAATTATAATAGGCATTTTGCTATTCATTTTACAACGTAGCCCGTTGACTTCATATCAAGTCTTTGGCGCTCGTAGCACGATAAATTTCTTAAGGAAAAGGGTTGTCTGTGGTTTTTTACATTACAGAGTTTTGTTGGTCTATACTTAAAAATATCGTGTTCACGTTCAGTTTTAACGTTGATAGGTATACAACGTATTTTGGTTAAGCTTTGTTTGGCTTATCTACAGACTTTTAACTACCGCTGAGTTACCAAGTGTACGTTCTCTGTGTACGTTTGAGTGCGTTTTGTTTTACAATAAACATTTGAATAGTGTTTTAGTAGCCGCTTTCTTGTTTATAAACGCACGATCGAGCATTCTCGAAGGTACTTACTGTCCATTGACAGTAAGTACCTTCCCTATGTAAGTCATAAATAAATATATTTACCTACTAAAATAATATAATAACGTAATCCAATTCTGAATCAGGTTCCACACCTTCTAAAATACGCAACAACTCATCAGAATAACATTCACTCATTTTGCACTGTTTAGGTACCCGAACCGGGAAAGAAACACACGTGCGCACGTTTGTTTCGTTTGTAACACCCGGCACTATGACACGATGACCTTGACACCTGTGCACTTATGACGTCACGGGTAAACTTGAAATGAAGTCGGTGGCGCTGGCACAGATTAGGTAATAGTTACTTCGTAACAGATAAATCACTCCCTACAAAAATTCGTATACCTACCGCGTTAATAGCCTACTTCATTTCGTCGCGACGCGTCGGCGACCGCTGCGTGCTAAATTATGCCTAATAGGCTCGACTATAGAGTTGTTATCGATTGGCAGCCGCGCGGCCTTGCTGCCATCGTAGTAATGATAGGGCTGTTGCTACGATAAAAATATTGTTCACACACAATAACTTGTACCTAAATTAACCTGTGTCAAAATGAAAATGAATGATAAATTGAAAAGCTCAATTGTTTATGATCAGTATGAATCCGAGTTCCATGAGAGAACATTATAATGTTACCTATGATATTAAATGAATTACCTACTTAGTTATAAATCTTCATCATCATCAGTCCATAATATCCCACTGCTGGAATATAGATTTTCCTTCGTATGAAAGTGTTATGATATGAAAGAGAACTGAGTAGGTATAGAGATGGATTATATTCCATAAAACTCGAGTATAAACACCCATAACTCGAGTATAAAATAGGTATCCACATTCATCATACAAACATTTGCCCCTAACGGGATTCGAACCCACGACCGCTGACGTGGCAGGCTGGGTTACTAACCACCACACCAAACGTGTTGTCACAACTTTAATGCAGACATAGTCACAGGTCATTTATATTTGTCTGACGTGTCGTGTCGCGACGCGAGTCGGAACGTAATCGATTTCATACATACATTGTTTCATACATTTTTAGATTTATATTTTTATGTTGTGACTCAAAATCCGCCTTTAATGTTGAAAGTAAGTAATTAAAACCAACCTATTTTATTCTATAAATTCATCCAAATAAGTAGGTATCTATAATGTATATACTTAAAAGAGTTTCATTAGGTAGGTACTTACCTTTCTTCATCAACAGGCAAACTAAATAATGACAGGTTTTAATTCCTTTTATTAGATTTACAACCATCAACTTCACAAAAATTTCCAGGCGCGGGCGGCATTGGTTTATATTATTGAAACGAGATTTTAAATCACCTAATTACTATTTACAATAATCTAAACCACACAAATGTCGATCAACATTTATATTAAACTTATTCACTATTTACAATACTTATTTAATAATAACTACAGAATACCTACAAATGATCGATGTTTTATGAATGACGCAACGTGCACAGCGAACGAGCGTACGATAACGAGCGCTTGCGACAGTCCACTGGCTTTTATATCGCCGGCGGTAAGCCGCTCGGTAGGTATCTAACGCGCGCAAGTACATGGAGTGACGTAGGCCTGGCGCTGGTAGCACTGACATCTTGCCATTACGTAGAGATGGGTGTGGCGATACAATTTTGTACTTCAATGAGCTGATTCCTAGCGCCTACATAATTGGTACCGCAGTCTGAGCGGATGAGAACCGGGGCACCACGGCATGCGATAAAACATTGCATCGCCGCAAGAAAGGCTTCCGTGGTAAGAGCAGAGACGGCCTCCAAATGAACGGCCTTCGTTGAGAGGCAAACGAATATACACAAGTAAGCTTTTAGAAGTTTAGGGCCAGCTAAGTCGGTTGAGACTTGATTAAATACGGGCTGAGGCGTGACTCTATCGGCTGGCAAGTTGGCCATGTGGGGAGCTTGCGGTTGAGCCCTGAAGGTACATGTCACCAGGTACATGTGGGTGAGCTTGAGCTGGTTGCGAGCTGACGACGTGAGCTGAGTTAGCCTGTTGTGCAGGCTGCGTGTAAGATCCTCAATGGGTCATATTAACCTTTTAGGGAGAACGGGCCATGAACCACCACGCGGGCACAGTGCGGACTGGTGGTTGTTAACGACTGCTAATGCAGCCGGGACCAACGGCTTAACGTGCCTTCCGAAGCACGGAGGAGCTAGAGATGATAAATTTTTGGTCACCCATCCGATGACCGGTCTTTGCGAAAGTTGCTTAACCTCAGCACTCGCAGACTGGAAGCGTTAACCACTGCGCCATCGAGCTCGAACGCCAGAGCACAAAATAAACAAAAATACCTACGAAAAATATAGTGCTGCCAAGAGTCGATATATTGGTAACACACGGCGACCTGTTTATGTTGTTTTTATATGCAATAAATTACTACTTATAATCTGGGATGTTGAATTTAATCTTGTGCCATCTTCCACTCTTTGTATATATGTTTTTTTTTTGTTTTCCCACACTCACACCAATTATCTAGCCCCAAGAAAAGCTTCGTTAAGAAACTCGTTATATGGTTAACTAGACAACGGATAAACATACTTAATATACTTAAATACATACTTATTATACATAGGAAACACCCAGACCCGAAACAATTTAGAAAAACAAGTATTTCTAAATTGATCCGACCGGGGATCGAACCCGGGACCTCAGAGATGGCGACACCATGAAAACCAGTGTGCAAGCCACTCGACCAAGGAGGTCGTACTTAGTACATAAATAAAAGCAAACATTGAAAATAAAATATTGGTAAACCACAGCACTATTCTCTATAGTGATGACGTCACTGTCACGACTGGACGACAACGGCGCAGCTGGCCATCCCTTATTGCCTCTTCCATAGAGATATGTACTCGAGTCGCACGTAATGTATCATCGATGCCTACGAAGATATCGATTAAAAACATTTTTGAAGTGAAAACTTCTTTAGCGGCGTTGTGCACTTTTTTGGAATGGGTAAAAAATGTTAAACTCGCGTCAGGACACGTGACCTGCCCCCCAACCGCCTAACACTCTCGCTTTCGATCGCTTTGAAGGCGAGGGCCTCGCCTCGTTTTCTAATATAATATCGAAATATAATACCGAATAATATCGAAAGCTATAGCCTATAGCTTTCGATATGGCTTTCATATTGCTTTCGAAATGACAAGATGACGCCTCCTCCTCGTCTCGCCTTCAAAGCGATCGAAAGCGAGAGAGTTAGGCGGTCGACCCCCTGATCGAAAATTCGTAAGACGGATGGAGAGTAGACAGCTGGCGCGGCGTAATATAAAATTTTAATATAACTTAATATAACTTTTTAATGTAATATAAATTGTCATGTTTGTGTACGATAGCCCAATAAATAAATATGGTATTCTACCACATAAATGAGAGTACTTTTATACTGATAATTAAAGCAATTCGTGCAAAATTATTCCCTAACCATTCCAAAATATCAAAAATGCATAACGTTAATATTCAAGTTTTCACTTCTGCCGGCACTCCCAGAGTGCAACCCGTCGTTTTTTATATCGGCGGAGGCGTAGGCCAAGTCAAGCTAAGGAAAAGTTACTCTCTTATGAAAATCATGCTGATGCTGCTAGATGATTTTAAGATTGAGAAAGAAAATGGCGCATTCTTTGCTCTTCATACCTTAAATTAAAATGAAACATTTTTATGTGTAGTTATGTTTTATTATAATTAACCTATTATAATTTGGTAAAATGTTTCATTTATTTATTTATTAAAATAGACTTTAATGACCGTATGACTTGTATAAATTGTTTGATTTGCAGCTGTTAGTTACATATTATTTTATTATATAAAATTTATTTATAAATAAATCTATAAATTATAGGTATACGTTAGTAACAATTGTACTTAATTCTACGTTAGTAATTGTTAGTTCAAAATTTAATTAACATACATACAAATAATTACAATAATTAAATATTTTACCTTAATCTAAAAGACCGCCACGGGCCGCCCCCGGCTCAAAGGTTCCCATGATACCGGCAGCGTTACCACGTTGTATTGCCAGGAAGAGTCTCTGAACCAGGTATGACCCGCAGCGGCGATCGTACCCACGATCCGCTAAGCGGTGCCCTATTTTAGAAATAAAAGATTTCGCTTCCGTGCCCCACACCCCAGAAGTCTCTACAGCGAAAGGGAGAAAGTGGTACTGTGACTTCAAAGCAGCATACTTTAAATGTTTCTGCCTCGCGGCACTCTCAGCAGCAGACCCAGCAGTCCGCATTGTGCCTTGAATGTGCGACGTCGCGAAGGTGCTAACGCACGTCGCATCCCACAACAAGCAACGACCCTTCTCCCACGGAACCAAGGTCAAACCATCCGGCCTCTTGCCGTCTGTTCGGCTCAAGCCTGGGGGCTCTAGAACGCACGGAATATTGGCGGTTATTAATGCCCGCCGGATGATGTCGTTCAGAGCGTGATGTCTCGGGAACCTGCCAGCGCATCTACAACAGCTCAACCCATGGTGCCCATTGGCCTCAACCCGAGCTCCGCATATACAACGATGTGGTTCACAAATGTTGCAACCAAGCCTCAGCGCTACCGCCACTCGCAAGGAATCATCGTCCATGAAAGTACCCAATTGTGGAGAAGGCAACGCATGCAGCCAGGCGCCCGCTTCTCGTTGCGATACCGCTCTGAGCCTTGCTAAATCCACTGCGCTGGCGCCGTCCTTAAGCTCAGCGAGGGTCAAATTGGATCGAACATCGTCCCAGTTTCGTTGAACTTCGGGGTGATCGGGGATAACATGATCGGGACAAAAGATCGACCAAGCAGCCAAAGCCTCTCTCGCAAAAGGCACTTGAAATCCGTTACCATTAACGTTGAGTATGTGAGTAACGAGAGTGAGTATGTTGTAGGTAACTATAAAAACTTAAAACCTAGAAAACAAATGCAACCGACAATGACGAAATTATGTCAAATACTTATCGTTTTAATGTAGGCGCAATTTTTAAACAGTAAAAACAAACAAAAGAACCAAAAGTTATTAGTTATTAGTTCTTATTAGTTGGTCAATCAAATTATTGTTCTCACTCATACGTGAACCGTTCGACGTCGCAATGACGGCATTCGAAACTACATATCAGACCCACGTGAACCTGAGTTACTGAGTTTTTCACACTAGGTACCTATATGTCAGTCAGCGAGGCAGATGTGATGTAGATTATGTAGGTACCTTAATTGTTACACGAATAATAATGTATGTTACATAAAATCAACAATTGGTAAGTTGTATCGATTGGTTGCGTAAATTAACTTCCAACTTCCAACTAACAGTAGCTTCCAACTCAAATCGAATCTGTGAATTTTGTAATTAAGTAGTTGTAGGTAGCGGAATAATAAATCTAGCTTGGGCGTCGTAAAATTCGGATTTAAAATAGGTAACCATAATATGTGGAATATAAATAAGTAATTACAAAAGTACATAGCGACATCTATTGAAAAAATAATGAACTAATTGTGAAGCATTAGTTAATCGTTTTTTTCATAGATGTCGCTACTCGCACTAAGCGTGCGTGCTTACCGGGTGTTGTAAATGTAGAGAGGTTGAACCGTAAATGTTCGTCGTCCAAACCTCCCGTACGCTATAGTAACCTTCTACAATCTCAAACGTGCACAGCAATGGAGAGCGATAACAACGATAGCTTTGCAATTGTTTATTTTACGAAATAAAAGCGAGACTTGTCATATTGGTGGCTGTCATACACAGCTGTTTATTTTTGTTTGTTTCCCTTCATTGGCGCTATAGCACTTGTGAAAGAAACACGCTAAGAAAGACACGTTTCGATGATTTTCCGCATACATCGTAATATGCATGTATACAATTAATGAGAGTTGAAAGTTAAGGAACAACTGTTTTTGTTTTATTCTTCCGTGTTCAAGTGCTCTTAATGGACTACTACGAGGTGACTATCCCACGCCCTACGTGTAGGATCAAGTGAAAATTGTATGTTTATAATATAAACATTGGATCGAGTTTAAGGCGGTCGAGCTTACTTAATTTGTAAGGTAAGAAGATATTATCATAATAAAATTTATAAATAATAATTATTGGCCCCGCAGACTTTCTTTTCTAACTACAGCTAGGGTTGGCTGGAAGAGATCTCTTTTAGAGATAAGCTCACCCTTGTATATGTTTTTTATAATGTAATTTAGACTGTAATTTTAATGTACAATAAAGGATATAATATAATTAGGTATTATGGCTACCTCCAACATCAGCTCGTGTTTTCGCACGCGTTTTTTAAACAACGTTTGCCTTCCAAATAAACAAATGATAAGGTCCGAATAGTTAGTTAAGGCGCTTTCAATTTAAAACTGTGGCCGCACGCTTGTTTTAATATGGAACTCGGAGCAAACGCACGACAGCGCGGTCCGACACAAAAACGAAACGCCTAATTTGAAAGCGCCCATCTTTTATTTATGGCACGTTTTGTATCTATAATTCCGTGTTTTGTTCCCGTCACGTAAACGTCATTTCAAATCATTTCAAAATAGAGTAAAAGAGACAAAACACGGGATAACTGATCGGACAGTTATTATTCTGAGGTTCGGACCTTACTATTTGTTTATTTGCAAGGCACCGTGAGGTTTAAGTGGTGGTTTTCCCACCAGGGTGCCAAGAGCGAGTTTCAATCGCCATTCGAAAACGTTAACGAAGACGAGAATTTGTATGGCAAAATTTTAACTCCTCTCTTATGTCGCCAGGAGGCGCTGCTTTGATGCCATACTAATTTTCGTTATCGTATACGTAATCGAATCTATTTTTTAATGATAACGGAGGAGGTCGATGGCGCAGTGGTTAACGCGCCCAGTCTGCGAGTGCCAAGGTTAAGCAAATTTCGCTAAGGCCGGTCATCGGATGGGTGACCAAAAATTTTTTATCTCGAGCTCGTGCTTCGGAAGGCACGTAAAGCCGTTAGGCCCGGCTGCATTAGTAGTCGTTAACAACCACCAATCCGCACTGGGCCCGCGTGGTGGTTTATGGCCCGTTCTCCCTATCCATCCAATAGGGAAGGCTCGTGCCCCAGCAGTGGGGACATAATAATGAGCTGATGATGATGATGATGATGATGATGATGATGATGATAAAGGAAAAGAAATGTGGATCTCTGGTTCCTGTCGAACACTGGCGGGCGCCACTACCCTAAGGTTTTATTGAAAAGGGTATGAATCATCAGAATTATTTTAAAGATATCAATGAGTTTGGTCTGTTCAAGAAATCGATGCTATTGTAATTTCTTCATATTTACGATGTACTTACTAAATTTAATTGAGGCGAAATTAGCCTTTGACCACCAGAGCCTGAAACTGCTACCTAATTTAAAATGTCCACATAGTTCAAATGTCACAATCAGGTGGGTTACCCTTGAAACACAATTGCAATAATCAATTTCCAATCCCAAATCTAAAAAATTCAAATGGCACTCTCAAAAGCGATAATAGCGCCACATTGGAATTAAAATGCGTGGAAATTGAGTGAACAAATTATTATCGAGATGGGGCGTTCCGAAATTGCGAAACTTATCCCAATATCGATACATTTAAATCGCATTGGAATTGTATTGAGATTGAGTTTGCGTTAAGAGTCAGGTCACCGAGATACGTTTTGAAATAGCAGAATCACGGCTCAAGTCTCCTGATTCAATAACATCTCAATAGTGTGTCGGTAACCTGATAATGACATTATAATAGGACTATCGGGATAAACAAAACCTTCGCAAAGGCCGGTCATCTGATGGGTGACTTTGGTTACCCATCAGATTTTATTAATACCCTTCATAATTTATCATCTCAACACACCCATGATAATTTATCATCTCGAGCTCCTCCGAGCTTCTGAAGGCACGTAAAGCCGTTGCTCTTGGCAGCATTAGCACTCGTTAACAGCCGCCAATCCGCACTGGTGGTGTGTCTACCCCTGTGTGGTGCCGGCAATAAAGAACTGCACCACCCCATATCTTCCCGTGGGTGTCGTAAAAGCCGACTAAGGGACCATTCCAGAGGCTGGGCCACAGCATCTCTCTGAGGTTACTCTTAACCAACTGCGATCGCCAACCCGCCTGCCAAGCGTGGCGATTACGGCAAATACCCCTCATGGAGATCCGTGGGGAGACCTTTGTCTAGCAGTGGACGTCTTTTGGCTGAGATGATGATGATGATGAATCCGCACTGGGCTTGCGTGTTCGGGCTTGGTTGCTTGAAGGTTCGTGCCCCAGCAGTGGGGACATAAAATGAGCTGGTGATGATGACACAACTGTGGAAATTTTATAATAGCAGAATCCTGGCGAAATGCGACGGTAAAGCCGAAAGTGGAATCGCGTTTGGCCCGGAATTCTCTTTGGTTATGCACTAAAGAGTTGTCTACTCCTACCGTTGGAATACAACTTAAACAACACAATAACTATAAACTAAACTGAACAAAAGAAACATAACCCAAAGCACTTTTGTGCATAACTCAATTTGTTTGGTTCGAATCGCCCAATTCAAAAATTCCCTTCAATAACCGTCCGTGGTCCGAACAGCTCGTAATATGAATCGCCTAACCACACAAAGAAAGAAAAAACTTAGTTATACTATAATAATTACTATAAATAAAAAATGTATTCCAACTGGGTTCATAGGAACGGTCCCAAGAATTACCTTAACATTACCTTTCTGGATTGCAACTAGGTATGCTAAACATACAGACATACAGACAGCAACTTTGATCTCCATATTGCGGCAACAGGCAACTCGCAACTGTTTCCATATAAACTAATCAGTTTTATTAGTCGCAGAGTCTTGCGAATTTCAATGATCGACAACAGAAGTTTTCAGGACTCTTAAATAATAGCTGGACTTTGTCTTAATCATTAGGTATCCGTTTTAGGAAAAGGACGTTAGTGTATGCATGTAGTTAATGTTGAGAGAGATTGTGATAATTGTCTCATACGGAATTTTCAGCGTCACCGGTTTATATTTGGGGGCAGCGAGAAACTTAAAGGGTTCCTCCTCAAACCGTGTGAAACGAAGCACCGTCAGAGGTTTTCTAGAGGAAATGGCATCACGCACTAGTACGAACCCCTTGGAGAATCTAGAAGGGATTCTAGATTCTCTGAGGGGATCAGGTCGGATCGGGAGCGATTCCAAATGAAAGAATGAAGCTTTCCTCATGGCGTGTTCGCGTGTCTTTTGTTCCTCGTCAACGGTAAACGGTCTTAAATTGGCTGTTTACGAACAATCGGTCAATTGCGACTCATCAGCCAATTCGATCACGGTGTAGCGTCACGTTTCAAAGATAATTTTTATGACAAAATTGCAACTCGCTTCGTTTGTCTCCAGAGGGTACTTCGAGACATACAAACTCTCGTTTTCGTTGATCAATGTAGGTAAATCATATCAACACTCAACTGAAAAAATGCACCAAATTTCGTCGTATAGTATAGTATAAAAATACTAACGAATCTGGAATTTTGATGTAGGTTTGGTAAGCCGTCGAGTTAAAAAGTTAAATATCTCTGCTATTTGATATTTCGCCTTTTTGGGAAACGCAAAAAATTGTGCATGTAGGACATAGTTCCGTTCCATTTCCGTGTTTATAACTTATCTCAATACGGCCGCATACGTAACCAACCGGAGTAAAAAATTGTCACAAAAAAAATCTTATTACTCAATACTGCGAATAGGACTGCCAATCAAGTCTTGAATCTAGGTATTTACTAGGCCTATAATATTATGCTATCAGGTTCCCAGTTAAAGTGATAAAGGTTTTTCCGAATGTTTAACTTGGAAATTCCCCCAAGAAAAAACTACACATATTTGGCACGTTCTCGTCGTGGGTTAGTGGACCCGGCGAACTTCGTACCGCTTTGACAGTTTCCAATCATTCCCGTAGAAATATCGGGATAAAAACTATCCTATATGTTAATCCAGGATATAAACTATCTGTTTGCCGAATTTCATCCAAATCCATTCAGTAGTTTTTACACGAAAGAGTAACAAACATCCACTTTGACAGTTTCTATTCATTCCCGTGAGAATATCGGGATAAAAACTATGCTATGTGTTAATCCAGGTTAAAAACTATTTGTATGCTGAATTTCATCCAAATCCATTCAGTAGTTTTTACGTGAAAGAGTAACAAACATCCACTTTGACAGTTTCCATTCATTCCCGTGGGAATATCGGGATAAAAACTATCCTATGTGTTAATCCAGGTAATAAACTATCTGTATGCTACCTACTATTTTAGGTGTCTAACTACTAAAAATAAAATAGAATACTATATTATACAGGGTGACTGGAAATTAGTGGCGGAGCCGCTAAGGGGAGGTAGTCTAGGGTTTTTCCGACAGATATCACTATGAGACCTACCGTCCTTACTTAACCCTTTCCAAGATATTCCTACTTAAAGAGTGTAACCCAAAAAATCGTACAAAAAATTTTCAAATAGTAATAAATCCTAAAAAAAAAGTGATTTTGGCCTACTTTTTTTTGTTTTACAACAAGAATATTCTAAATAAGTAATATTAATTGTTAAATCTCTGCAAGTGTCATTATTTTATGCAAAAACTGCTAAACAAAAACGGAAAATGTAAAAAAAATACTTTGATAGCTGATAAAACATAAATTTTCTTTAAAAAGTCAACCTTTATTATTACGTACAAAATAATTAAAAAACTTCTACGTTTCGTTCCCTTTCAAATGAGATATTAAAGTCCAAAATCGATTAAGGAACCATCAAGATAAGACTAATAATAAAAATGAAAGAAAAAACTAAACTACTGAAGAATAAAAATTTATTAAATAAAAAACTGTCTACAGTTCATTTTCGAAGTGCCCACCATTATTTCTAATACAAGCTCGTGCTCTTCTTACGACACCCATTTTTACAACCCTTGAGTATGTAGGCTCCCTTTGTATTTCCTGCGTTGCGTTGATTATTCTGTTGCGCAAGTCTTCAACGTTTGGTACAGGGACGTCAGTGGCATAAACCAATTCTTAAAGGGTCCCCTTCTTCTATGGCCTGAACAGGTGTGTAATGGTAAGGATAAAGGTAATTTTCGTGAAGAGTGTACCACACCTTTCATTGAGAGCGTCCCATACGGCGAGCTATCATTCGTGTAGACAGCGTAGGGTCTCTTTGGATATAATTTAAAATTTCCTCTTCGTCGTCCCCGACATCCAGTCGATTTCTACCTGCGTCACCTAAAAACAAAAAAGTTTTTTTAATTAAGTGTTACTACCATGGCTATTGTTTAAGTTGATGTGGCTCCGCGCAAAGACTCACGTCGGTTGGACCATAACATGAATCACTTCTCTAGTAGGAATGCGTCTGTCGACATAGTGCAATTTGCGTCAACAATGACCGTACAATACAAATTCTTACAAAAGCTCTACCAAAATCCATCAACTTCGACAAAAAATAGTAAACAATAATAGCGCGCTTCAGTGTGAAGTGATATCCGTTATCTTACTTGTATGATTTATGGCACCCATCTCTGCGAGTCTTTGCACTGACTAATTTGGACAGCGACATTTATTTTGCAATCTTACAATTTAAAGGGCACGTTAATAAGAGTGATAGGAAAGGTTTGTTTTTATAGCTGGACAATTATCGAAAGCGCTAAAACAAAACATTGTTTTAGCACATGTATGGAAACTAGCGGCGGCGCAATACATGCGCTTGTACAGGCCACTCTACATTACTATGTAGAGTGGCCTGTACAAGGAGGAACTACATTTTGTATGGAGAAATCTCTGGTTTGAACATGCTTTAATAATAATAACTTTCTCTTACCTTGGTATCTTACGACGGTTCCGCGCTCCCGCACCCGCTGGAAGGTTCGGGAGAATACGCGGGCATCAGGCAGTCGACGATTAGGGAATAGTTCGCCATATTCACGACAAGCTTGCTCAGCGTTTCCTCTGGCAGCTCCGTAATAAAAAAAGAATATCTGCGTATTCTTCGTTACTAAACGATGTTCTTTCTGCCATTATTGGTCCGATAAACCACACAGCCAAATCGTAAGGAGTCACAGAAAACAGGGAACAGTCCAAGTTGTCGGGAAGAGAATCAAATACAAATGTCCAGGAAAAAGCCAAGTCGTTAGAAAAATCAAAACTGAGAGAAAGTAAGCACATCCGAACACAGTAAACCGTAAGAGCGGACTGAGCAAGAGGGAGGGGCAATCTCGACTCGTGCGTGTCGACCGAGTCCTTTGTTTTCGGAACAAAGGGCTCTACACTTTTTTCCATTGACCATATCTTCATTGTTCCTTACCCGATTTTGAACTTTAATATCTCATTCGAAAGGGTACGAAACGTAGAAGTTTTTTAATTATTTTGTACGTAATAATAATGAGTGACTTTTTTTAATAAATTGAAGTTTTATCAGCCCTCAAAGTATTTTTTTTACATTTTCCGTTTTTGTTTAGCAGTTTTTGCATAAAATAATGACAGTTACGGAGATTTAACAATTAATATTACTTATTTAGAATATCTTTGTTTCAAAACAAAAAAAAGTAGGCCAAAATCACGTTTTTTTTTGGATTTATTACTATTTGAAAATTTTTTGTACGATTTTTTGGGTTACACTCTTTAAGTAGGAATATCTTGGAAAGGGTTAAGTAAGGACGGTAGGTCTCGTAGTGATATCTGTCGGAATAACCCTAGACTACCTCCCCTTAACGGCTCCGCCACTAATTTCCAGTCACCCTGTATAGTAAGGTTGGCAACCCTATCACAAGTCTAGTTCGATTATCTCCGTTCCTTTCTAAGCAATCCTTATGAAATTTTGCATAGCGTGGGCACTTATAAAGCACTAAATATGTGTGTAAATTTCGTTGCTATAAAATAAGTAGTTTTCGAGAACGGTCATGGGTACGCCAGCTTGATCGTGATGTCAGCGTACACACTAAAAAAGGTCTTTATTTCTTAAACTAAAGAGATACTAATTATTTTGTGTTTGCACTAATTACGCACTAATAGATGGCTTAGCAAGAAACGTGAAATCGACCATGTGTACGCTACCTTAAAGGACACTATAATAGTCTATTGTAAAAGTTTGACAGTCTGTGGTTTGTTAATATGCAGGGCGTGTGTACGCTTACAAAGAATATATTCAAAGTCAAATTGTGTCCTATTAGTCGAACTATTGAAACGCATCGGAACAGTAGCTACTGGTAGTTACCATACCTTCGAATTGACACAGTCGTTTGCACAAACACAAAGGAAGGTGCGTCATTTTTATGCCTCTGCAGATAAAAACAAATGCACGATAAAATACAATACAATATAAACCAGAAATAGTAATGGGAACCCTTTAAAATACCTCTGTATAAAATATGTTCAAATAATTTTTAACGCAAATTTTGTTGCGAACAAATTACAAAACACAAATGTTGAAAAAAATACCTCGAGCAGGATTTGAACCTGCAATCTTCTGACATTCCGGGTCAGGTGCTCTTCCAATTGAGCTATCGTGGTTCTAACCAGCCCGCCGAAATTATTCAACACTTTTTACTTTGAAAGCCAAAGGCGCCTATTCAATGTCAACAATTACCGTCACTAACATCCAATTATAATATTTTTACAAATATTAATCTGTATTCTAACGTTAACAACAAAGGAATTTTTAAACCAGTTATTACGAAGCGGTCATTAACAGAGTGCCCCCAGCTGACTTACAATGTGCTTACAAGGAGACTTAAAATTTAGTCGTACATAATTAAACATTTTGTTGTAGTACCTACTAAAGGTCCTTGTCCGAGTAGAGGTCCTAGTTCCCCACCCCTACGAACCGGTCTACCTAGTCTAGTCCTAGCCTTTAGAGGCGCCCTCGGCTTGTTCCACTCCCAATCCGATCCGAATCCCTCGGAGAATCTAGAATAGAATAGTATTTCGATTTGCCTAATACCGTGTACATAGATTGTGGATAATAAATCAATTAAATGGAATCAACAGTATTATACCTTATAAATGAAGGCATGCACATATTTTATAAAATTAGTATTAACAATAACAAATCATTAGCACAATAAATTAGGAACATTATTATGGTACAGTCAATATGTCAATCTGTCAATTTGGATTAATTAAGTATTTATGTCATTAAAAATGTAGTAGGTACTTAAATAACAATTCTTAATAAATGTTAAACATGGAGCTAATATATCAACATCATTCTATACAAATATTCAATTCTACAATGTCATGATTTCTTAAAGTCTAAGTAAGTATTCTTTAACTGATTAAAAATTTAAATTGTTTTTAAAATTATTTATTAGCTATTGGAAGATCTCTTAGCCCTGGTGGCAATTTATTAAATAGTGTGATTGCCATATAATATGCATTTTTCATAAAAAATGTCAGATTACATTTTGGTATTGTTAATTTGTTTTTCCTCGAATCTCGAACATTTGATTTTACCTGCTTGTTTTTATCGAAGTATTCAGGATTCTTTTTTACAAACAAGCACATTTCAGCTATGTACAAACAGGGTAGATTTAGTATCTTATGTTGCTGGAATAGTGGTTTACATGAATCTCTTCGATTAATATTACATAAATGCCCATAAGTAGAGTACGGGCTGCCATTCCCTCAGGAAACCTCTGACGGTGGTGCTTCGTTTCACACGGCTTGAGGAAACCCTTTAAAATTTTCGCCGCCCGGGGCTCATCATCATCATCATCATCAGCTCATTTATGTCCCCACTGCTGGGGCACGAGCCTTCCCTATGGATGGATAGGGAGAACGGGCCATGAACCACCACGCGGGCCCAGTGCGGATTGGTGGTTGTTAACGACTGCTAATGCAGCCGGGACCAACGGCTTAACGTGCCTTCCGAAGCACGGAGGAGCTCGAGATGATAAATTTTTGGTCACCCATCCGATGACCGGCCTTTGCGAAAGTTGCTTAACCTCAGCACTCGCAGACCGGGCGCGTTAACCACTGCGCCATCGAGCTCCTCATCGGGCTCGTTGAAGCTGAACTTAAACTTTCCTAATTGTGAATTTGGCTGAATGCATACCGATGCCTTTTAAAACACCTAGATTGTGATTGTCTCGTGGTTTTTCCTCATAAGATTGTCCTTTGATTAGGTATTTCCGTATACAACTTCTATTATCTCTATATTATAGTATTCTGGTTGGTTTGCAATAGTCATGATTGCACTTTATAAAGCCTAGGGCTGGCAATACAATTGTTCATCTAAGTTTATCGGTAAGTAGTGGATAAGTACATACATCGTAATAATATAATCGTATGATTATTACCTACTAGGAAAGAGTATAAACGTGTGCTGGTAAACTATTCCATTTTAGAAGTGCCGCAAAGAAACAATTCACCAAATTTCTTTGCGATCGCGAAGGAATGTTCGAGACAGTACGCGCACTCCTATGGAGGAAGAGAGAAGGTGGGATGAGGTGACAGTTCTTCAGAGCACTCCCGGTCCCGGACCGTGGTAAATTAAACGGTAGAAGAATCGCTGGGAATCGAACCCGGGACGTCAGGGTCTAAACCGGAAGTCTTAACCACTAGACCACAGCGGCTGTTAAGACCCGACCGCTTTGAGTTTTTCGCTGCCCTCCCCCCCCACACACACACAAAGTCTGGTGACGCTGCCGCTGTAAAGCCTATCTGAGGCTATTAGTAAAAATGACAACAAAATCCGCACACTGTCTCTACTAACTAGTAAGATGAAAGATCTTTTTTTTGTGGAACTTGCTCGCGAACTCGTGAGTTTTCTCAATGTAATTCTCGTTTTCGTTCGTCGTGATCGAATAGCAAATATTTTTGAGTTATTTATTACTCACACTAGATCACTCAGATCATTTAAGATCGGCGACCCTATGTTGTCTGAATGGTATAGGTAACGTCACTTCCTGATAATGGACTGAGGCGGAACTAATGCGTTGGATAATCATTATTACTTGTCACGCGATTACTTGAAGAATGAAATCCTACAAACACTTCTTAGGTATACTTCGCAACAACAACAATAGATATCATTAAAATATGTAGGAATGATATATTTTCAAGTGATATTTATAAGTTTCAATAATATGTTGCCATAACAATGTAAGCTGATATTGTATGAATACATGAAGCTGAATGAATCTTAGTAACTAACAGTAACTAACCAGTAACTAACCGCCTATGTTATTATTATTATTATTCACTCTTTATTTTATTTTTGACGTGACAACGTCTTATAATTCGATAGAGCCGGCTGCACGCACGAAAAAGTTCGGCGTTACCTCGCTCTGAGGCGTTCCATGTAAGGCTTGAAGTGCAAGCGAGAGCGCGGAACGAGCGACAAAGAAGCATAATCGGCTGAGTAGAAATTTAGCCGTGCTGCTGTGCCAGCCCGTGTCCGGCATCGCCACCGCGGAACTTACCCCCAACACCCCCCGACACCCCCAACACCTCCCGACACTACCAACTCCTCCCGCCTACCTGTTCGACGGGCTGCTGCTGCTGTGCAAGCCCGTGGCCGGCATCGCCACCGCGGTACGTACCCCAAACACCCCCCGACACCCCCAACACCTCCCGACACCCCCAACTCCTCCCGCCTACCTGTTCGACGGGCTGCTGCAGGCTGCTGTGCAAGCCCGTGGCCGGCATCGCCACCGCGGTACGTACCCCCAACACCCCCCGACACCCCCAACACCTCCCGACACCTTCTTAAGACGTTGTCACGTTCAACTATCGTCAGTAAACCGACTTTACAGACAACCAATTTTTTTCATATAAATTTACATTTTTAAATATTTTCTAAAAACAAAATAAGTAAAACATTTAAAAATATTAAAAAAATAGGGGTCCGCCGGCATCGGGACCAAGGTCCAAGCTACCGGTGGTTAGGGCTCCAGAGACAGGAACCTTTTCACAATGCGTGCCGTATCGAGGAGAACTGCCTTCTGAATCAGGCCCTTGATCCACCCGCCTAACGAGAGCCTCATTAGATGTTGATCGAGGCTCTTGGCCATCAGGCCGTTGGCCGTAACAACAATCGGTACGATGACCAGACCCAGAGGTCTCGGGTTCGATTACCAGCGAGAATATGTTTGAGTGCTCGGTTTGGTTGGTGGTAGGGCTTGTTAACCTGCCTGGCCATCTTATCTAAATATGTCGCCATAACATCAATATTTGTAGCAATTGTTGTGTTCCGGCAGCCAGATAAGATGTGTGACTCAGAGTGACTCAGTAATTACCGGGTCAAGTGGGCTTTCACCTTACCGTCATCTGCAGGTCAGGTAACATAAATTAACCCGATGTAAAATAAAAATTTAAAATATTTTTAAGTTATTTAAAATTGAGAATAATTTTGTTAGCTTTCCAATCAAAGTAAAATAGAATAAAATAAGTAATAAGTATAAATTATATATGTACATATGGCCCCGTTACACTTTAAATTATAATTATTCAAAAACCAATTAACACGCTTAGAATGTGAATCAATTTGAAATTCCTATTAAGTTCTAATTAGGGAGGTGGCATCATCATTTATTGTAATGATTTTTAAATGTTCCGATGATTAAGATAATCTGCGCGTACGTGACTTAGTGACACGCGTCGCTGATCTTCTATCGTTAATTACCAAATAATAAAATTCGTCTATCTACAGCCACAAAATAAGGAAAGGACGTAAATAATATAAATAAATAAATACATAAATAAATGTTTCCCACACTCACACCAATTATCTAGCCCCAAGAAAAGCTTCCTTAAGAAACTCGTTATATGGTTAACTAGACAACGGATAAACATACATAATATACTTAAATACATACTTATTATACATAGGAAACACCCAGACCCGAAACAATTTAGAAAAACAGGTATTTCTAAATTGATCCGACCGGGGATCGAACCCGGGACCTCAGAGATAGCGACACCATGAAAACCGGTGTCAGTCAGAAAAGTTTCATACATATTTTTTTGAGAGAGTTTTCGATTGCCCCCAAACGGCATTTTCAGTTCAGCTTCACCGGACGAGGGTTGAGGGTAGGGTTGGCGAGAAATTAAAAAGGTTCCTTAAGCCGTGTAAAACGAATCACCTTCAGAGGTTTTCTAGAGGGAACGGCATCACGCACTCTCCTCTATACCTAGGCCTCTTAAGGCTCGGCTCGGGTTGAGCAGGCCGTGGTGGTGGAGAGAAGCGTCCAGGTACATTTCTGTACCTGGTATAGAGCGCGTGTGAACCGGCTCCTCGTACACTTGTTCTACGAGTACGGGGTCTTGGGCCTAAAGTGTGCATGTTTAGTGTATTCCGTAATTGTGTAGTGGCATTTAGAGGATCGGGCGGGGTTCATACATGACGTGTTCGAGCAACATACATAGACAACTTATCACCAGTACGGACACGGAATCTCACAACAAATGCGCTCAGATTGTGTCAGTCATAAAAAGGGTTGCCAGCCGTAATCTACAATAGAGTATTGTCCTCTTTTTCATGTAGACGTACTTTGTAATCTACGACACCAATAAAGTACGCTAAAACTCTATTTACGTAAAACTGATTGTTATTGGCTCGTCGCTGGTTATGAGTACTTATGAGACTAAATAAGCTGGTATCCACAGCCACAAAATATTTGTTAAATGTCGCAAAGAGCAACAAAAATACGTTTTTAAGGACAAATAAATAAATACTCTTTTTTATGCTATGTGTACTTTATTTTTGTTCTAACAAAATGAAAAAATACTTTATTCGTCCTGAAAAAAGGTGGCAACCCTAGTCAACCAGTGGTACTACCAGTAGCACAGATTAGTTAATAGTTACTACCAGTAGTACCACTGGCAAAATTTTCTTCCTGTAGTACTACCAAGCAGCCTAGTAGTATAGGAAAAAAAAACAACCCGTGGGACTACTAACATTGTATTTTAGTTTTTTAGATTTATTGTTTTTTTTTTTTTTTTTTTCATTTTGTTGATGGCTTCGTGCGATTAGCACATTTAGCCAGTGTCAAAGTAATTTTTGTAACAAGTAATACATATATAAACAATATTTCTTTTCTGTATGATGATGATGAATGATAATAGAAATGAGAAATGATACACCACCCAACCCCTCGAGTATCTCAGTAAAGATGTGGGGCTTTACTAAGTCCTCGGGCGGACTTCTTGAGAGAATTTGAAAAGTGCCGTTGCACTGTTTTGTTTCATTTGCCAACACTCATGCACACTCACGAACACTTAACGGTTAATAATCCACCATTATTTCACATTAATATTCGACATAACACAAATTTTAGAATATAAAACAAAACAGCAGACATGACTCTTCACTTTCCCGCCAAGAAGTCCATTTATTTATTTTATTATTTTTATTTTATGTTTTTTATTTAATAAGGTAAGGTTATAACAATAAATAATTTATTTTTAAATTATCTTGTAGTAAGTAATAACTTTTTAATTTTTTCGATTTTTGACTGTTAGCAGCTAATGTCATGCATATTCAGTGTTGCCAAGGGAACTTTCAACATTCTACTATTAAACCACAAAAAATGGTAGTTTGTATTTTAAATTTAGAATTAGTATTGAGCGTCGAAATATTTTCCTGGTTTTATCCCTATTCACCTCTCAATCCCTTTTCACCCCGTTTTACGGTATTTCATTTAGTAGTAGGCTGCTTGGTAGTACTACGGGCTTAAAATTTTGTATCTTGTAAAAATGGTAGTACCACTGGTAGTACCATGGGCAACAAAGGTCATAAATAAAGCTTACCTTCTGCTTCTGCAGTCTCCTTATTTTGTGCTACTACAGCATACTCAAATCATACATTGTGGAGCTCAACCGCCCCCGATCTGTGATTGCAGAAGTTAAGCATCTATCTCAAAGGCCGGTCATCGGATGGGTGACCAAACATTTTACATTTCGAGCTCATCCGCGCTTCGAAAGGCACTTACGCTGTTTTGCCTTATCGATCTTTAAGAATGGTTGCGCCGGCCGTAATCACTAATGTTACTTACAAGGTTTTGAAGGGTTATTGTAAACTCGCCATAAGAGTTCATTTGTGGGTTTATCTCCGACGATAAACTGTTTATGAAGTTTACTTGTTTGCCTATAAGTACCTATGTAAAAAGTCATGACGTCACGAGACTGTAGACCTCGCAGCGACCAGTTTCTTAAACCAGTTGTCGTTTTTCCTTGACCTCTGTCAATAATGTTAATATTATTATTTTTCTTCCGATTTATTTTTATTGTAATTTAAAATTGTTGGTACAGCCATTATGAGTTTTTTTTTTACTTAACTCGTATAGGTACATACGCATGCATGCACCTACCACAAACTATCAAATTTCCCCAATAGACTTTGAATTTTAACCTTAATATTATGGTTGAAAATGTATTGAAGAAATTTGAGTTTTTTATTTCCGAAAAAAAATTAAAGGACCATTGCCGAGTCTGACCTTTTAGGGCACATTTTGTTTTACACTAGTAACTAAGTAAATACCCTATAACTGTCCCACTGCTGGGCAAAGGCCGCCAAAATTTAAATCAAGTCGCTACAATTGATGGGTATTGGTTTACTCACCACGCTTGCCTAATGCGGGTTGGTGACTGCCCGACCAATAGGGTTACTCTTGAAACACAATTGCAATAATCAATTTCCAATCCCAAATCTAAAAAATTCAAATGGCACTCTTAAAAGCGATAATAGCACCACATTGCAATTAAATTACGTGGAAATTGAGTGAACAAATTATTATCGAGGTGGGGCGTTCCGAAATTGCGAAACTTATCCCAATATCGATACATATTAATCGCATTGGAATTGTATTGAAATTGAGTTTGCGTCAAAAGTAGCCTACCAGGGAATTATAATAATAATAATAATAATAATAATAGTTGACTAACCCAGAATTTTTTCGGAAACTTACGGAGCGCATCGACGAGCTGAAACAGAAGATATCTGCGTGGGCGAAGCGCATCAGAAGGTACTCTGAAAGGGTTGAGAGATACGAACAAAATCGCCTCTTCGTAAGTGACCAGAGGAAGTTTTATAAGTCTCTGGAAAGCTCCGAGTCTCGCAATACTGGTAAAAGACCGAATAAGACCGACGTTATAGACTTCTGGCGCAGTATCTGGTCGTCGCCGGTGGAACACAACGAAGGACCTTGGATTGGGGCGATAGAGGAAGCGTGTGCATCGGTACCAGCAATGAACCCTATTATCATCACTGATGAGGACGTGACCGCTGCAGTGCGTAGAGCTCCGAACTGGAAATGTCCGGGGTTAGACGGGCTGCAAAATTACTGGTTGAAAGGGTTCTCGGCATGCCACGTTACCTTGGCCTGCCAATTCCAGGAAGCGCTAGAGACTGCTGCTCTTCCTAACTTCCTCACTACTGGAGTCACTTATCTAGCTCCAAAAGCACAGGATACTGCGGACCCAAGTAAATACCGTCCAATAACGTGTCTTCCTACCATCTATAAGACACTGACATCCACTCTGAGCACCAAAATTCGGAACCACTTAGACACGAACAGTCTGATGTCCGACGCTCAGAATGGATGTCGGGCTGGTAGCCGCGGATCAAAGGAGCTCCTCCTCATTGATGCTGTCGCTAGCCAACTGGTCAAACGCAACCGTCGGAACTTCTCTGCTGCCTGGATTGACTACAAAAAAGCATTTGATTCGATCCCTCATACGTGGCTTAAGAGGGTCCTCGAGCTGTATAAAATTGATTATACAGTTCGACACTTCCTCGGGCAGTGTATGGAGCAATGGAGTACAATTTTTAGTCTCGAAGGCGAGAGAATGACGGCTGTAGAAGACCGAATAAGTATCAGGAGGGGAATATACCAGGGTGATTGTCTAAGTCCGCTTTGGTTTTGCTTGGCCCTGAACCCTCTTAGCAGATTGCTGGAGAATTCAGGGACAGGATTTCAGTTTCGGAGAGGGAGTGGCCGGGTATCGCACCTTTTCTACATGGATGACCTAAAGCTGTTGGCCCCGACGGCTCATAAACTGAGGGAGCTACTAAATATCGTTGTCGATTTTAGTGGTTCCATCAGAATGGAATTGGGAGTTGATAAGTGTGCGGTTATCCATGTTACTAGGGGAAAAAGTATACGGTCACAGGAAGTCGACCCTGGGGCCGTCCAACTAAGATTATTCTCCGAAACTGATACATACCGGTATCTAGGTATGGCACAGAGTATAGGTGTGAAAGAACAGGACGTAAAACAGTCCGTCGGCAAAGCCTTTTTTGAACGCCTCACAAAGGTACTTAACAGTTCTTTGTCTGGCGTCAATAAGGTCAAAGCCTATAACGGCTGGGTTATGCCGATTCTTCTATACACCTTTGGCATACTTAGATGGACTGAGACCGAATTAAACGCCTTGGATCGAAAAGTCCGTACTACTATGACACTCCATAGAATTCATCACCCCAGGTCATCGGTTATGAGGATGTATATCTCGAGGAAACGTGGTGGTAGAGGCCTACTAAGCGCTAAAACCATGCACGACCGCGAGATATCCAGCCTTAGAGCCTATTTTATGACGAAGACTGATGTGAAGATGCACCGAGATGTCATAGCGTGTGATAAACGACTCACTCCACTTGATCTGGGCAACGAGTCATGCCAGTCACGAGCAGTATTGAGTGTATCCGATCGGGAGACCGTATGGAAGGGAAAAGAGCTGCACGGACGGTTTTTCAAGGCTTTACACGAGCCTTACGTAGACCGAAAAGCCTCTGTGTATTGGCTTCGCTTCGGTGACGTCTTTGGAGAAACTGAGGGATTTATCTGTGCGATACAAGACCAGGTTATCAGGACGAACAACTACCGAAAGTACATCATAAAGGACGGTACAGTGGACATTTGTCGGGCCTGTCGTCGTCCTGGAGAATCACTTCGCCATGTGGTTTCGGGTTGTTCGGCTCTTGCTAACACCGAGTATCTGCACAGGCATAATCAAGTAGCCAAAATCCTCCACCAAGAGCTTGCTCTGAAGTACAGTCTCATCGATCGTAGCCTTCCCTACTATAAATACACGTCGGAGCCAGTACTAGAGAATGACAGTATCCGGCTCTACTGGGACCGGCCCATCATAACTGACAGGACTGTTCTTGCCAATAAGCCCGATATAGTGCTGATGGACCGGGTGCAATCGAAGGTGTTTTTGGTGGACATCACTATCCCTCATGACGAGAACCTCGTGAAGGCCGAGACTGAGAAACAAAGGAAGTACTTGGACCTATTACACGAGGTGACCGAAATGTGGGAGGTGGCGTCCGCCGAAATCATCCCGATTGTCATATCAGCGAACGGGCTAATCCCAGCCACGTTGGGTAAACACCTGAAAAGGCTGGGATTTGACGGCGGTTCGCTTACAGCAAAAATGCAAAAAGCGGTGGTACTTGATACCGCACGCATTGTCCGCCGATTTCTCTCCCTCGTGCCCTGACGCCGGCTGACTGTGCTATTGCCGGACTTAACCGCCATAGGCGAGAGGTATTTTACCAATAATTAATAATAATAATAATAAAACATTTAATTCAGATTATAGAATCCATACAGATGTTAGTAGATTTCTTAATACTATGTTAATAAGGATACATATATATTTGACATAAATTAAAATTGAAACAAATTAATCATAATAAAATTGAACAAAAAATTTAAATTGATAACATTAATAAAATTGAATTGAAATTGAATTTAAATTAAATTGTATAACGAAAAATATAAAAATAAAATAAAAATACTCAATTTAGGAATTTGACTGTCCCGCCCATATGCATTCGAGTCCAATGCCGGCGAATGGGACAGTGTAGCCTATCATTAATCACCTTCAGGATGCCATTTGGGCTATCCCGTAATCTGCACACAATTGACGCAATTTGCTTCCTTATGATGCTGTGAAACCCATCAACATCTGCTTCAGCAAACATGCTTGAAGCGCTGCAGAATCTGGGAAGGCCCATCAGCATCCTGAAGGCGTTATTATACTGCACTCGAAGTGCATTGTAGGTCTTCTGCGTATAGTCGCACCACAAGCTGCAGGTGTAGAAGGTTTGACCGAAAGCCTTAAAAAGCGTAATTTTCACTTCTCTTGTACACCTAGCAAACCTGCGGGCAAGCATATTGCATCGAACCGACAATGCTCTCCGCTCTCTTTCGATATCACAGTTGTCTGTGAGATCTTCATTTACAATATGGACATATTTAAACTGGGACACTCTATTTAATGGCACACCAAGGAGTTCGACGGAGGGTACAACTAAGGGCTTTTTATTGTTTACACGAAAAACCACAAGCTCGCTCTTTTTAGTGTTATATACGAGTCCATGCGCAGTAGCATACGATTCACAAACAGCCACGAGTCTACGCAACGCACTCACTGATGGACTCAGCAACACCATATGGGACCGATTTACCGAATTGGACTCGGGATTTTCGTTTGCCACTCGGCCACCGAGGCGTTAATTCCTACTTTAATTATGTCGAAACTTGGAAGTTCTAAATAAAAAAAAATCATTCCTTAATACCTTTAAGTTGTACTAGTACCCTATTAGTGGGTGAAAACTGGAACTGTCACCTCAATAGACATTGAACTTTATATCTTAGAAATATAATTGAAAATGTATTGACAGATTCGGATAGGTTGAAGTGAAGGCGTCAGTACATTCTACGGTGACCGTGATAGATAAACGTCATCCCATTAGTTTACTTGTGTTACTGGTATATAAACAGTTCTTGATGTCACGACGAGAGCCTCGTAGCGACCTTGCACTTCGCAAGCAACAACAACGCTAGTGGGTGTTGGTACCTGCATCCGAACTACATCTAAACTAGTTAAGTCAAAGTCAAAACATTAATTCATTATATTAAGGCGAAGGGTAAGGCACACTAGCGCCGCTAATGGATTTAATTTGATAACTGCTAAACTGTTTTTTTTTTCAGACATTGCGGACCTTCCGACACTAGGCAAACATCTATTATTTAATAATTGTGCACTACTGTTAGGTTTGTTTTTGTATTCATTCGCTAACACCAACAGTGGCCATTGTTTGTGAATAAATGCGATAGCCCGTTTTGTAAATAAACCACGCAACAAAAAGTAATGCACAATTATTAAATAAATATTATGGATGCTTTCCTGTTGTCGGACGGTACGCAATGTTTAAAAAAAGATCCCCGCAGGCTTATTACCGTTCTATAGCAACTGGTTGCTAATTGTACAATAGCAACGCGATTACTACCAGTTGCGATTGTTAAACTGGTATTATGGATGTGAATCGCAAACTGATTGCTCGCTTGGTGCATTCGCGACTAAAATGTATGGCAACTAGCGCCACTCGCGATAGAACAGCTACCAATCGTAAACGCAAACGTCAAAAATTTATCCAACAAGATTTTAATTCTAATGTAGAAGGATTTTGTTTGCTCGTCGCATGTCACACGCAGCACAACAAAAAATGTATTTCACGTGTGTCTAAGTGGTCTCAAATAAGAAACTTAAGTGTTTCGCGTTTTTTGTTTACTCAAAAGTTCACGACATAAACTTTGGAATTGCCTAGATAACCTATAGTGCGATCTGAATTCAAAGTCAGAAATCTCAAATGCGCTGCTGATAGCATTATTTCTGATTCTCCTCCGAATACTAGTAGTGCTCCTCCTTCTACGACTTGCTTCTTCATTGAAATAATCTAACAACATGAGAGCTCGCGCCATCGCAGTTAAGAACACACTACTACAAGTAAGTAAAACATGACTGAATATCAATAACGAATCACTGAACAATAAGCTAATAACAGTTTTTAAAGTAATATCAATAGTCACTTACAATTAATGAGACGAAATAACAGTTTAATTTAACAAAGCAACTAATAAGAAACACCAAACAATCACTATAGCACTAGTTGTTAAATCCAAGTCGCTATCGCTCTCACGTCGCTGTCAAATTTCGTTCCGTAATAAGAATAAACAATCGGTCACTTTGTTTCAAAGTGTTTGACATGCAGTTTCAGTTAATTGATTGTTCGCTAGAGGCGCTGTTGGCGATTTCGCGATAACGACTGATCGCAAAAGATCGGTAATAATAAGCCTGCCGGTCCGTTAGTAATTGTCAAATTTGTAATTGGTGGCGCTAGTGTGCCTTACCCTTCGCCTTAAGCTTTCGCAGGCACTTGACGTCAAAACTATAAAAAATCCAAATAACAGATAATTAAAAAAATTAAGTAAATTAGCAACATCTGGTCAAAGGCCTCCATCATTGAAATCAAGTCATCACTACAATTGATGGGTATTGGCTCCATCACCACACCACGCTTGCCAAATGAGGGTTGGTGAACACCAACTCGGGCTGTGCATCGAAAAATCCGAAACACACTGCCCGACCTGGGAATTGAACCAGGGATCTTCGGGTATCGGGCCGAGCGCTTTGCTACTAGGCCACCGAGACGTTTCAAAAAATAATAGTAAAATAAATTTTTATCATAAAGTAAGTATCACTTTCCTGCTACTTCTGCCCCAAGCATTTTCCTGCCACTTCCCGCCCAAAGCGTTCATGTGAAACTAGAACCCTCATCATCATCATCAGCTCATTTTATGTCCCCACTGCTGGGACACGAGCCTTCCCTATGGATGGATAGGGAGAACGGGCCTTAAACCACCACGCGGGCCCATTGCGGATTGGTGGTTGTTAACGACTTTTCACAACTGCAATAATACTGCTATAAGAGCTCGTGTTTACCCCCCAGGGCTATGCATCGGATAATCAGAAACACGCTTAGCTTGACCCAAGCATTGATGCCAGGGCTTCCATAGCGGGCCGAACGCTTACCCGCTCGGTCACTAGATCTTATTTATTACTAACTGACCCGGCAAACGTTGTTTTTCCATATAAATTATTGCTGCTCCACTCTTATTAGTCATAGCGTGATGTCATATAGCCTATAGCCTTCCTCAATAAATGGATTATTCAACACAAAAATATTTTTTCAATTCGTAACAGTAGTTCCTGAGATTAGCGCGTTCAACCAAACAAACAAACACAAACTCTTCAGCTTTATAATATTATTCCACCCGCGTTAATTAGCGATTGCTACTCCACTCCTATTAGTCATAGCGTGATGTAATATAGCCTATAGCCTTCCTCATTAAATGGACTATTCAACACAAAAATATTTTTTCAATTCGAACTAGTAGTTCCTGAGATTAGCGCGTTCAACCAAACAAACAAACTCTTCAGCTTTATAATATTAGTATGATAAGTATAGATTACTAAACTATGACACTATGTCATGAAACTATGACAGTTTGTGTTACTACAGCATCAAGAGGTAGACAATCATTTCATTCTTAGACTAAATTGAATAGTGTGGCCTTGGCTTATTGTACCGAATTCATTTCGTATCATTTCCGAGGTCAGCGTGACAAACCCGTTTAGTGTATCTCGTGGGTATTCAAGGGATCTTGTATCGCCTATCAACTGAAATAAAGACAATTAATGGAATCCGATCCGATCCAAACCCCACGGAGAATCTTGCAGGAAACGGGGACATGCACTAGAGCGTGAGCGTCAAGTTTGTTAAAGAGATTTCATCCTTATAATTGACCCTAACGATCGATGCAATAAAAGTACAGGGTGTAATTTTTGCACAGATTTTAGTCGGTTCGATTCCCGGGTGTGGCAAGCAAATTTTCGAAAATCTTTGAATGCAGTTTTCTTTCTTTTTAAAAATAAAGGAATGTTTTCTTTGAGTAAAATTTTCTATCTACAATATTAAGAGAGTATTCCCTTCAGGTGGCATTACAAAATTCCACCCTGTATATTCGTAAAACCTGCATGTATTTTTATATTGTTTTTTCCAAATAAACTTAAATAAAATAAGAAAGCGGCGAGAAGTAAACTTATGCGAAATGAGAACCGTGTGGTGTTGTGGCGATCTGGTGGAGGCTAAGGATAATGATTATGATGATTCCTAATTAACGATACGATACAAATACGATAATCGATTTCTAATAGGCTCACAGAGATCATCCGACATTGCATTGAAGATATAAAAAAAATAATCAACAAAAACTTTAATTAAAAAAAACAATAAACAAAAAACTATTAATCGCTCAATTTCTCCGCTCTTCATGCAAACTTAACGAACGCTTTATCAGCGACGCAGTGGTCGATCGCATGTATCAGATCAACCGTTTCCTGGTGACAGTTCTCAGCAGTGTACGGTTTCGCCTGGATGCGGCCCTGGCACTTCTTCAGCTCGAGAAAACACTTTCGGACGCTGCAGTTTTCTGCACATACAACAATTAGGGTCTTACAAATAAACAAAGAATAAGGTCGGAATAGTTATTCTGTGTTTTGTCTCTTTTACTCCAATTTGAAATGACGTTTACATGACAGGAACAAAACACGGAATAACTACCTATTCGGACCTTATTCTTTGTTTATTTGTAAAGGGCTTAGAGTAGTATCACCAGTGGTCGTAAGGGACCAGACGTCGACATCTTTTTCCTTTCATCTTTAGTACAGTATTATTTTACAATATATTGGTCCCGCAGACTTGCTTCCTTTACCACAGTTGCTGGAAGAGATCTCTTCTAGAGATAAGCTCAAGGTCACCTTTGTATAAGTCCTGTGTAACGTGAGTTTAATGTAATTTATATTTATTTATTGAGTTTAATGTAGTTTTACTGCCTCTGTGGCTAAGACCCAGAGGTCCCGACTTCGATTCCCAGCGGGGGGTACTTGTTTGTGTACTCGGTTTGGTTGGTGGTAGGGCTTGTTTGTCCACCTGGCTAGCTACCACCATCTTATCTAAATATGTCGCCATAACATCAATATAATACAATAGCATTGTTGTTGTGTTCCGGCAGCTAGAGATAAGACAGGTACCTCACTAGTTGAGGTTTCCGGGTAAAGTGCGCTTCCATCATTGGCCTTATCATCACTTAACACCAGATGAGATCAAGGCACTGTGCCTACCCGTTAAATATTTAAAAAAAAAATTGTCCAATATACATTTCCTAAAGTTGGAATGAAATCTCCTAGAAGAATAAAAAATATACCTACCTACTTACTTTACTTTTTATTTTTTAAGGCGAAGGGTAAGGCACACTAGCGCCGCTAATGGATTTAATTTGATAACTGGATTGACCTTCCGACACTAGGCAAACATCTATTATTTAATAATTGTGCTATACTTTTTGGTTTGTTGTTGTATTCATTCGCTAACACCAAAAGTAGCCATTGTTTGTGAATAAATGCGATAGCCCGTTTTGTGAATAAACCACGCAACAAAAAGTAGTGCACAATTATTAAATAAATACTATGGATGCTTTCCTGTTATCGGACGGTACGCAATGTTTAAAAAAAGATCCGGTCCGTTAGTAGGTAATTGGTGGCGCTAGTGTGCCTTGCCCTTCGCCTTAAGTGCTAATTGCTGCACTGAAGCTGAATTTATTATTATAAATATATACTTACTTTCCATGCATATCCCGCGTTGTCTGGTTAACTGGTCATTCGCGTGCTGAAATATAAAACGCCGCTATTATTATACTACGATCTGTTATATTATTTTCTTGTAATAATTTTTTCCTTGTAGCAAATTACCGTGCCTAGTACGAATTCTATTTGCTATTGGATTACATTTAACAAAAACGAGAATTTGTATAAAGCATGTTTGGTAATAGGTGTATATTCCCGAAACATAGCCATGCAACCAAGTGTAAAGGGCTTATGCCCAACTCGGCACGTTCCCAACTCGACAAGTAAAGGTAAAAAGTACTGTCAGAAAGAAAAACAAGAACATACTGTTTATAACTATTATTTATTTTTCTCTACATGTGAAAACTATAATCATTATTATGTTTTTATAACAATAAAATTCTTATATGAGTAACTAAATATACTTATTAAATTTGATAATCAACAATTTACAACATAAAAAAGTTGTTGTTTTATAAACTAATAAATAAAATATGAAGGTACAAAACAAAATATTTTTTATAATTATTTGTAAAATAAAAATGTTGATAATTGTTTTTTTTTAGTTTTAATAGCATAAAAATCACAGTTTTGAGCACGTTGATCAGAACACAGTGGTAACATGCAAAATCATATAAGTAATTACGTAAATTTACTTTCCATAAAAAAAACTCAAATTTATTTTATTACTTACATTTTTTTTGGTTCATTTCTGCAATGTGTCGACTTCTGCTTATGTTTGACCATGAGGTTGATGACCAAGAACAATGTATCAGCATGTCTTGGGGTCACTATACAATTTTACTAAGTAACAAAGAACCTCTATATCTCGGCCATGTGTTGCCTTTCAGTTACGTTCATAATTTTTCAGGGTTCTATAAATGGTACCCTATCTGCTATATTCGGGATATTGTTTACATGTTAATATTCCTGACTGTACCGGGCGGCACAACACTGTGATCAGTTTGAAATAGCAGAAAAACATAAGCAAGGTGCAGGTCCAATCAAATTTGGCGTTTATTACTAAAGTCGTATATACTAAAGTCGTGTGTCCGAATAAACACAACGTGACTTCCAATAAAGCACGTCATTGAAAACCACGTGTGTGTCATTGAAGACCAATTTATTGAAGATCATAGCCTGAGACAGTAACCCCAGTAATTACCGATGGCCGTACAAGATAATTGATTGTCGTCAACAATACCTACGTACTGCCAAGTGTGATTTTCATTCGCCATTCGAAGAATTTGTATTGCAAAATTTTAACCCTTCTCGTATGTCGCCAGCCCCCCAATTCTGCTATTTATTTCGATCTGAAACGAATCTGGAACGCTATAGTTTCAACGTTTATTATTCTGCTAGCTACGAAACTAAAGAGTTAATTTCGTAGTTAGCAGAATACGAACGAGTACGCTATAGTTTCAACATTTTCGTGTTCTGTTAACTACTAAACTATAGAGTTGATTTCGTAGTTAGCAGAATAGTGGTAACGTTAAAACTATAGCGTGATCCGTACAGATCCGTTTAAATAAATAGCAGAATTGGGGGGCTGGAGGCGCTGCTTCAATGCCATACTAATTTTCGTTTTCGTAAACCTAATCGAATGAATACGGATAAGTAGTAAACATAACTCACATTAGGCACTCAGGGTGCCTTTAGCACTAGCATTGTGAAAGCTGCGTAACTTGCAAGATCACACAACCCCTACTGCTGCGTCATCGAGCTCCTAAAGTAGAGAATCCGTACGTTAAATTTTTAAATGACTGCGACCGTTTGCTTCTATTAAGTAGATTACCTGCTACTAGCGTATGCAAATGCATTGTCTATTTTTAGTTGGATCGAACTATTGATTTAAACGAAAGATCGGCATTTGAAGGTTTATTGATGAGTGTTCATTTTTCTTTTAACTTTTGTTTTCGTAATACACTGTCGAAGTGCGAAATGCGATTTTTTTTCATTATTCGATTATGTAAATGAGAAACGAGAATTTGTATGGCATTGAAACAGCGCCGACAGCGCCTCGCTCGACAGACGAGGTGAACTAAAATGTTGACATACAAAAATTCGTTTTCGTTCACGTGATCGAATCATCGTCATCATCATCATCGTCATCAGCTCATTTATGTCCCCACTGCTGGGGCACGAGCCTTCCCTATGGATGGATAGGGAGAACGGGCCATGAACCACTACGCGGATCCAGTGCGGATTCGTGGTTGTTAACGACTGCTAATGCAGCCGGGACCAACGGCTTAACGTGTCTTCCGAAGCACGGAGGAGCTCGAGATGATAAATTTTTGGTCACCCATCCGATGACCGGCCTTTGCGAAAGTTGCTTAACCTCAGCACTCGCAGACCGGGCGCGTTAACCACTGCGCCATCGAGCTTCTGATCGTCGTGATCGAATGGTATAGGTAAATCTCACACTATGGGCTTTGTATGTAGACTATTGTTATCCCTAATAAATAAAATAAAATAAAATAAATAAAACTAGAAAAAGGGTTTGTTCTAAGAATCGACTTGTTACCACTTACATAGACGTCAACAATACTCACCCATTTGGAATATACTTAGACTGCGTTTCCACCAGAGATGTGCGAGGTAGCTAAGCGGTGTGCGAGGTAAAAATCCACCAATAGGATTCCTTCATTGACCTTGCAGAATAAAATGGAATTCTCCTATTGGTGGATATTTACCTCGCACAACTCTGGTGGAAACGCAGCCTTACCAGCGGCAGCGTACAGACGCATGCACAATAGATCAACCTATCGAAACTGTCTAATTTCTTCAATCAATATTCAACCGTATGCCATATGAATAAAATTCAAAGTCTACTGAGGAAAATTGACAGTTTGTGGTAGTCTAATGTGCAGGCGTGTGTGTGTACCATTAAACGTCATTCGTGTTCCAATGGAGACCTGGTGGGTTACTCTTGAAACACAATTTAAAAAAAAAATCATAATCAATTTCCAATCCCAAATCTAAAAAAATCAAATGGCACTCTTAAAAGCGATAATAGCGCTACATTGGAATTAAATTGCGTGGAAATTGAATGAACAAATCATTATCGAGATGGGGCGTTCCGAAATTGCGAAACTTATCCCAATATCGATACATATTAATCGCATTGGAATTGTATTGAGATTGAGTTTGCGTCACGAGTAGCCTACCTGATCTCAAAATCTGGCTACAGACACACTATTGAGATTGAGACGTTATTGAATTACCATACTTGAATGCGCCTATACGGCCTTTAATTTTTTACAAAAATCTAGGATATATTTTGTAGATCCAATACCTTTACTAAAGAACTTACTAAAACAATTCAACTAACTTTAACTCTTCTCGTTTTCCACTAGGAGGCGCTGCTTCAATGCCATACAAATTATCGTCAACGTGATAAAATGGGAATAAAACTCGCACTTGGCACTTATTTATCTTAGAGACACACTAGACATAATATGTATATAAGTACTTGTGATTTCGTCGGTGCGCGTGCGAGACCGCGTAAGAGCAGTTTGTAAAAACCGCGTAGGTATCTGCTTTTGCAAAGTTATGCAAAAACACGAAAAAAGTGAACATCGGCTTAGATGTTTCAAGCATATTATTCCGACTGGAATTGACAGCTATTTCTTTGAGGCAAACAACAACAACAAAATAATATATTTAAATGACCAAGATGTTCACGTTTTTCGTCTTTTTGCAAATATTTGCAAAAACAGATACGCGGTTTTTACACACTGCTCTTACTCGGTATCGCACGCGCAACTACGATTTGTCATTTTAGTCTTTAGTGTCTTTTAAACAAATATTTTTATTTAATATCTAGCGCATAAGTCGTGTGTTGACTGTAAGATTGTATTGTCATTTTCAATAAAGAAATAAATAAATAGCATCGAGTGTTGGTTGTCTGATTGAGGCCGTCCGTTTTAATACGGATCAGATTAAAGAAGATTACAACACGAAACAAATTACTTACCTGCTTTCAAATAAGGTTTCCCCAACTTTCGTGCCTACTAAATCTTATACAGGTCGACTTTTTTATCACCATCCAAACCTTCTGAGATGACTCCCGTGATACAAACGAACAACTCTTTCTATTGTACCAAATCCCTAACTCGAAAAAAAATTTGCTGTTCCATACATTTTGGTCGAATGAATATTGATGTTTTGTATGGAACAGCTGATATTTTTTTTCGAGTTAGGAAGTTGGTCCAATAGTAAGAGTTGTTCGTTTGTATCACGGGAGTCATCTCAGAAGGTTTGGATAAAAAGTTGACCTGTATATATAAATCTTCTGTGCGTGTGTATGAAATTGAAGGAGTTCAATAGAAGGAGTAGTAGGATAGAAGGAGTTCTAAACGACTGGACCGATTTGGATGATTTTTTTTGTGTGTGTTCAAGTGTATTCGAGAATGGTTTAGATTTACAATTGGACCCGGTAAGTGGCGCTGCTATAGGGGTCCGGGATACGGGTGTTATTGAGCGGACGAATTGATTTGTTTGTTTTGTTGTCATGGAAATTGTCAAAGCGGTACGAAGTCGGCCGGTCAGCTAGTATTTATTAAAAACCTTAATTGTGCATAATTAAATGTTTTTTTTAGGTTAACTTGTTACACTGTTTCCATCAAATTCATCATCAGCTTATACTAGTCCAATGCTGGACATAAGCCTCTCCAAGTGCACGCCATTGAGCACGATCCTCTCTACTCTCATCCAGGGTGCTGGGTGCGAGATTTTTTCGCCATTCGATTACGAAAACGAGAATTTGTATGGCAAAATTTTAACTCTTCTCGTATGTCGCCAGGAGGCGCTGCTTCAATGCCATACTAATTTTCGTTTTCGTAAGCGTAATCGAATCAATACGGATAGTAAACAAAACTTATAGGCACCCTACTCTTGCTGCTGCCTTGCAAAGATCGTCTCTCCACCTCTGAGAGCGTCCTACACTATGTTTACCGATGCAGGGTCTCATCTAGGTACAGACACCTGCAGTTCAACTTATCCACAACTGTTTTTGTTATGTTTATATAATTTTAACGCAAATTTTGTTGCGAAACAAATTACAAAAACACAAATGTTAAAAAATTTCCACGAGCAGGATTTGAACCTGCACCCTTCTGACATACCGGTAAGGTGCTCTCCTGGTTCTAACCAGCCCACCGAAATTATTCAACACTATTTACTTTTTTACTTTGAAAGCCAAAGGCGCCCATTAAATAAAATAAATAAAAATAAAATAAACTTTCCTACACTCACACCAATTATCTAGCCCAAGAGAAGCTTCGTTATGAAACTCGGTAATGGTTACTAGACAACGGATAAACATACTTAAAACGCTTAAATACATACTTATTATACATAGAAAACACCCAGACCCGAGACAATTTAGAAAAACAATAATTTCTAAATTGACCCGACCGGGGATCGAACCCGGGACCTCAGAGATGGCGACACCATGAAAACCGGTGTACAAACCACTCGACCAAGGATGTCAATAACTACCGTCGTTAACATCCTCATCATAATACTTTTACAAATACTAAAGATCAGTTAAGAAGTAGGCAAGCTAGGTGAATAATTTCGGCGGGCTGGTTAGAACCACGATAGCAACTATTAACTAATCTGTGACATCCAAAACTGTCAAATTTCTTCAAAACATTTTCAACCATATGACAAAGGAATAAAGTCTATTGAGAAAATTTTACAGTTTGTGGTAAGTTGATCTGCAGGCGTGTGTACTTACATTGCAGTAGGATAACTTAATGTATTTTTTCTTTATATCTCATCATCATCATCATCATCATCATCAGCTCATTTTATGTCCCCACTGCTGGGGCACGAGAATTCCCTTATGGATGGATAGGGAGAACGGGCCATAAACCACCACGCGGGCCCAGTGCGAATTGGTGGTTGTTAACGACTGCTAATGCAGCCGGGACCAACGGCTTTACGTGACTTCCGAAGCACGGAGGAGCTCGAGATGATATATTTTTTGGTCACCCATCCGATGACCGGCCTTTGCGAAAGTTGCTTAACCTCAGCACTCGCAGACCGGGCACGTTAACCACTGCGCCATCGAGCTCCTCCTCTGAGATCTTTATATCTGCCTACACCAAAACATTGAAGACAACTCTGACGCGTTTTGTTAAAAAAATTGGACAAAAACCGGTTGAACAATTAATTAATAAAATATATTTTGTTATTCATCATTACGTACGTACGATGAATGACGTCGGCGTTGGCTTTCAAAATATAACTACAAAAAATAAATGCGTTTGAAAAATTTCTGTCATCGCTATTCATTAGTGTACAGTCAGCTTCAAAATGATCTGAGCGTTCAAACCTACCAAAAATATCTGAACGTTTGACAAAAATCACTCTTAGCCCAATATGTGAAAGATGTACTTTCATTCAATGTCATTTGTTCTCAAACAACAAATAAAAATGAATTTCTAGTCTACGTCTTGAGATAAGGTTGATTTTTGTTAAATGTTCAGATATTTTTGGTGTGTTTGAACGCTCAGATAATATTGAAGCTGACTGTACCATCTGAAAAATGTGATGACCATCAGCCTCTATGAACATCATCATCATTATCATCATCAGCTCATTTTATGTCCCACTGCTGGGGCACGAGCCTTCCTTATGGATGGATAGAGAGAACGAGCCATAAACCACCACGCGGTGGTCCTGATTGGTGGTTGTTAAGACGACACCTCGATTTGTGAACATTCAAACAGGCTGATCCTTACTGACGTTATCATAAAGTTGAAAATACGTAGCGCCTGCGACAAATAAGACCGCAATTTAACAGAATGTAAAAAATATTTTTAAAAAGGTTATTGGTTTTAGTTATCAAAATATGCAGCTACTAAATTACGAAATTGTTTCAACAATTGTGAGTTTTTAATGGTGTTTTCGAACATAATTATGATCGAGTCAAAATTATTCAATCGTGTATTTGAGCTAGCAAATTCAAGATAAAGACATGAATTTACCTGTATCAATATTTCAGATTCGTTACTCATATTATAGTCTTAAACTATTCGACAAAAGTTGGTGCATTTTTTCAGTGTGTCGCCTTGACGACTTCTAATGCAGCCGGGACCAACGGCTTTACGTGCCTTCCGAAGCACGGAGGAGTTCGAGATGATAAATTTTTGGTCACCCATCCGATAACCGGCCTTTGCTAAAGTTGCTTAACCTCAGCACTCGCAGACCGGGCGCGTTAACCACTGCGCCATCGAGCTCCTCCTAACTATAAACATCAACATAGACTATACATAACATCAGTGTCAATAGTTCTGTGTGCATATGTGTTCCGACAGTTAAAGATCTTCTTGGCCAATTCAGCACCGTCCGAGGATATCTAGAGGGAACGGCATCACGCTAGCATGTGTCCCCGTTCCCTCCTAGATTCTCCGATGATAGAATCGCGAAAACTGACTGATATACATAGATAGGTATAGATAGGTATTATACAGAGAATACTTTGTTTAGGTACAAACATTCCACATCTAATTTAACCTGAGAAAAGAATGGTTTCTGTTAAAAAACGGCACTCAAAAAAACGATTATACCTAATTAAAATGTTTTTATAAAGTTATTTATTTTTTCAACAATTAACTAATCAAATAAAGGCGTTATAAAGGGTTCAGAGGTCCTAAGTCAAATAAATGGAGAACGACATTATTTAATTGAACAATTGTGTTGCAGTTTTTTTGTTCAAACGTAACGACGTACAGTCACTAACAGAAAATTAAATACTGACTCCTCAAGTCATAGTGCCTAGCAAACCGACACTATGCTTGCGTGTAAGCGTATCATATTAATATTATTTATTAGCTGTCCCGGCAGACATTGCTCTGCCTTATTTCTCTAAAATAAAGTTACATTAATTTTTTTTAAGTTAATAGCTGCCCCGACAGATTCGTTCTGTCAAAAGTTATTGACCTGTCGCAGTCTAATAGAAATATTACGCGCCAAATGTTTGACAGCTGGGGACAGAGTGGTTTGTATGGGAAAAGAAAATTGTTGTTTTTACTATTTTCCTCGTATTTTTTACGTTTTTCCTCTCCATAAGAACCTTCCTCAGACTTCATTAAACAACAAAAAAGAAATCAGCCAAATCGGTTCAGCCGTTCTCGAGTTTTGCAATTAGCAACACATATAGCGATTCATTTTTATTTATATAGATTATTATACCTACCTAGTAAAACAAATACATAATATTATTTACTTACTATACTTATAACCACATTATCATGCTAATGCCCATTGTAAATTTCAAAATCACGTTTCGAATCATTTATTACAACGAAAACATTTGCTTAACAACTTTGTAACGTACAGACAGACGACGCGCCTGCGCATCAATCTATGCAAATTCCAAAACTGACAAATTTCTTCAATATGGCAGTTAACACACTGCCACTACCCACCACCACGTGAACGCGTGTTCTATTCAATTCGAAAATACGAATTTTTTCCCGTTTAAAGCAGCGAACTATCTTACTTGAGAAGCCACCAGCAACGTTCAATCAATCTCAAAACATTAATAGTACTAATGACATTAACAGGGTTTGCTTATAGTGCGAGTATTATTTGCAATCCGCATTAATTCGATTAAGTTCATAAAAACAGGAGTTTGTATGGCATTGAAGCAGCGCCTCCTGGTGACGAAGGAGGAAATTACAGTCTATCTAACCTCTTTCTTTACGCTGTGCGAATACTGTATAAAAACCTTCAATCAATAATAATTATAAAAACTCATGGTGCGGTAGCTCGGTAGGTACCTACTTGGTTGGCATTATGCTGAATTCCTTTGCCTTCATATTTTATTATGGATTTTTGTTACAGCTTACCATGACATGGTGCTAGTGATATGATGGCAACCACAACCATGGTAGTCTCCCCGCTAGCCACTCAATCGTCGCCAAAGAACAAGCGTAGGCTATTTGCCGAAGCTCGACAGAATAGCTTGCAGAAGCTCAGCATCATTTTCGACCACGGCAATAAGAACGGTAAGTGAAGGTTAAATACTCACGGAATCGAACATGTCATGGCTCATGGTTGTGTTTAAATATTAACAATAAAAATGCTATGTTGGAAACTAAAATCCACAAACGACACACGCACAAATTGACAAGCAACTGACATTAATGATAGATTTAAAAAATGCGCGTTTTTATTTATACGGAAGAAATATATTATCTGCGATTAGTAGTAGTTATAATTTTTATTCTTTAAAAAATATTTTAAAAATATCATACAATAATAGGTATGGATATTTAAGGCAGGTTTCAGTTAAACGGTCGATCGTTTTCTCACATTTTAAAAGTACCTAAGAAATAATATTCATAGATGGCAGCACTAGACTAGCAAACGAAACGCGCTTTTGCGTGACTGTTTTGCCCAGCAAATGTCACTTTTGACATTTGTGGCTCAAGTGCTGCCACTGGAGAAGTGGTTGAAAATTATAGTAGAAAAAGATTTCAAATTAAGCATTTTTTAATTGTATTTTTTTAAATTTTATTTCGATAATATTTTGTTAAATATTATGTAACCTAAAATTGACCACTGGGTGATTTTTGTTAATTTTGATACTACAGTGATCGCCTAATGACCTTGGACACTGAAAAGAAACAACAGGCTAATAAGTTGTGTTTGATATTGATTTAAATTATGCGCATTTCGTATTTTACTTTGAAGATTTTTTGCCACACATTATAAGTACATAAATTTTACCTTCCCCTACTCTTTCTCCGTATTTACTTTAAATATTGCGCTCATTCATATGCGCAATGTACATATAAAGGGGTATCAAACTTTTCCTTCACGTATTATTTGGCATATTTATGGATATGTGTGAACAGACCAATTGAATTTTCTTCGTTATTATGAATGTCTATCGATGGATGGATGAAAAGTAGAAATCTATTTACAGAGTAGTAATTTTTATTTAATTATAAAGCCATTTTATATATTTTTTATATATTTTTGTAGACCAGAATAAGCTAAGTATTTGAAAAACATATGTAATAAAGCAAGTTAAAAGATAAGTAATTATATTTCGAGATCCTTACTAACAGCAAAACACTTCCATTTTTTCAGTAAAAAAAGTAAACATATTGTCAAATCAACGCAATTGTTCCTGTCTTTAATTATCCATTGCGAATTCTCTTTATATAGAATAGTATAGTTACGCTGCTTTTTTTTAAGTTCTTGGTAGAATATAAGTTTTGGTAGTAGATTTTTATATGTAGTGTGGTAACACTGAACTCTGCAGTAATTATTTGTGTGTATTTCTGTGCGCCATTGCTTTTTACCGATGTAATGTTGAAATGATTCTAATCTATTTTCATCGGCAAATCTGTGTGATGTTTTAGCAAAAGATTGAGGTGATTGTGTACTAAAACTATTGAACTTCTTAAAGTTTTGTGCTGGGCTTTGTCATGGCCGGTAAGTGGTGACTTTTATCGCCCGCTAATCAAGGGCGAAATTGGATTTGGGAATCGCAATAATTCGAAGATGTTTTATCGTTCGAACTCTGACGGTAAATGCAATGTTATTGTCATTAGTGTGGTTAACAGTATTTAGTGTTTACATACTGTGATGATGGCTTGAATATAAATTGTTTGGTTATCTATCATTTACGCCGATAGATTTTAACCTTCTTGCTCATTGATCATGTACTGTTTTGCTAAAAATGTAGTTCGGACAAGGCTCTCGCAACGGTCTCAACGTCGTAATGTTCCATTTGCATTAAATATGCCGTAAATAATGCGGGCGTCATTAATTGTTTGTATGAAAGCATATGATTGCAATTGTTGATTTTGAAGGTCAGTGTAGCTATTCCATGATTGACGTTGCGTATTTTTACAATATATGGGATATACCCTTGTTGTCTGGCGAACTTTCGACCAGTAAATGTAAAAAGAAGACAAAATCGACACTAAACAATACAAAGCATTTTTAGTCTTGTCATAAATTTTCATTCACTGCCTGACATTATAATGTTTGCTCAAGTATTGTACAATAAATATTATATATTTGATATAGAGGTTATTGGGCAGTTGTTATAAATAGTATAGGTTAACAATTATTGTTCACATTCACAGTAGGTAGGTACTCAAACAATTTTTTGATGAAAACATTAGGAGTAATATAATAACTCAAAAACATGTATAGTTTTCGGTTACTAGACTTTTAAACACTTGTTATTTTTTTAAATTTTATTATTTGTAGGGGTTTTGTACACATACCTCCACGAAAACAACAGTGAAACAAAATGGCAGTTTTTATTCAGTTCTTTACAAACCAGTTGTAAACTTAACCATAGATCACAGATTAATGTTTTGAAATTATTGTTATTGTTAACTTTCCTATCCTAATATAGATCTTTACTCAATAAAGGCCTGATTTATATTTGTTATCTCATGATAATGAAAAAATTTCATACTTTGTATTACTAGTTTTAAAAATTCTTACCATTTACGTTACAAAGAAGTTTTTATTGATGGTTTTAATAGGTTGATACATTATTACCTTTGGAGTACTTACAGAACATTAATGTGATTAAAAATAAAAAGCATTCCTTTTTAAATACTCTATTCAAACTGCAAGGTTATTGCAATGTATTCAAATGTCATATAATTAACAAAACATCTGTTACCGTCACAAGATTGTATCAACATTTATGTCTAAACAAGGACATGGTTTGGTATGCCGCTCATGTGGTTTCATCATAGTTGTACTTGGTGTTGTGCCAAATCAACTTTCAAAGTTTTCCTCGTTGCCTACATGGGCAAAAATTGTCTATGAGGAGAGTAGATCGTACCTGATAATGATAACATAAATGCCAGTTGTAGGCAATATGTACAGAAAATATGTATGTAGCTACATTAGTTAATAAGTGCATAACCTTTAATGTGTTTTTCAATTTTGATGTATCTAAAATTAAATTAATTTCAAGTTAAACATAGTAAAATGTTTATTTGCATGTCTTTATAAACATTTAATGAAACTATTCATTCAAAGCCAAATTGAAAACACTTACATGTTTTTCATAATATACAAATAATTATGACTGATAGTTAATAATATAATAATCATTTCTTGTTCGAGGGTTTAATATTTAATATCAAGATAACCTGTAGCACTGATAAATCCAGCTAACTGCTGCCCTATGGATGCCTCTAGTTACTACCATTCAAATTATCTATCCTCTGTTTATATCCTACTATCTACTCATGATACATGCACTTCTTGCTACACGAAAATGACCACTAACACTTTCACATAACATTTGTTTTGTCACACATTTATATACTTGTTGACTGTATTGCCTACAGCCTTATAGGTATATTGTAAATCTTTTGTTTCTACAACCATTGTTATAACCCACTTCATAATAGGACAATACACACAAAACAAAGAATAGTGTTACAGAAGACATGTCTTATTCAAGAGTGTTGAGTTACTATTCAACATTATGAAACAGGTTTCAAATTGTGATTTTATTGTACACTCCCAGTTTAGACTTATACCAGTGCCAAGGTGTGTTTTAACTCGTGCCTTTAAAAAAAAATAATAATGTTTATTAGTCTTGTTTACCTTGATTAGAAAGCTAGGTTATGTAAACTGAAATGCTGAAAAAGAAGGAAGCACCCTGGTACTCTAATCATCGAATCCGGATTCAGGATAACTTTACTAGTTGGAGACATCAGTCTTGCCGATTGCATTGGAACACTGTTTGCGACTGTATGTAGTATTGATCTTTGATTTTTTTCTAGTTTGTTTTTTATTTTTCTCTTAGACCATTGCGAGAATCAAGATAGTAGGTTTGATATTTCTAGTCCTTACATTGTTCAACAGTTCCAGTTTGTATTTTTGTTACTTACTAACCATATTTGAAGAATGACTGATATAGATTTGTTACTTTTTTCAGGTTATTTTTTACTAATATAACCATTGAAAATTATATAACACTTAAAAGAAACTGCTATAGTTTTTCTGAATAATCTGTATGACTGCTTTTAAAAAATGCCATAACTATTTTTTTTTATATACCTAAATATTAAAAAAAAATGTATGGGCTGTTAAAACAATACATCAATTTACCCCTCTACAAAGGTGTGCTTGGATTAAGAATGGGTTCTTGTCATTAATCTACTTTGGCTAATTGCTTATGATATTAATATGAAAAATCAACTCTCTCATTCAACCTAAGCATCTCCTGGTTTAGCTACCAATGCTTCAATGAGAAACAAGCCCTTATAAAATTCCAGAATCTTAAGCTCAATAGAATAAACAATAATTTGTAAAGTTGGGAGTTCAAGGGTACCTAAGTCTGACTGAGGCAGTCGCTTCTCTTTTGTTTTATATAAGGTGTTATATAATTTTCAAGTAAACTAAAGCAATGTTAATGCAAATGTAACAATAAAACTAATAATAGTCACTTGAAATGGGCCTTGCTTCTTTTAAACTGAGCAAGAACATTGCATTCATTTTAACTTCCTCAATTGCTGGGGTAATGACTGTATTCATTAATAATCACTTTCTTTTTTGGGTGTAAATGTAATGCATGTATATCTACTAACTTTAGCGGGTGGTCTTTAATTTTTATACTCTGGTTTATTTTAAATTTTTTACTATATATTTTCTTAAATCTTTAATATTTTTAATGTTTTTTTAAAGATCTTTCCAAGTCAATTTACTACTTTTTTGTAACATAATTTAAGCTTTGATTATTATACATAACAATGTTCAATTGTTATCTGTAATAAATATAATATTAGATACAAGCTTTGTTGATATTTCCATTGTTTGACTTCAAATATTTTCCTAAAAGCTGACTTTCTTTTCCTGCACTTTCGTTGTTGATCATTCTTTAGTTTACATAAATAAAGTTGTTAATTTAAAAGATAAATCTAGGTATTGCTCTCTAACTATATTCTTTGATAAGTCAAGTCGCTAATCAGTAAATTTCAGAAACTATAAAGCCTACAAATTTCCTTATAGGTTGTAGACAATCTCTAAACAATTGATTATTTTTAGGAATTATATGTTGTTCTAGTGGGCGAAATCATGCTTTGATATGGCGAATTAAAATTGGCGACGTAAAGTTACTGGGAATAGAGTTAACAACTGTGGTCTAAAGGCCAGCAACATACCAGTCAAGGTGTTGCAAGCATGGCAAGGCTGTCAAGACCATTTATGTTCCCTCAGGCAGGCTCTATGCTGAGGGCCTAGGTGCCGACTCTGTAGTATAAAAAATAAATCTGCGTTACTCTCAATAAAAAGCATAGGCATCAAGGGTCTTACTTATAGTCATACTGAAATTAAAATAGAATACAATATAATTTATTCAGTGACAGTGACAATAGTAAAAGTAAAAATTGCTTTTATATTTCTCAAATTAATGCGTATTTCCTTTTTCTTTTTTTTTGTGGTAGGATCGAGTTAACTTCTAATGTCTTTCTCTGTATTTGCAGGTAATGGTGGTGAGACCACGTGGTGTTTCAGTCAGGTGAAAGGGACTTTAGAGGATGATGTGACGGAGGCGGATCTGATATCCTGCGTTGAGTTCAACCACGATGGTGAACTGCTAGCCACCGGGGACAAAGGAGGGCGAGTTGTTATATTTCAGGTGAGAAATAATCAAAGTCGAATAATTTATTCAATATAAGCCTTTGTAAGAATTGACGTAATAACTATTTAAAAAATCTAAACTAAACTTTTATTTAAATTAAACTACAGATCCACCGCGAGTTCGGATTTTAGGAGTGGCTTCGACCCAGAATAGCTGGCAACATTTATGTTAATAAAAATAAAGTAAATCAAAGATAATGTTACACCTAAGTGCATAGTGCGAGTTTTAATTTACCATTCTCTCACATTAACGAAAACGAGAATTTTATATTGCGTTGAAATAGCGCCTGTTGGCGACAAAATTCGCACTAGGCAAGATGCCTGGTCTGATGTTATGGTGAAGACTGACCGAAGCGTTTCATTGTAACGTAACATGTTCGATGCGAGCATTCGCATGGTCAGTACAGTGAGCCGAGCCGCTCGCCGCTCCGCCCTATTATCGATCAGTCCCTACCATTAGCAGGACTTGTTGAGAACCAAAAACATGGACAGTCTAGTTACATTATATAATTTTTTATAAAATGTGTTATTATTTCGATGTTGCGCTCCAAAACACAAATAACAGACGTATCTCAAAAAGCCGGTCAACTAAAGTGAGACTGGGCCGGACATGTTGCCCGTATGTCGGATGAATTCTGGGCAAAGATTGCCACATCATCACATCAACAGACAAGGACAACGTGGAAGGTCTTGAAAAAGAATAATTGGCACAAACTAGCTCAGGATAGAGATAGGTGGAAGGAGGGGGGGAGGCCTTTGCCCTGCAATCTCACTGCAAGGCAAAAGCATAGCTAATGCATAAGTAATAAGTATTTGCTGGTAATAATAACACTCCAGGTAGGCTACTCTTGACGCAAACTCAATCTCAATACAATTCCAATCCCAAATCTAAAAAATTCAAATGACACTCTTAAAATCGATAATAGCGCTACATTGGAATTAAATTGCGTGGAAATTGAGTGAACAAATTATTATCGAGATGGGGCGTTCCGAAATTGCGAAACTTATCCCAATATCGATACATATTAATCGCATTGGAATTGTATTGAGATTGAGTTTGCGTCAAGAGTAGCCTACCTGGACACGGCACGTATTGTCAGGAGGTTCCTCACTCTGCAGCCCTGACCACCGGTAGCTTGGGCCCTGCCCCGCTGCTGGTGGTACTCTAGGATTAGGTTTTTATAATGTTTTATTGTTTTTATATTAAAATATTGTAGAAATCTAGTTTTAAGAAAGAAAATAAATAAAGGAGATAAAAATAATAATTTTATAATAATTATGTTTTTTTTAAAAGAACATTTTGAAAATAAATTGTAATTAAAAAAGTTTTCACAGTGCCTTGAAAAGGTAAATTTGTGACTAAACGTACCATCTTATACCTATTTTTATTAAAAATAATGTATCACATCACAGCCCTCTCACGCGCTTTTGCAGGCAATATAATAAAGTAAGCAAAGAGCTAGATATTTTCCACCAGAGCCTCAATATGTTTGTTAAGACGATTAAAAGTATGAAGTGAAGAGGACATTAGATTTATTACCTATCTACATATTTTTTATAATTAAGTATACATTTATTTTTTAGTATTTTTTATTTAGCCGTTTTTATATGTAATATTTTATTTAGATGTTGTGCGCAGTTGTTATTGAGGTACAAATTTATATGTGTTATTAATTGTAATGTTGTATTTTTTGTATTCTATGATTTGTGTCTTGTAAATGTGCCAAAGATAAATAAATAAATAAATAAATAAATTGTACTTATTGTTATAAATTATTAGTGAATAAATGAATATGAATATTATCTCAATGATAAGAGAATGCGTGGTCATCCTCAAATTGCCTTTCAGCCAATTCAATACAAAGTGTTATTGAATAGTGAAAAAAGAGAGACAACTAGACAACCTCTAGCATTATTTGTTAAACGTATTCAAAAGCTTCCTGAACCAAAAATAACTCTTTGAAAGTAACATTGCATATTGTTTCAGAGAGACCCAGCGTCAAAGCAATGCGTCCCCAAGAAAGGGGAGTACAATGTGTACTCCACGTTCCAATCACACGAGCCAGAGTTCGATTACCTGAAGTCCCTGGAGATTGAGGAGAAGATCAACAAGATCAGGTGGCTCAAGCGAAAGAACCAGGCACACTTCCTACTCTCCACCAATGACAAAACTATCAAATTGTGGAAGGTACGTAACATTATAAAGTGTAATCACCCATTCTGATTTAAATCGAATTTTTAACTTCATTTGCATACTTAGCCTGTTCTTAACTTAACGTAACGCCTCGGTGGCTTAGTGACAAAGCGCTCGGCCCGACATCCGAAGGTCCTGGCTTCAACTCCCAGGTCGGGTAAAATGTGTTTCGGATTTTTTGATGCATAGCCCAAGATTGTAATCACCCCACCAACCCGCATTTGGCAAGCGTGGTGATTAAGCCATTACCCATCAATGTAGCGATGACTTGATTTCAATGATGGAGGCCTTTGCCCAGCAGTGGGACCAGTATATAGGCTATTTACTTACTTTATTTACTTTGCCCAACATGAAACAGTTATGGGCTAGTTACATTACTTACTTTTAGTCTGTGTTTATGAGAATCCACTCAAAACCATCTTCATGTCATCACCAGATCATATTATTGGGTCTTTACCTATGAAATTGACGTTTTTTTCTCACTCATTAATAAGTGTATAACTTCTAAAACTCGATACCGGTTGTTAATATTATTATACACATTTAATTAAGACTATGTTACTTAGGCTTCAGTGATAACAATGATTTTGAATTCTGTGTTTTTATGGCCTAAGTTTTTTTTGTTAGCGGAATCGACCTTTTGTTTCATTGTAGCTTTGAAGGGACTTGTTATTTTTTCTTTTTAATGGCTGTTATATTTAGCTAGAGAAACAAACACACTGCCCTACAATTTTAATAGTGTATATATAAATAAATCTTAAGAAAATTGAAGAAACGTTAGTATGAAAAATGTAATGTTATAAAAAACGTCAATTTCATAGGTAATAGGACCTAATATGTCCCCACTGCTGGGACACGAGCCTACCTATTGGAAATGGAATTTTGAAATACAATACAATACAATACATACATACGAATTTGGAAATACCTATTCAATTCAATTCAGGTAGAACGGGCCATAAACCACCAAGCGGCGGGCCCAGTGCGGGGCGGGGTTGTTCATCATCATCATCATCATTATCAGCTCATTTTATGTCCCCACTGCTGGGGCACGAGCCTTCCCTATGGATGGATAGGGAGAACGGGCCATAAACCACCACGCAGGCCCAGTGCGGATTGGCGGTTGTTAACGACTGCTAATGCAGCCGGGACCAACGGCTTTACGTGCCTTCCGAAGCACGGAGGAGCTCGAGATGATAAATTTTTGGTCACCCATATCCGATGACCGTCCTTTGCAAAAGTTGCTTAACCTCAGCACTCGCAGACCGGGCGCGTTAACCACTGCGCCATCGAGCTCCTTTTGGTGGTTATTAACGACTGCTAATTTAGCTTAGCGGCATTACGCAGGGTTTGATACAGTTACCAAAGTTAAGTTAAATTTACCGGTAAAAATGCCACCCAGGTAACGATTTTAAGCATAACGTTACCTTTGCTATTAACGTTATCTTCGTATGATGGAGGTATCGTTACCTTATTTTAACGATATTTAAAGCCCTGGCTTTCTTTTTCTTTTTAAGCACGGACGAGCTCGAGTTGATACATTTTGGTTACCCATCCGACAACCGACCTTTGCGAAAGTTGTATAACTTTAGCAATATCTGACCGAGCGCGTTCACCACTGCGCCATCGAGCTCTATTGCCTGGTCTACCCATTAGCTATTGTTTATAAATGAAAGTCTGAACACAATTTATAGGCTTATGATGAAAATATTGTATTTCGCACGGCGCGTCTTTTATAGAATAAATTATTTCAAGTTAAACCTGTTTGGAAGGTATGCTAACAATTTTTTTTTTACAATAATGTTTGATATTATGGCGTCGGTAGCCGTACGAAAGTTATGGTTGGGTTGTTTAATAAATCGCGCTTTAGATGGTAAACAATTTTTTATATATACATTGCTGTGGCAGTATTTAACATTTGTGTTAAAATTTAAGGGCCTTACTAATGACCAGGGCGTGGAATCGTTTTGTTCCTTTCACGTAAACTTTATTTCAAATTAAATATTAAACGCCTTTGAGGACTAGTAGTTGAGGCGCTCGATGGCGCAGTGGTTAACGCGCCCGGTCTGCGAGTGCTGAGGTTAAGCAACTTTCGCAAAGGCCGGTCATCGGATGGATGACCAAAAATTTATCATCTCAATCTCCTCCGTGCTTCGGAAGGCACGTAAAACCGTTGGTCCCGGCTGCATTAACATGCAGTCGTTAACAATCACCAATCCGCACTGGGCCAGCGTGGTGGTTTATGGCCCGTTCTCCCTATCCATCCATAGGGAAAGCTCGTGCCCCAGCAGTGGAGACACAAAATGAGCTGAAGATGATGATGAGGTCGAGTAGTTAAGACCACCGGTCTCACAACCAGAGGTCCTGAGTTTGATTCGTAGCGGGAGATACATGTTTGTGTACTAAGTTTGGTTGGTGATACGGCTTGTTTTTCCGTCTGGCTAGCTACCATCGTATTATCTAAATATGTCGCCATAACATCAACGTTTGTAGCATCATTGTGTCTCAGCAGCTAGAGATAAGAAGCCAGTACCTTAGTAGTTGAGGGTTCCGGGTGAAGTGCGCTTCGATCTTCAGCGTTATCGTCACTTAACATCAGGTGTGATGAAGGCTGAGTGCGTACCTGTAGGTAATAAATAATAAAAAAAACACTTTGTAACTATGTCCTGTTTGTGTGGAGTCGTGACAGTCATACATTTTGTGTAACGAATTCTGTAAATAAAATTAGTTCCGTCCATAGTGATGCGGGTTGACGCGTACGCGTACTCATGGGTTTGAACCCCCATTTGATACAAGTCGTTTCTATCAGGTGTGCTATTTTCAGTAAAATGGGTTAGTAGTTTTTCGTTCTAAACTCGTTTTTTTTAAAATAGTGATTATATTAATGCGTAGTGTAATTTCAATCCGATCTGAACTCCATGGAGAATCTATTAGGGCTAGACACTAGTGCGTGATGCCATTCCCTCTGGAAAACCTCTGACGGAGTTTCGTTTCACATGGCTTGTTTTTCGCCGCTCCCAAAAAGTTCGGAGTCGCTAAAACTGCCGCCTGAAGCAAACAGGCAACTCAAAAAATATTCTAACGGATCTATGGGGATTTAAAATTCAAAATTCAAAATTATTTATTCAGTTTAGACTATTTTAGCTCTTATGAACGTCATTATGCCATCATCGGTTCGTAAGTCTCTTCTGAGAAGAACCGGCAAGAAACTCAGCAAGTGTCAAGCTTTCTCTCATTAATCCAAGATTACTCTCATATCCGTTCAAAAGTTTCATTTAAAAGTAGACAGGGATATCTTTAATTAGGGCTTTGAATAATGTAAAAAATTTGGTAACGGTGCGTCTATCGTATGAAGATAACGTTATTATTATTTCTGGTGGGGACGTCGCTGGCCGAACGGACGATCCGCCCGCGTTGTCTGCGGGCCATTTCGTCCTTTTCCCCGTTCTCCCCTTCGAGGGGATTAAAAGGTTTATCCAGCCCTCACGGCGCCCCGTCAAATCTTTTTGTCTTTTTGGTGAATCTTGCTATCTGCTCCACCTTCAGATCCTTCAGGTCCTCTATGTCTAGTGTATCCGTCCCCCATAGCTCCCGTCTTATCTGTGAGTATATAGGGCACTCAGCGAGTAGGTGGAGGCTGGTCTCTTCGCTTTCCGTGCACTCCGGGCATATGGGATCGGTTTTCACTCCTATCACTGTCAGATGTCTGTTCAATCGGCAGTGTCCTGTTATGATCTCTATGACTAGCCTCATGTTCTCTGGAGAGTCCCATCAGTTTGCTAGTCTTTTTCTTGTCCACTCCCTTGATGAAGATTTTCGACTGTCTCATGCCCGTCGAGGATCTCCATCTTCGGTTGGTTTCTGCTATAATACTATAGCTGATTACTCCCTTGGTGATGTTGTGCGCTATTGGCAACCGGGGTTCCGGTCCCACCAAGCTTTCCTCTGCTCCCTTTCTAGCTAGTTCGTCGGCCTGTTCGTTTCCCGTGTTTCCCTCATGTCCTGGGACCCACGCTATCGTCAAGTCCGTTCTTTCGGTCAACCTTTTCAGTGATTGCTTGCATTCTTTGACGATTGCTGATGTCGTCTCTTCTCTGCCTAGTGCCTTCAGCGCCGCTTGGCTGTCGCTGTAGATGACAAACTTTCCTGTGATATTAAGGTGTTCGGCCATCTCGGCGCTTGCGATTATTGCATATATTTCCGCTTGAAAAACACTGGCGAATCTGCCTAACGGTATAGACTTGTTCACCTCCGTCCCGTCTGCGCATTTAATATGCACACCGGATCCAGAGAGCTTTGTTGACTCTTTTCTGGAGCCGTCTGTATAGCAAATAGTGCCTTCAGTTTCTACGCTCCAGTTTTCTCTTGTTCCTATGTGTATTCTATATTTTTTGTCAAAGATCCTTTCCTTCCGTATCAGATCATTGTTGGAGACGACCATTGACAGCTTATCTTCGTAGTTTTTGCTTATACTGGCATGACCCTCGTCCATGAAGTTCCCGGTCCATATGCCAGTGCTTTTTAGCTTGAACCATTGTTCAGTGGCTCTTTTCTTTATTTCTAAGTCCAGGGGATTTAGCCCCAGTAAGATCTCGAGCGCGGCTGTGGGCGATGTTCTCATCGCGCCCGTGGTCACTAAGGCCGCTAGCCTTTGGACTTTGTCTAATTCTGCTTTGTTTTTCCCTACTGCGGCTCTGTGCCACCATACGATGGCTCCATGCAAGATCCTTGGCAGGATTATTGCCTTGTATATCCATAGTGCCATCGCTGGTTTCATGCCCCAGGTTCTGCCTATTATACTTTTACACTGCATCATGGCCATCTTGGCCTTTAAGCATGTGTTACTTATATGGGTATTGAAGGTGAGCTTGCTGTCCAGTGTCACACCTAGATACTTGACTTCCTTGACTGTTTCCAGCTCTTGGTTGTCCAGTTTCACTGGTTTAGCATGTCCTCTCTTTCTTTTCTTTGTGAATAGAACTAGCTTGGTCTTATCAGGGTTTAGGTTCAGACCTTTGCTCCTGCACCACTCTAGGGCTACTTTTAGGCCTTTGATCATGATTTCACACATGACACTGAGAACTTTGCCTGTCACTAGGAGCACGCCATCATCGGAATACACCTGTATGTATATGTGCATCCTGTTTATCTTGATTACTAGTTCGTCTATTAGCAGACACCACAGTAGTGGCGATAGACATCCTCCCTGGGGGAATCCTCTTTTCGCCACCACCGCATGTGTTATCCCTGCTAGCTCTGTTCGTATCTGCCGGTCTTAGCATGTTTTTCACCCAGTCTGATACGTCGCTGTCTATTCCTTCACGGTTTAGGGTAGCCTCTATTGAGTCGGGGGTCGCCCTATCGAATGCGCCCTCCACGTCGAAGAAGCAGCCCATTGCGTACTCTGTATTGCTTAGTGATCTCTGCACTCTCGTTACCAAGCTATGGAGGGCCGTTTCGGTGGATTTGCCCTCCATGTATGCGTGTTGGTTTTGGTGAAGTGGGAGTCCGCTTTTCTCTATTTGCTCTCTAATTAGTCTGTCTAGGATTTTCTCCAGTGTCTTTAATAGGAATGAAGAGAGGCTGATGCATCTAAAGGCTTTGGCTTCCTGGTAGGATGCCCTGCCTGGTTTTGGGATGAATACTGCCCTCACTTCTCTCCATTTCTTCGGTATGTGCTTGGTTCTGATGCTGCCGTTGTACAGTGCCAGCAAATCCCTGCTTATATACTTGATAGCTGTCTGTAGCATTTTTGGGAAGATCTCATCCGGTCCCGCTGCCTTATAGGGCTGGAAGGATCGGACGCTCCACAATAAATGTTCCTCGGTGATGATTGTCTTTGGCTCCCTGTCCACTGTGGGACCTGGGAGGATTGATGTGTCATCCTCTCTGTATTCCTCGCTTTCTGGAAAGTGTGTTTTCAACATAACTTCCATTATCTTTTCCGGGTCGGTTATTAGTTCTTCCCCGTTCTTTATGCTTTCTAGCTTACGCGTATTGGCTTTGGAGAACGTTTTAACTAGTCGCGCCGCTTCAGGGTATTTTTCGACTCCTGCGCAGAATGCCTTCCAGTTGTTCCTGTTCTCCCTCCTGCATTCTTTCTTATATGTATTTCTTTCTTCTCTATATATTTGCCAGCTCTCGTCGTCGTTCTTTTTCAGAGCCTTGTGGAGAGCTCGCCGTGTCTTTTTTCTCTGTTTCCCTAGTGCCTTCGTCCACCAGGGTTGTCCTCTGTCTGTTCTTATCTCTCTAAGGGGACATGCCTTGTGATATGCTCCCCTTAGAGCTTCGTCCAGTCTATTGGCTTCTTTTTCTATCTCTAAGGCGTCTTTTAGCGGGGTGTCTCGTCCTGGGCTCCACTTCTCCATACAGTGTTGGTATGTGTCCCAGTTGGTTTTCCTCGCATTTCTAATCAGAATTTTTTCCGTCTTGGCCTCCAGACTGAAAGTGATTCGTCTGTGGTCTGACATAGAGTCTCTTTCGTCTACTTTCCAGTCCCTTATGTGTTGGCTTATTCTATCTGTTGCAATAGTGATGTCCAACACCTCTCGTCTTGCCCTGGTGACGAATGTGGGTGTGTTGCCTACATTCAGTATTTCCAGGCCTGTTTCACTTATAAATTCTAGAAGTAAGTCACCTTTTTTATTACAGTTTGTGCTGCCCCATACCATATGGTGTGCGTTGGCGTCACACCCTATAATAATAGGAGTATTCTTACCTTGATATTTTCTTACAATTTCTTCCATTTCTCGGGATGGCGGCTCGAAGTTCCCCTCGCTAGGCAGGTATGCGGAGACTAGGAGTACCCTTTCTTCTGTTTCTGCGCCTGTCTGTATTGTTACTACAACGCTGGCTAGGTCGCTGTAACAATCTGCTTTTATTAGTCCTAATGTTCTTGCTCTGCTGCTGGCGTATATGCATGCTCTTGGGATTGACTCACCATCTTCGTGGTATATGATGTCTCTACCCATAGAGCCAAGCCCTGTCACGCGTCCATTCAAGACGTATGGCTCTTGCAGCAGAGCGATGTCTATTGTCTCTTCCATCACGTATCTGTGAAGCTCTGTCATGGCTTCTATACAGTGATGAAGATTCACTTGAACTATCTTTATTTTTTGTGTGTGTTTTTGTGGTGTGTTGCTGTGTGTGTTCATTTGTTAGTGTGTGTGTGTGCGCGTGTGTTTGTGTCTGTGTCCCCTCCCTATTTGGACTCCGCACCAGGCTTCGACCCCCCACACCAGTGCGGCTGTAATTGTGCTACACTTGGTGGTGGTGTACGGTCCTTCAGCGTCGTCGTCGTAGGGAGAGGGTGTGGTGTGCAGTGCTGTGCGGGAGAGTCCAATAGGCAGGGCCTCCGAGTCTCAGCGGCGCCCACCTTCGGGGTACCTGGCTGTTTGTCGCCTCCCCCGCCTATGGTCTGCTCCCTTGTGTTCCGTGCCTGTTGTGTGCTGCTGGGGTTTGAGCTTCCTTGCACCGTCTTACTCCCTTCCGCCTGTGCACCCTTATAGGCCTCAGGCAGGTTGGTGGACTGGTTTTCGGTATGCTCCTTACCCCGTGTCTTTGGGTCGTGTTTGGGGCACTCATAACATGCGCACTTCTCTTCTGTCTGGGCTGGGTTTTTCCCGATGGTGCGGGCGTATGCTCTGGTAGCTTGATAGTGGAGTGCCACCCCTCCTTCCGCGGCTACCTCCTTGGGGACTCCCACTATGAGTCTCACTCCAAGTGGTAGTACCTCCCTACGGATTAGGGTCCACTCAGGCATTCTCAGCTCTTCCCTATACTCGTTTTGGACCTTGATGAATTCTAGGGGGTCCACTGGTAGGTCTGCTGTGCTGCCCGGAAGCCAAACTGCCATGCGGTATTTGTCCAACTTTTTGACTTTTAAGGGAATGCCCTCCCGGTCGCCTAGGCCACAGTTCAGCAACCATGTCATCGCCTCCTCGGTGGTTGCTGTTACAAGGAAGTATCCTTCAGCAACCAAACCCGAGGCGTCGAATGCCAGGTTGCGGCCCCGTACGCCGCTCTTGATGGCGTTCCCTATTTCTGTTGTCAGCCTTTTTCTGATTTCGGCAGCCGCAGCCTCGTCCACCGCTACCCCATCCACCCGTTCTATTATGACCGCGTAATCTGGGTTCTGGTTTGTAGCCAGCTTCCACTCGTTACGGGTGCCCAGGTTTTGGCGTTTCGGTGGGCGTTGCTGCGTCTGTTCCTCCGGATCAGTGCCTTGCCTTTTTAGTTTCTGAGCCCTCGGACCTGTCCTTCCCTCTGGTATCCTCGCCATGTGGATTGAGGTGCCTTTGGGTTGGGTCTGGTTCGTGGCTTGGTCTTGTTGCTCCTTGCGCTTTCGAGCTTTGATCCTCCTCCATCGGGATCGAGGAATCCACTCGCCATCGCTGTCTATCTTATCGTCTATCTTCATTTGGTTCAGGTCGTCCCCGAGGGTCTCCGAGAGAGACCTTCCTGGACGCTCCTGTCCGCCTAGGTTCTTGGTTGTTCGCGCTGAAGTGCCCCCCCCAGAATACGAGGGGCAGCCTGGGCCACTAGATGGCCCAGGGAGGGATTCTCCGGTGTAACCGGTACCCTCCTGGGGTAGTTCTGTTTTTTCCGCGCTATTCATAATTAAATTTTTTTCCGGGGCTGCCGGGTCGCTGGGTAAGGAATTTGGGTGGTGGGTTGGGATGGGAGGGGGGAGAGATGTAGGAAGTATGGGAGTGGGGGGGAGGGTGCTTTGGATAGGGAGGGTAGGGTTTGGATAGGGATAGAGTTTTCAGCTAGAGGTTTTGGTTACGTCTGTTTCTTAGGGAATCAGACCAATAACAGGCGGCAACCACTTGAAGGATAACTCTCTAGCCCTGCCTTGGGGATCTACACGACTTGCGCTCTCCCCCAAGACCGATCACCAGACTCAGCACTGGACAGATGCTGAGAATAGGGGTTCTTCAATCTCGGATTCAGTTTCCCTAGATTGGATCCCCCCCGCCCCAGATAACGTTAAAAGCAAAGGCAACGTTTACCTTAGTTTAGATTAGGTTACCTGGGCAGCAGTTACCAGTAAGTTAACTAACCGCCCCGCGATGAAAAAACTAACGATACTTTTCTGGATAACGTTACCTGCCATTATCGCTACCAATTCAAGTTTATAGAAATAACGTTACTAAACGATACGATTTTGTGTGAATTTGATAACGGTATCAAGCCTTGCCCTTAATTAGGTACGCATGCTCATCAGACTATTCAAAACTGTCACATTTCTTCTATAAATGTTCAACCATATGCCGGACTTCTTGGCGGGAAAGTGAAGAGTCATGTCTGCGGTTTTGTTTTGTTTTCTAAAATTTGTGTTATGTCGAATATTAATGTGAAATAATGGTGGATTATTAACCGTTAAGTGTTCGTGAGTGTGCATGAGTGTTGGCAAATGAAACAAAACAGTGCAACGTCACTTTTCAAATTCTCTCAAGAAGTCCGCCCGAGGACTTAGTAAAGCCCCACATCTTTACTGAGATACTCGAGGGATTGGGTGGTATATCATTTCTCATTTCTATTATCATTCATCATCATCATACAGAAAAGAAATATTGTTTATTTATGTATTACTTGTTAGAAAAATTACTTTGACACTGGCTAAATGTGCTAATCGCACAAAGCCATCAACAAAATGAAAAAAAAAAAAAACCATATGCCATAGACATAAAATTAAAATTCTATTGAGTCTATTGAGGAAAATTTACAGTTTGTGATAGTCTGAATGTCTGATATGCAGGCGCGTGTACTTTCCGAAAGCAATGTTGTCGAAATTATTATATCTCCATCATTGTCACGTTTATAGATTTAAAGAGAGACAGCGCACCTTATTTGCGAGTGTAAAGTAGCTTCCGTATTGTGAATACAGGAAGGCATATCGGATTGTCTCGTCATTGTTGTTCGCTGCTCGCTCGCTGTATCAATTAAATACAATTGTCTTACCAGAAGCGCAACGTAAGGCTGTGAATGCATTCAAATCACGAGATTGCCGATCTAAAGGGGTTGAGTGTATAAACTGTTGCAAGCTTCGATCATTAATAGTACTAGGTTCTTGATGAGCGTTTCAATGGTACGAGAAATAAATGTCACAGCCACTTTTTTCCGAAACTTTATAGTTTCGTAGATGTATTCTGTGAACCGCATTAAGATTTTCACACAAAAATACTTAGAATTGAAACTCAAAAATTTTTTTTTCGTCAAACCCATACGTGTGGGGATATCTATGGATAGGTCTTCAAAAATGATATTGAGGTTTCTAATATCATTTTTTTCTAAACTGAATAGTTTACGCGAGAGACACATCCAAAGTGGTAAAATGTGTCCCCCCCCCCTGTAACTTCTAAAATAAGAGAATGATAAAACTAAAAAAATATATGATGTACATAACCATGCAAATTTCCACCGAAAATTGGTTTGAACGAGATCTAGTAAGTAGTTTTTTTTTAATACGTCATAAAGTACGGAACCCTTCGTGAGCGAGTCCGACTCGCACTTGGTCGGTTTTTTAAACGTAAAGCCCTTGGTTCCGGCTGCATTAGCAGTCGTCAACAAGCACCAATCCGCACTGGGCCTGCGTTGTGGTTTATGACCGGTTCTGTTATTGTGCTTTCATTCTTAGGAAAGGCTCGTAATTCAGCAATAGGGACATAAAATGAGCTGATGGTGATGATAATTTTGCATATTATTTTACTCGGTTTGGTTCACAAACCTAGATTAACAAACTAATAGAAATAACTAGTGGTCGAAAGGAAAGGCTCGTGCCCTAGCAGTGGGGAAATAAAATGATCTGATGATGATGAGCTCGATGGCGCAGTGGTTAACGCGACCGGTCTGCGAGTGCTGAGGTTAAGCAACTTTCGCAAAGGCCGGTCATCGGAGGGGTGACCAAAAATGTATCATCTTGAGTTCCTCCGTGCCTCGGAAGGCACGTAAAGCCGTTGGTCCCGGCTGCATTAGCAGTCGTTAACAACCACCAATTCGCACTGGGCCCGCGTGGTGGTTTATAAATGGCCCGTTCTCCCTATCTATCCATAGGGAAGACTCGTGCCTCAGCAGTGGGGACATAAAATGAGCTGATGATGATGATGATACTTTCAACTCTCATTTGAAGCAGTTGCTTATACATAACAAAGATTTAACCGCCTTTGTGGTGTAGTGGTTAAGACCACCGGTTTAGACTCGGTGGCCCCAGGTTTGATTCCCAGCGGGGGGGTACATGTTTGTGTACTCGGTTTGGTTGGTGGTAGGGCTTGTTTGTCCGCCTGGCTAGCTATCACCATCTTATCTAAATATGTCGTCATAACATCAATGTTTGTAGCACTGTTGTGTTTCGGCAGCTAGAGATAAGATAGCCAGTGCCTCAGTAGTTGAGGAATCCGGGTAGTGCGCTTTCACCTTCAGCCTTATCATCACTTAACATCAGGTGAGGTGAGGGCCAATTGCTTACCTGTAAGATATCTATATATATAAAAATCAATTGCTGTTCGTTTGTCACGCTAAAACTTGAGAATGGCTGGTCCGATTTGGCTAATTTTGATTTTGAAACATTTGTGGAAGTTCAGGGAAGGTTTAAACGGTGAGAAACATAAATAATAAGTAACGGAAAATACTAAAAACGACAATTTAATTTTCCAATATAAAATAATTTCTTTGTTTTGTTGTCATGGAAACTGTCAAAGCGGTACGAAGTCCGCCGGCTCAGCTAGTAAAGAATAAAAATGTTTGTAATGTTAAGAGTTAGGAATAAATAACGACGTGCTCAGCTATCGCAGGTGTCGGAGCGTGACAAGCGCGTTACCGGCTACAACACGCGTGAGGAGGGTGGTAGACCCCGAGACCCAGCCCGTATCACCCAGCTACGCGTGCCCACAGTGCGACCCGCCGAACTCATGGTAGAAGCGTCGCCTAGGTAAGTTTCTTTCCCCCGTATTAATAAACAAAGTGTAAGCTTGGAGCTTGGACTCCGTGTTTTGTTCCCGTCATGTAAACTTCATTTCATATTAGAGTAAAAGAGACAAAACACGGAGTAACTACTCCAAGCTTACACTTTGTTTATTAATAACCCCTTTGTGTGTACGTACAATCACGAGCATGTAACTCTTAATTTCGCAATGTCGCCTGCACTGGCTTGAATATTATTATTAAAGTATACAAAACTGTACAAAATTTGTATAAGTATTATATTACATTGACTGACTTGGTTGAAAAGATGGAGAAAAATAAATAAGCCTCTTGAGTTTCTTGCCAGCTCTTCTCTGTTGAAGGCTCTCCCAAAATCCGAACTAGTGGTATGATTCAGTAGTTTTGTCTAAACTAATTTTTTGGACTTTGACTTTGTATACAGTGGAATAAGAGCCAAAATCAGTCAAAAGTGTATACGTGTTTATGCTCGGAACTGTAAAAAACAACCGCAAAAACTACTTTGAAAAAAAAGGAAAACATTTTTAATGTCAACTAATATTTATTTCATTAAATTAACAAAATGATGGATAGCGTAAGGCAATAAGAACGAAAAATGCATTATACTGATTGTTTTGGCACTCTTGCTAAGTTCAGACTCTGCAAGCTTCGGAGCACACAATTTAATCGTGTTCCTTGTATTGAATCTGTGAACTTTACTTTGGTGTAAAGGTAAGGTTTTACGCGCATAAATTACAACACTCACCACTACCACCAAATAAGGAAACCCAGAAGACAAGCTTAATACATATTACCGCGCTCGAGCAACGCAAACATAGACCCCTTGCAAGGGTTGCCAACCGTACTTTAAAATAACGTATCCCCATACTTTATTCTTTTTAATAAAAAATTCCCTGTGTGGTACCGGGGATAAAGAATTGCACCACCCCATCTCTTCCCGTGGGTGTCGTAAAAGCCGACTAAGAGACTATTCCAGAGGATGGGCAGCAGCATCTCTCTGAGGTTAACTCTCAATCAACTTACTGCGATCGCCAACCCGCCTGCCAAGCGTGGCGATTATAGCAAATCCCCTCATGTATCCTTATGTATCCTTGGGGGAGGCCTTTGTCCAGCAGTGGACGTCTTTTGGCTGAGATGATGATGATGATGAATAAAAAATAAAGTATGAAAAATTACTATAATTCCGACGTAATGCGTGCGTTTGAACGGAATATTCCTGTTGACTTAATTTCTGAACTAGATACTGAATGATACTCAGCTCTTTATAAACTGTCACTGCCAAAGAAATTGTCAAGTTCTTGTAACATTTAAGAGGGTGCAACGCGGACGCAAAACTGCGAGTTTCAAGTTTCTTTATGATAGCGAGCGAGCGGCGCGTGGCAGTGGTTTGACAACGGTGCACGACTACGAATACGCACGCACACTAATATCTGTACAAAGTAGGCTGGTGATTTAATTAGAGCAATGTTTACTTTCGTAAAATCATAGGCGTTTGGGTACAAAATAAGAAAAGTCTTAATATTTTCATATTCATATTTTTTAATTAAAAAATAAGACAACAGTGACCTGCGGAATATCAATACGAATATTTTGATGTCGGATCATTGTTTCATTTGTGCTATATTTACAAAGTTTCTGAAGAAATAAGTTTTCAGATATCATTACCTTTACGTATTGTTTATGCAGTTTCTGGGATATTTTTTCAAATTCCAAGACAACCATGCCCTTGTGAAAGGATCAAGCTAACCTACACTAGTCCTTTTATTGTATATCGCCGGGTTAATGCAAAAACCAACTAACTGGCATTTTTGACAAATTGAGTTAAAAATGCCATTTTACTTAAAATTTTATGTTCTCTCTACAGGTAAAACAAACTAAGCCAAATACCTGTTGGTTTCGGAGTTAGTGAAATGCAAAACCATCTAAATTAAATACTTTATAGCAATTTTCAAGTGAAAAAACGAGTACCATCGGATAACAAGCAAATAAAAAAAAAATAGAGGTCCAAAATAAATTATTTCAATGTAATTTATTTTAGCAATAACTCGAATCGTCCAAATAGCTCTAAAATTCTAGGATTAAAATATAGCAACCTAGCGTAATAGAAATTACCATTAGAAAAAATATGAAATTAAGTTACAATGCTACTGGTAATAGAAACTAAAAAAGGATAATCGTTTTTACTTGTCGTATATGCTTATTAATCTTTACAATAAAGTAAAATAAAAGCATTTAACCCACGTAAATAGCTTTTACCACTAATATTTTACTCCGTCTACAAGAAAGAAATCTAGAGGATCTGAGTACAATTTAGGATTTTTTGTCCCGAAAAAGGATCAGTGCCTTGTATGTACTAAATACCAACGCGGAAGTGCTGAAAATAAAATCGACTTAGAAGAAGAATATAGAATGCATATTGAGAGAAAAACAATTTGTAACGAAGAAAAGCGAAAAGATAATTAAAGAGAGGGCAGGAAAAGAAAAGGATTTTCTTTCCGCCACTTTTGATTTCCAGGCCATACTGCAAATACCTAGCGATGAAGTAGATCTTCTATACTACTGTCGTAAATTAACTGTATATAATTTGACAATATACGAAAACGCATTTCCAAATAATGCATACTGCTTTGCATGGTCAGAGATCAACGGTAGAAAAGGCAGTGCAGAAATTGGGTCAATTCTATTACATTACCTGTCTATGTGTATTCCGGCACATGTAAAGGAAGTTGCTTTATTTTCTGATTCCTGTGGCGGGCAGAACAGGAATAAGTACATAGCAGCGCTTTTATTATGGGCTGTACACAATATCGTCAACTTGAAAATCATTAATCATAAATTTTTAGAATCCGGGCATACATACATGGAAGTGGATTCCATGCACAGCAGTATTGAATCAGCAAAGAAACACACAGCAATCTATTCAATGACTGAATGGTTGAACGTCTTCCGAAGAACACGTTCTTCTCATAAATGTAAGAGGAAAAAACCCTACAATGTAAAGGAAATGAAATATAATGAGTTTTTAGACTTAAAAAACTTAGCGGCAGACATTATGACAAACAGAATGAAAAATACTGAAGGAGGAAAAGTTTCGTGGCTGAAAATAAAGTGGATGAAGTATGTCAAAGGCGAAATGAAGATTTTTTATAATTATGACATGTCAAACCACTTTTTTATCATCGATCTCGCAGCAGGTACTAACGTTGCAAAAGCTAAGGACGCCTGTTCACCACCACCAACTCCTTCACATCATATGGGACTAGGCAAAAGAAAGTGGGTAATCTCCCACCACCTAATGACAGCAGCACACTGCAGCAGCATATTGACAACATTAAGAAGCTGCCCAGTGAATCAAAACGATTATACAAGGCCCCATTACCAATTACGGATGCCAAAAAAAGAGATTTGCTAACTCTTTGTAAAAAGGGGGTAATTCCTGATGAATATCACGCCCGGTTTAATGATTTAAAGTCAGATAGTTCACAAATTGATCGCGTACCAGATGCTGTATTATCAGAATCTTCAGAAGATGAACAATAAGCGTGTTTTTGATTTTGTGGTGCTAATTTTCTTTTTTCTTTTTAAAAAATATAGAAATTTTTTTTCAACAAGTTGTTTTAATTAATATAGTTTCACTGTTTTTTATTTATTCTGTGAATTAATCTAATTTGGGGGGTTTTGAATATATTTATTGAAACGTAATTATTTTTGTTCTTTTAATCGGGAGGTAAAACCAACTAACTTAATAGCTTTTTACATTTTTATTGAAAAATAGAAGTCTCATAGACACCATTATCTGTTTGCATCTAAATAATATTAAAATGAATAATTCAAGTTTAGTTATATTCACCATTTACCTTTCGTTTTTTAGTTACCGATATTTCTCAATATAGAAGTAAAACCAACTAAATGGGGGGTCAGTAATAAAAAAAAATATTTTTTTCGGATTTACGATGAATTTATCTGCTTTTATTCTACATAATTGAACTCATAGTTAAATAAGAATACAACTAATCATAACTAAAAATGACAAGTATTTTAATAAACACAAGTTTAAGATACCCAAACTTTAAAAACGCAATAACTCAGAACTACAATTCCATAGGTTAGTTGGTATTTGCATTAACCCGGCGATATGACCTATTCAGCGCCTAGCACTAGTGACTTAAAAACACGTAAATTTTCGAAATTCCGCGCGGCACCCCCTTAAATAAATAAATTTGGAAAATACTTTATTTTTTCTTCAAATCCTTTTTTATACTTGTTAGATTTCTTGCCTGTAAGAGGTCTATGCGTGCGTTGCTCGACTGCGTTTGTATAAAGCTAACCTTCTGCAGTCTCGTTATTTTGTGCCACTACTGACCAATGTATTTACCTAAAGACTAGGAAAGTCCAGTCATGGGTCAGCATTAAATATGCCACGTGATCACGTCACTAAAAGGATAATAAATAAATAAACCCGCCTATTGTCATTCAACACATTGCGCTAAATGTTTAATTAATATATTCTTTATCACAGTCTAGTGTCTCTTCATAAACTAATTCGATAGGCAAATAAATAACTGAGTTCCCTTATCACTGTGTCGTCGAGTCAAGAGCGATCAATACGCTTTATTAATATCATATAGATAGTGAAATTCGATTAATAAGCTGATACGGTGGATTCGAAACAATTTCTGTTATTAAATATCATATATTATGTAAACTGTCATTTTTTTCTTAGTCATCTTGATTGTTTGTTTGCATGGATATAGTTTGGTTTTAAACATAATGTTTATATTATAGCCGCAACTCCATCCTTCCACTCTTCTTCCTCTGTAAAGATGACTGCCATGGATGGCTGTTCCGCAAACGTCATTAAGAGCGAAGAGCCTGAAGGTGTTCTGGTTTCGGATAGGCATTGGCCCAAGAATCCTTTTCTTTTTCTAACCAGAGAATCATAGTAGCACATCTCATTTATGTTGCAGACGGATATTCGCGAACGCGCACACATACCACATCAACTCGATCTCGCTCAACTCCGACCAGGAGACGTACCTCTCGGCGGACGATCTGCGCATCAACCTTTGGCACCTCGAGATAACGGACCAGAGCTTCAACATAGTCGACATCAAGCCGGCCAATATGGAGGAACTCACTGAGGTACGCAACAAGGACTGTTTTAGCTTAATCGTAATCAGATTTCTCTCTGACACCCTTGGATGTTACGTATATCAAGCAAAGTTTAAAGTATTAGTTATTATATTCCCGGGATCCTCAACTACTGAGGTACTGGCTATCTTATCTCTAGCTGCCGGAACACAAAAATGCTACAACATTGATGTTATGTCGACATATTTAGATAAGGTGTGTGGTAATAAGGTTTGTTTTAGTGTTTGAACCATGTCAGATTTAATTGCTAGACTTCTAAGTAATAGAAGGAAGGTTTACAATAGTTTACGCCGGCTAATATAGATAACTTATTGAGTTCTGTGGCGTATACAATAAGGACTGTTTTAATTTCAATCGTGTCCAATTTATTTTCGGGCATCTCTAGGTAATGGATTTAAAGTTCACCATAGTGTACGCCGGCCAATATGAATGAACTCTCAGTTCTGTACCATATGCAATAAGGTCTATTTTAGTTTTAATCCTGTCAGATTTTTATCATGTAAACATTATACTATATTAATTTAAAATGCAGTCAATTTAATTTGTTTTACAGGTCATAACAGCGGCGGAGTTCCATCCGACTGAATGCAATCTCTTTGTATATTCTAGTAGTAAGGGTAAGTTGGCTCCAACTCTACATTAATTGTAATGATAACATATTAACTGTACTGTCGACTTCTTAGCAGGAATTAGAAAGAAACGTTTGTACTTTTTTTCAGAAATTTGGGACTTTTCAAATATTAATGTGAAATAATGGTGGATTATTAAAATTTTGTTAAATATTATGTACAGTCGGCGGCAGATCAACCTAATCAAACCAAATTTCTCCAATGAATATTGATCCTTATAACCAAATGATAAAGTTCAAAATTAATTTTAGAAATTTGACAGTTTTGGAGAGGTTGATCTGCCGCCGTGAGTACACTATGGTTTTTGTTTTTGTAAGACACTAGGTGCCCTACAAATAAACAAATAATAATATCTGAATAGCTATTCCGTGTTTTGTCTCTTTTTCTCTTATTTGAAATGAAGTTTACATGACAGGAACAAAACATGGAATAACTATTCGGATCTTATTCTTTGTTTATTTGTAAGGTACGGATTTCACCAAGGTAGTATAAGTCTTATTCCAAGAGTAAATCACTAATTACTCAAGAGTAAATGAACTTTTCATTTCACCAACGTTTAGGATAAATTTACTATATTAACTTCTTATACCGCCAATTTCGGCCGAGTAAGCTGTTATTCGTAGATTAAGTTGCGTCACAATAACTGGCACTGACAAATTTTATAGATGTCGTTACGTTTGAATCAATACATTGACTAATGACGATGAAGATTATTTTGGCCCTCACCCAACATGGTTTAAAGAAAGGACATAGTACTTTGAAGATAACGACGACTACGACTTCGCCATATAACATTCCGTTAGTCAAAAGCGTCTGTGTGTATAATTTGCTGACAAAAATTGAGCATCGTCTGGAGTATGCAACAAATACCTAGTTTCCATGACAACAAAACAAACAAATCATTTTGTATTGGAAAATTAAATTGTCCTTTTTAGTATTTTATTTAATATATTTTTTTTTGTATAGCCTATGTTACTCAGCGCTAATGTAGCATTGTAATGGTGAAAAAATTTTTTAAATCGGTCTCGTAGTTTTTGCGTTTATTCATTGCAAACATCATACAAAAATACAAAGGTTTCCTCTTTATAATATTAGATTAGTATAGTATAGATACACTAAATTGCTAAATATCTGTCACGCGAAACTGACCCCTATCCCCATATGTTTAGGTACGATAAGACTATGCGATATGCGCGCGGCGGCCCTCTGCGACCGGCACGCGAAACTGTTCGAGGAACCGGAGGACCCGCACGCGAGGTCCTTCTTCTCCGAGATCATATCCTCCATCAGCGACGTCAAACTCAGCAACTCCGGCAGGTGAGGGTGGTCTATTTTAATATATTATTTTTTAGCATTTTTTTTTTAATGGCCTTTATTGTGTCCTTCTGCTGTGTCTCTATCCTGGGTCACCTCATACTACTCCGGCAATAAAGTGGTCAAGTCCCCATCTCCACTATCCCAATTTATATATTTTTTTATTACGATAACCTGACGACTTCGCCTGCATTTCACCTGATGTTACGTGAAGATAAAGCCGGAGGCGGAAGCATACTCATCCTCAAGTACTGGGTGCCAAGTGCGAGTTTCATTCGCAATTCGATCACGTTAACGAAAACGAGAGTTTGTATGGCAAAATGTTCGTTTGCCGCCAGGAGGCGCTGCTTCAATACCATACTAATTTTCGTTTTCGTAAACTTAATCGAATGAATACGTATAGTAAACAAAACTCACACTAAGCACTCTGAGGCACTGGGGCTATCTTATTATAATTTATGAAACAACAAAGCTACTAATAGGCGATATATTAAGATAAGTTGCTAACTACCCAGGCGGACTTAAAAGATATACAGAAATGTTGACAGCTGATAGAAAACTTAAAAAAAAACGTTAATTCAGTTAATTTTATGCAATTTGAACTTGAAAGCACACAATTTTAGTTAAATAAACGTTTTTTAAGTTAAGGTGTCCTCGGAAAAATGTTGTGCATATTGGATTAATACGCCATTTCCCACCAACTTTCTGTATTTTCGTTAATGACAATTTTTTTACTGATGTTTTTTCTGTTTCAGATATATGATGTCAAGAGATTATTTAGGTTTAAAAGTTTGGGATCTAAGAATGGAGACGAAACCAGTAGAAACATATCCTGTAAGTAATTTTATTTTGAATTAATAAATGTATTGTTGAAAATACAATCAATTTTGTTATGATGTATATTTATTGTATACAAGTTCCTTATTCGTGCTTCGGAAGGCACGTCAAGCCGTTGGTCCCGGCTGCATTAGCAGTCGTTAACCACCAATCCGCACTGGGCCCGCTTGGTGGTTTATGGCCCGTTCTCCCTACCCTTTCATAGGGAAGGCTCGTGCCCCAGCAGTGAGAACATAAAATGAGCTGATGATGAAGTTCCTTATTGCAATTTTTTGTTTGTAAATGTAGTTACTACTAATATGAAAATGTGCACTTTTTGGATTCAAAAGTGTTTATAAATTAAGAAACGTTTTCCTTTCTTGTTATCCCTTTTATCAATATCATAAACAGTTCGAAAGTTATGTTTCGTAGCCGTGTTAAAAACTACTATAATGGTATTTTGTTGTATGGTTTTGTAAAAACATTGCCACAACATGTAAAAAACAAAAAATAAACACTTTGATATGAGGAGCTCGATGGCGCAGTGGTTAATGCGCCCGGTCTGCGAGTGCTGAGGTCGCAAAGGCCGGTAATCGATTGGGTGACCAAACATTTATCATCTCGAGCTCCTCCGTGCTTCGGAAGGCACGCCAAGCCGTTGGTCCCGGCTGCATTAGCAGTCGTTAACAACCACCAATCCGCACTGCGCCCGCGTGGTAACCACCACCGTTCTCCCTATCCATCCATAGGGAAGGCTCATTCCCCAGCAGTGGGGACATAAAATGATGTGATGAAACACCTTGATATAAGATAGAAAAAATCTTAATTTCTTCTTGTGAAATTTTATCTTGTATCTTTATAAACCATTGTGAATGCAAAATTCAAAATAATAATAATATTTTTAAGGAATTAAATTTTTATCGATTGTTAAATACTTGTAAAACTGTTCTTTCAATTGTGAGGGTAGTTTGCAGTGACGTAATACTGCTGGCTTGCAGCGTAATTCACAGAATTACTAGAAAAATTCAACGAGTTTTCTGGGGTCTCGGTAGCTCAGCGGTCAGAGCATTGAACCGGACGAAAGGTCGTGGGTTCGATTCCCACTCGAGCTTTTTGAGACTGTTTGATTTTACCTTGTAAACATTTTGACTTACCACTACTGGGACTTGTAGGTGCACGAGTACCTGCGCTCGAAGCTGTGCTCGTTGTACGAGAACGACTGCATCTTCGACAAGTTCGAGTGCTGCTGGAGCGGCGACGACCAGCGGCTGATGACAGGATCCTACAACGGCTTCTTCAGGTACACTATTAACGTAACCGATAATATTATAACGTATCTACGTTATATGCATAACAATATAACCGTTAAAATGCTCAAAAATTACTTTAATAAGTTCTATTTACACCACACATGTAGTGTTATCATAAAGTTTTTAAATAAGATTAAAAATATATGTGCTAGTCAGATTTCATACCATGGCAATTTGTAAGTGAGACAGCAGTTATTTAAGATTTTATGTTTATTTTTGAATTTAACTGGTGTATGTTTGTTGATTATCCTAATAAATAAAATAAGATGACTTTGTAAACACTTGCCAATCAATATAGTTTTTGTGTTTCTATTTGACTCTTAAAGCATCACCACGATGACTCGATATCAACGTTGGAGCCCTACGCCCGGCAGTGGGACAGGCTTGTGATTGGCTAAATTTGTGGTATTCATCTGCAAAGACGAATCTGCATGTCCATCGGTTGCAATGATTGTTGAATAGATGACATTTAATGTCGCTCTAAAGCATTTCAAATAATCAAAAAGCAGTGGAAAAATTCAGTGCTTACGTCAGCCTTCCCGGTAGCATAGCGGTCAGTGCGGCCGCCCGGATTGCGGAAGACCAGGGTTCGATTCCTGGCTGGGTCAGGTAGGCATTTAATTTTTTCACTGTATTTTATATAAATATTTAATTCTGCTTAAGAGGGTGCAGCGCGGAATTTCGAAAATTTACGTGTTTTTAAGTCACTGGTGCTAGGAGCTGAATAGGTCATATACATTAAAAGGACTAGTGTAGGTTAGCTTGATCCTTTCACAAGGTCATGGTTGTCTTGGAATTTGAAACAAATACCCAGAAACTGCATAAACTATACGTAAAAGTAATGATATCTAAAAACTTATTTCTTCAGAAACTTTGTAAATATAGCACAAATGAAACAATGATCCGACATCAAAATGTTTGTATTGATATTCCGCAGGTCACTGTTTTCTTAGTTTTCAATTAAAAAATATGAATATAAAAATATTAAGACTTTTATTATTTTTTACCCAAACGCCTATGATTTTATGAAAGTAAACATTGC